>CM053772.1:46907839-46934592 GCA_028658325.1 Potorous gilbertii | reverse complement strand
GGAAAAATTGGGAAGAGAAATGAGAGATACGCATGAAAATCATGAAATTCAGGTCAACAACTTGCTAAAGGAGACCCAAAAAATGCTGAAGAAAATAACACCTTGAAAAATAGGCTAACTCAGTTGGCAAAAGAGGTTCAAAAAGCCAATGAGGAGAAGAATGCTTTAAAAAGTAGAATTAGCCAAATGGAAAAGGAGGTTCAAAAGTTCACTGAAGAAAATAATTCTTTAAAAATTAGAATGGAACAGATGGAGGCTAATGACTTTATGGGAAACCAAGAAATCACAAAACAAAACCAAAAGAATGAAAAAAAGTGGAAGATAATGTGAAATATCTCATTGGAAAAACAACTGACCTGGAAAATAGATCCAAGAGAGATGATTTAAAAATTAAGGGACTACCTGTAAGTCATAATCAAAAAAAGAGTCTAGATAATTTCATCTTTCATGAAATTATCAGGGAAAACTGCCCTGATATTCTAGAACAAGAGGACAAAATAAATATTGAAAGAATCCACCATTCACCTCCTGAAAGAGATCCAAAAAGAGAAACTCCTAGGAACATTGTAGCCAAATTCCAGAATTACCAGGTCAAGGAGAAAACATTGCAAGCTGTCAGAAAGAAACAATTTGAGTATTGTGGAAATACAATCAGGATAACACAAGATCTAGCAGCTTCTACAGTAAGGGATCGAAGGGCATGGAATATGATATTCCAGAGGTCAAAGGAACTAGAACTAAAACCAAGAATCACTTACCCAACAAAACTGAGTATAATACTTCAAGGAAAAAAATGGTCTTTCAATGAAATAGAAGACTTTCAAGCATTCTTGATGAAAGGACCAGAGCAGAAAAGAAAATTGTACTTTCAAACACAAGAATCAAGAAAAGCATGAAAAGGTAAACAAGAAAGAGAAATCATAAGGGACTTACTAAAGTTGAACTGTTTACATTCCTACATGGAAAGACAATATTTGTAACTCTTGAAACTTTTTTCAGTATCTGGGTATTTGGTGGGATTACACAGAGAAAGAGAGAGAGAGAGAGAGAGAGAGAGAGAGAGAGAGAGACAGAGAGAGAGAGAGACAGAGAGAGAGAGACAGAGAGAGAGAGACAGAGAGAGCACAGGGTGAGTTGAATAGGAAGGAATCATATCTAAAAAAGTGAAATTAAGGGATGAGAGAGGAATATATTGGGAGGAGTAAGGGAGAAATGGAATGGGGCAAATTATCTCTCATAAAAGAGGAAAGAAAAAGACTTTTCAATGGAGGGAAAAAGGGGGGATGTGAGAGGGAAAATGTGAAGCTTACTCTCATCACATTTGACTCAAGGAAGAAATAAAATGCACACTCATTTTGGTATAAAAACCTATCTCACAATACAGGAAAGTGGGGGAGAAGGGGATAAGCAAGGTGGGGGTGGACAATGCAAGGGAGGGTAACAGGAGGAGGGAAAAATTAAAAGTCTACACCCTTGGGGAGGGACAAGGTCAAAAGAAACAATAGAAGAAATGGGAGGCAGGATAGGATGGAGGGAAATATAGTGAGTCTTACACAACATGACTATTATGGAAGTCATTTGTAAAACTACACATATATGGTCTATATTAAATTGCTTGCCTTCCCAGTGGGGATGAGTGGGGAGGGAGGAAGGAGAAGTTGGAACTCAAAGTTTTAGGAACAACTATTGGGTATTGTTCTTGCATACAACTGGAAAATAAGAAATACAGATAATGGGGTATAGAATTTTATCTTGCCCTACAGGACAAAAGAGAAAATGGGGATAAGGGAAGGGAGGGATGTTAGAAGGGAGGGCAGATTGGTGATAGGGGTAATTAGAATGCTTGGCATTTTGGGGTGGGGGGAGGGGAGAGATGGGGAGAAAATTTGGAATTCAAAATATTGTGGAAATCAATGTTAAAAACTTAAAATAAATAAATAAATTTATAAAAAAAAAAAAAAAAGAAAGAAAAGGATTGGGTGTTTTTCCCCCACTGGAGGGAGGGAGAGAAAATAAATGCTTGTTAAACAAAAAAAAAATTTTTAAGATGGCACTGTTTTGGTGAACTCTAAGGAACATCCACACAAAGGAGTCATACTCTATTTGGGTGGGCATTATTCAATGGATTTTAGAAACAACTTAGTGATGTGAAAATGTCATTGAATTGAGCATCAGGATCTGGTTTCACATGCTGACTTGGCTATTTACAATCTGCATGACCTTGGTTACCATCCCTCCCCCCACTAGGCCTCCATTTCCTTATTTCTAAAATGAAGAGGTTAGACTAGACTCATCTTCAACATTCCTTCTAACTACTAACACTATGATCCATGTATAACAAAAGGCAAACTTCTTTCAGGGCCTGCTGACCATTGTAAGCCTGCAAGGGAGGATTAGAGCTTTAGGCAAAACCCATTGGGTTGATCAAGTCAGTAAATGTTATTACTTAGGTGTCAGTAACAGGGTACGACACAGTATAATGAGGCTACTTTAAGTTGGCTCAAGTTAACAGCATCACAGAACATCAGAAGTGATAAGTTGGAATGAGTTGAAAGAGACCTCACAGGCAGCTAGGTGATGCAGTAGATAGAACATTAATCTGGAGCTAGAAAGAACTGAATTCAGAATCCATCTCAGACCCGGGGCAAGTCACTTCACCTCCAACTGATGCCTCAGTTTCCTCATCAGTAAAATTGGGATGATAATTGTGCCTACTTCCCAGGGTTGTCGTAAGGATCAAACCAGATCACAGTTGTAAATGTTTCACAGATCTTAAATCATCATCAATCATAGGCCACCTAGGCCAGCCATAGTCAAACAAGAGTCTTCTGGGTAACACCCCCAACAGGTGGTCATCCAGCTTTCACCTGAAGACCTCTACAGAGGGTGAACACCACTTTCCACTTTGGGACAGCTCTAATAAATATGACCTTCTCCTGACCTCAAGACTGAAGTTACCACCGCTCCCAGGGTTCTACCCTCTGGGGGCAAACAGAAAAGTTTCATGACTCTTCCACATGATGGGTCTTCAAATATTTAGATTCACTATTAAATAATCAATCACTTTACAGGTATTTAATAACAACAACTAGTGTTTAAGTAAAATTTACTATGTGCCTGACACTGTGCTAAACACTTTACAAATATCTCATTTGATCCTCATAATAACTGGAAGATAAGTGCTATTAATACCCCTAATTTATAAATGAGGAAACTGAGGAAGACAGGCAAAGTGACTTGCTCAAGGTCACACGGTGCCTGAGGGGGATTTGAACTCAGGTCTTCTTAATTTCAGGTCCATGATTCTCTATACACTATACCACCCAACTCCACTTACTATGAGCCAGGTACAACATTAAGCACTTGAGCCATACAGACAGAGAAGAAGCAATTCTTGTATCCAGGGAGTTTATAACATCTCTACTAAATCTTCTCTTGTCCAGGCTAAAACCACCACTTCTTTCCATCAATGTTTGGACAATACATATGTGAGGCTTTTCACTATCCTGGTTACCTTGCTCTGGATGCTTTCCAGCTCAACAGCATTCTTCTTAAAATGTGTCACATGGAATTGAACGCAATATTCCAAATGTGGTCCAACCAAGACAGTGGGACTGTCATCTCCCTACACCTGGCCACTATACCTCTGAAGCAGCAAGGTGACAAGGTGGTGTTAGGAAGACGAGTTCAGATTCAGCCTCAGACACATACCAGAGTTGTGTGACCCTCAGCAAAGTCAGCTATGTCTGCTTCAGTTTCCTCAATGGTAATTTATTATTGTTCAGTCACTTTTTAGTCATGTCCAACTCTTTGTGACCCCATCTGAGGTTTACCTGGGAAAGGTACTAAAGTACTTTGCCATTTCCTTCCCCAACTTTTATTGATGAAGAAACTGAGAATAAGTGTTAAGTGACTTGCCCAAGGTCACACAGCTAGTAAGTGTCTGAGGCTGGATTTGAACTCAGAAGAATCTTTCTGACTCCTGGCCCAGGGCTCTGTGCACTATGACACCACTTAGCTATAATATCAGGATGATACTAGAATCTATATAGTTTATAGAGATAGACAGATATAGATACTAGCACCTACTAGGTTGCTAGTACAACTAATATTGTAATGAGAATAGAACAAGACCATATTTTGTAAAGCACTTTCTTAGCACAGTGCCTGGCACATAGTAGCCATTTAATAAATGTTTTTCCTTCCCCTGCCCCTCCAATATTAAGACAGTATTCACTTTCCCTACAACCATTTCACACCATTGATCCATCTTGAGCTTGTAGCCTGCTAAAAGTCACCATCGTTTCTCAGATTTTTTTCAGTGCTGTGGTACAGTTGACAAAACTCTGAACTTAGGAGTCACCAGACCTAAACTTGAATCTTGATTCTGTCACTTACTGTGTGTTCTGTGTTCTGTGACAAATCACTGAACCTTTCTGGGCCTCAGTTTCCACTTCTGCAAATGAAAGGGTTGCACTAGATAACCTCTAAGATCCCCTCCTGCTCTAAATCTATGATGCCATGCCACATCAAGCTATGCCTCTCCCATTCTTGTGAAATTAATTTTTTGGACCCAAGTGTAGAACTTTGCTTTTATCTCTATTATATTTCACCCTATTTGGTTCAGCCCAGCCTTCTAAACTATTGAGTTCTTTTAGTTTCTGTCACCAAATATGTTGGCCATGTGTCCTATGGCTTTGCGCCATCTGCAAATTTAATAAGCATGCCATCTATGTCTTGATTCAAGTCTTTGATAAAAGCTGATAAATAGCACAAGACCAGGAACGAATCCCAAAGAGGCAATAAACCAGAAGCCCCCCTCCATAATGAAACTAACCTATTGGTAACTATTCATTGGATCTAATAGTCACTCAATCATTTCCAAATTCATCTCACTGTATTCTCTTCTAATCCACACACCTCATTTTATCCTCAAGGACAAAGTGATAAACTTATCAAATATTTCACCAAATCCAAATAAATTCTCCTGGTCTACTAGTCTCGCAACCTTGTCACAAAATGAAATGAGTCTAACCTGGCATGTCATTACCTTGAGGAACTCATGTAGACTCTGTAGGAGCACCACTTCATCTTCCAGATATTCACTCACTATCCCTTTAATAGAATATTCTAGCATGTTGCCAGCAAAGCCAAGCTCTATAATCAAAGTTCTATCATTTGCATACTTTCTTCCCTCTTGAAAATCTGGACACTTGCCCTTCCCTGGACCTGTGTCACCTCTCTCATTCTTTATAATCTTTCAAAGATCATTGATAGTGACTCAGCAATCCCATCTGCCAGTTGTCTTAATACGCAAGATATAGTTCATTTGTGCCAAGAGACTTGAACACCAAGGACAGTGAAGAATTCTCTCATTATCTCCTTACTTATCTTGAGTTTTCATTCCTTATTGGCCATTTTTGTCCTTTTCTTTCCACCCTGAAGATCATTCCTTTCTGTAAAAAACAGAACTAAATTAAACCTTGAATAGTTCTGAGTTCAAAGAAGACCTCGGATACTTAGTACCTGGGTGACTCTACGGAAGTTACTTTGCCCTGTTTTCCTCAGTTTCCTCATCTGTAAAGTGAGCTGGAGAAGGAAATGGTAAAATTCTCCAGTATCTTTACCAAGAAAATTCCAAATGGGGTCATGAAGAGCAAGACACGACTGAAAATACTGAATCACAACAGAAGTCCCATCTTTTCTCCATTGTGCACAATGACTGCCCCATTCTCCTTAATCAGTGGTCATGTCCCTTCTTGGATCTTCTTCTTTTCCCCCATGTCTTCATTTAAAAAACAAACAACAACAACCAAAAAAAAAAAACTTGTTTGCTGTCCATGGTACTCCTCTGAACTTGAACACTTTCTGTGTTTCTCTTATAGTTCCACCCTACACCCTTGTGTCCAAGTGCTATTTTTTCCATTTTCTGTCTACTATATTTAAAAATCTAATGTGATCAGTGAGCTCCCTATCTATCCATGCTAGATTCTAGAGGAATCATCCCTTTTCTTCCGCATTGGAGTTGCTTCCATTTTTCGACAGAATTTTTTTAAGAGGTCCCCATCCAATATGTTAATTTCCCCAATAGAATTTTAGGCCATGCCTTCTTAACAGCCCTTTTTCTGAGCTCCCTGAATTATTTTCTCCCATAATCTAGGATGCAAAATTGAGATTCCTCCTGGATTTTCTAACTCTAATAGGCTATTTCCCTCCAAAGCTTCTATCAATTTACCTTCTTCCAAGCTACTCTTAGACCTTAGGATCTGGTCCAGAACATCAGTTTCCTTTATCATCTCACCTTTTGATAATTGATGAAATGATCATTGAGGAAAGCTAACTCTGTAAGACTGTAAGTTGCAAGGCAATAGTTGTTGATCAGCATTAGTGATGGGAATCCTCTCACTAGGAGGTCCCTAAGTGGATGAAATCAGAACTCTAACCCTAACCCTAATAATTTTTTTAAAAAAATTATTAGCTCTTCTCCTTCTGTCTTGAGCAGATGTAGAATTAATTGAAGTTACGCATCACCACCATATCATTTTTCCATGCCAAGCTTATATCTATCTGTTCACTAAACTCAACTTTCCTTTTCTGTCCAGGTGGGCTTTAATATGCTTCTGCAACAATGTAACATCTGGTCCTTCCCTCTAGGGAAGATTCGTCTCCCCTTAGCGTCTTGGATTTTCTGCATTAAATCTGCCTTCATAATAACCAATACCCCTTCACATTTGCTTAGCCCATTCCTCTTAAACTTATACCTAGGGTTTCCAAAATGTTTTACACAATGGCCCTTTACCGAAATGTGTGAGCAACTTCCCAAGTATGTTGAAGCAGACAAAACTTACTTGCTGTTATGTCAGAAGTTCTCCTATGTCAGCTCTAGATCTATGATTTTTAAGCAACTGGCCCGTTTGCTTTTCTCCAAACATAACATTAAATCTCCCACCTCCTTGCCTTTGTATAAGCCATCCACCATGCTTAGAATACTTTCCACTCTTACCTTTGTCTCTTAGAATGCTTAACTTCCCTCAGGACTCAACTGAAAAACCATTTCATTTCGCCACCCTCAAAGTTATTATGTTTTATTATATTTTCCATTTACTTACTGGTGTACATGTTATATTCAGTAGAATATAAGCTCCCTGAGGGTCATTTGAATCTTAAAAACCTAGCATACTGACTTGTACATTTATTGTTGTTGTTCATTTCAATTCATTTCAATCATGTCTGACTCTTCATGACCCATTGGAATTATCTTGGCAGAGATTTTGGAGTGTATCGCCATTTTCTTTTCCAGCTCATTTTACAGATGAAGAAACTGGGGCAAAAAGAGTTAAGTGAATTGCCCAGGGTCACCTACCTAGTAAGTATCTGAGACCAGAATTGAACTCAGGAAAATGAGTCTTTCTGACTCCAGGTCCAGCACTCTATCCACTGCCCTACCTTGCATGTAGGAAGTGCTTAATAAATGTGATATAGTGGATTGAGTACTAGAGTTGGAATCAGGAAGACCTGAGTTCAAATCTTTAGGCTCTTCCTATTCATGTGACCTGGACAAGTCACTTGCCTCATAGGACCCTAGGCAAGTCCCTAAGACTCTAACATGCAGAGAAGTTGCTGGTCATCACTGGTAGAAGGAATTCCTCCTATACCAATAACATCCATCCCTATTTCTATTTCACAGAGTTATTGTGAGAACTAAGTGAGAACATATTCAAAGCATTTCATAAACCTTAAAGAGCAGCCACCATCATCATCATCCTTATTGTAATTCAGTTTTTCTCATTTTATGGTTTCAACCTTATCTATTAAGAAAAATATTAAAGAAAAACAAGTTATCACAGTAGGAAGTGTGAACAATCTGGACCCTCTAAATAAACACTGTCAATCTATACCAATATGCCTTATTTACTTGTATAGAGTTTTATTATATATATATATATATATATATATATATATATATATATCTTATATATTTTTATTGTTAACTTTACTGTTTTTGTTACTATTGTTCCAAAGCAAGAACTAACACATGCTGTATTACAGAGACTCAGGAACCTACAAGGAGTTTGCACCAATGGTCTAAAGGATTTGTGCTAAAAATTCTTTAATGAGACATAAGCAGCAAATAATTGCCCAACTCTGTATTTTTCCAGTATGACAATAAGCCTATGCATTTTGGAAGCAATGAAGTTTTCTTTCTGCAGTGATTCAAAACCATCATAAGCTTCTGGGGGGCAAAAGTTATCACTATTGTTACTTGTATGCATTTAATGAATAAGCCAAAAAGATACTGTGAGATATATATTGATTACCCTAGGAGTACCCAACACATTTTTTGTTGAAAAGGATTTCAGAAGAAAAAAATCGTGGGAACCATTGTCATAGCAGATAGAGAGAAGGAAAATCTAGATTCAAGATCCATCTCTGACCCACAATGACTGTGTGACCCTGGGCAAGTCCCTTATCCTGTCAATGCTCCAGCCAAGTGTCTATGAATATAAGTTACAGAGACTATGTTGAATGACTTGGCATCTGTGGAGGTCACTGCCTTCACCAATGAAATCACAGTTCCAGACACATTCCCCCTCCCTCCCAAAAAAGGTCCAAAGTACTTACATTCATTATCCTTTCTGATTCTCATAATTCTGTGTGGTAGGTAGGCAGCACAATTATTTTTCCCAACTTTATAGAGAAGATGAGGCTTACGCAGGCTGGCCCAGCTAATAAAGGGGACAGCCAGGATTTCCATTTTGACTCCAAAGTCAGTGTTCTTTCCTGCACACCATTCTCGGGGGGGGCTTCTGCCTTCCAGCACCAGACTCCACCTTAGGGATGAGCTTTAGGGAAAATCATCTGGCTACATAGTCTTTGTAGGAAAGGCAACTTTTGCTTCAGATTCTCATTTCCCATCATTTACATGACTGATCAACAATACCTACAAAAAGATACTCATCTCTCCTTAAATCTACTGGTGGGAATGAACAGAGAAAACAACTTACCCAGCATCTGCCAGCATCTGCCAGCAGACACAGTGACTCAGCATGAGCTAAGAAACCCAGGCAACAGGAGGGCCTCCCACCCAGGAGGGAAAAGCCACATGGGAAAACCAGAGGGGCACTGAGATTACTTAGTGATAAGCACAGGGTTATAGAATTTGACATGGAAACTAAAAGGCATCCAGGTCCCCTGTCTCATTATACAGAAAAGAAAACTGAGGTTCAGAGAGGCTAAATAAATTGTTCAAAGTCACAAAGGGAGTAAGTGACAGAAGGAAAATTTAAACCCAGGTCATAGGATCACAGGAACATAGATTCAGAACTGGAAAGTCATCTAGTCCAACTCCCCTTATTTTACAGATGAAGTAACTGAAGCCCAGAGAGGTTATTCTTGTCTATTGATTATCCGTCCCAGGTCATACAGGTAGTAAGTGTCAGAGGTGGGAAGTGAATCCAGGTCCCAACTCCAGACCAGCATTCTTTACACTGTCTCATGGTGGTAACAGTGAGAAAACAGTGAGAAAAACACTAACTCTGGAGTCAGAGGACTGGGGTTTAAGTTCCACCACTAACACGACTAATGTGACCTTCAAGCAAATCACTTCATCTCTCTCTGCCTCAGTTTCCTCATCTGAAAATGATGGGGTTGGACTAAACACCCTCTGAGGCCCCTTCCATCTCTAGAGCTATGGACCTATGATCATGGTTTGGTACCTCCACCTCCCTCTCTCTTTCCCCATTTTCAAACTGCCTGCCCACAGTCCAGGATTTAGGACAATTAGATCTGTCCCTTAAAAAGCTCCTACCTCATAGACCATCTCAGGAAGGGTTTATTGCTTATAAAGAGCAATTCAATGCAACAAGAATGAAGTGAGCTCCTGAAGTATCCATCCCTGAGCTAAGGCTTTTCAGAGGTACAAGAGGCTAGAGGAGGGCACTGTTCCTTCATTCAAGGAGTTTACAATTTCACTGGGAGACTTGGAAGGTGGAAAGATGGGGGAACATATGCAAATGAGCTGACAGATAGCCAGTACAAGGCAGTTTAAGTACCAACATGAGTGGCAGCAAATAAATAAATGCTATGAGATCTCAGAATGAGAGATCACTGCATGCCAGAAGGGTCATAGCCTTCCTGGGGGAAAAGAGATGTAAGGCTGGGCTTTGAAAAAAACACTGAAGAGATAGAGAATAGGTAAGAGAGACTTCCAGGCATGAGATTTGGAGAAAGCAATAAATTCTTTCATTTTTCAACAAACATTTATTGAAAGCCTACTAGATGTAATGCAAGGGAGGGGGAGGGATGTAATGATAGATAGAGGATAGATAAATAGATAGATAGACAGATAGATAGATGATAGATAGATAGATAGATAGATACAGACTGTCCCAAAAATCTTATTGCAGTTTTAAGCTACTCAAGCTTAAAACCACACTAAGACTTTTGGGACATCCTGTAACATACGATCAAAGAACATACAGTCTAGGAGGGGAGAAAAGACAATGAGTCCTAGAGCTAAAAATACCTAGTCAGGCCCCCACCTCCCCGTTTTACAGAAAAGGTAATTTAAGGTCCAGAGAGGAATGACTTAACTTAGAATGCTGGTTAGAGACCAAGTCAAGACAAAAAAACGGTTGCTTCAAGATAGCAATGCAAGAAATGTCACAAGAGGGTACTTTTAACAAGGGTCAGACAAGTGTAATGAATAAACATGATTAATAAGCATGATTCAGCACCTGCTATGTGCCACGAACTGTGCCATGTACTGGAGATATGAACGCAAAGGTGAGACAAGCTCAGTACTCAAAGAGAGATGCACACAATGGATTCACAGATGAGTCAGTAAGGTATATATGCAAAAAGAAAAAACAGAGATGGTTAGTGGAGAGGAGGTATCAACTGCCTATACTCATATACCACAACTTTTCAGCCATATATAGATATAGATATAGATATATCAATACAATGGATTGTATTATACATTGGATATGCCAGTCTTTTCACAGCATCTCTGATGCTGACTAGTGCTATTTTTTGTCATCTTTACCAATTTGAAGGGATTGAGGTAAAACCATGGAATTGTTTTGATATGTGTTTTTCTTAATAGTGATTTGGAATATTCTTTCATATGGTTATAAAAGTTTGTAATTCTTCTTTTTCAAGACTAGGTCTCCCTATCTTGACCAGGCTGGAAATGCAATGGCCACTCAGGGGTCCAACCCAACTGCAGATCAGTACAGAACTTTTAACCAGTTCCACTTCCAACTTGACCTGTTCACTCCTCCTTAGAAAGCCTGGTGGTGTCCCAATTCCAGGGGAATTTCTATACTGGTACCAGTCTTAGTACAGACATCTGGTGGGTTTTAGACCTACTGAAGTTCAAAACTCCTGAACTCAACCAGCCTCACTCTTCCCAGCAGCAGAGATTACAAATATGCGTCATAACTCTTCTTTTGAGAAGAGAACTGTTTGAGAATTATTTGTTCCTCTACTTTGACCATTTATCTTTTGAGGAAAAGTTCTTAGTCTTATGTATTTGTGTTAATTCCATGTAGCTTAGATATGAAATCTATAGACATTTGATATATTACCAGCTAGGAAGTCCAAAGTATTAGTAGAAGGCATCACCAAGGAATTGTACTGTAGGAAGAGAAAATGTACTAGTGACATGGCACAAGCAAGAAACAGAAGTGAACAGCCAGAGGATTTCAATATTACCTTTATGATATTAGGAGAAATCAAGAAAAACCTATAACCTGTTGGGTGGATCCCCTAGGGCAAATATTTTTGGAAGAACAGGATAAAGGCTGCATAGGATAGAGAGGTATGAATACATTCAGATCTGCATCCTTGAAAAGAACTTCCAAATTGATGAGATTACAGAGATATTTGAATATTCAATATATCTGATGAAATGATTTTTTCCCTTCTTCTATCAGCTGAATTAATTTTGTTTATACAAAAATGTTTCAAAGTCAGGTAATATAAATGCCTATTTTTATGACAACTTAGCTTCACTAAGGATTCTATCCCTAGCCACAGTTGAAAAAAGTAGCTCCTTTCATTTTCCTGCTATATTTTTAAGATATGACCTTTTATATTTAAGTGGTGTAGTCAATTATAACTTATAGTAATATAGTAAAATGATCCTATCACCTAAGTTAATTAGTATTAAACCAATCAGACTATCAACTAGACATCGTATAAATGCTGTTTTAAATACATTTTTTGCTAAAGAGCTTTCCCATTTTTCTAGCAATTCTTGTCCAGTGGGGAATCTTTCCCCAATAAGTTTATATTTGGGGGTTTATTAAAATTGAGATATTGAGTTTAGTAGTTTGCTTATCTAATCTGCTTATCCAATCTGTTTCACTATCTTTTAACCAGTATCAAATAATTTTGATCCTTACTGCTTCATAATGTAGTTTTTTGTTTGAAGTCTGGAAATACTATTTAGTCTCCCTTTTTTTCTTTATTTCCCTTGGACTGTTAGACCTTTTGTTCCCCCAAATAGTATATACTATTACTTTGTCTAGCTATTAGTTAAATTGGTATCACACTACAAATTAATTTAGATACCACATTTTTAATACATTGGTACAGTACAACCATGAGCAATGAATAGTTTTTCAATTATTTAAGTTTTCCTTAATTCCTATATAGCATGGTGTACAGTTCTATCTTTGTAAGTTTTGAATGTCTTGATTAATTTCTATATATTTTAGGCATTTTGAAAGAGACTGCTCTACTTTTCTATTTTTTAACAAGTACAAAATAATTTTGATAATTTCTGCTTCACAATATAGCTTGAAGTATGAAATTGCTATTTCACCCTCTCCCATCCTTCAGTCTCACTTTTTTCATTATTTCCCTTGGGATACTAGACTTTTTGTTCCTCCAAATTGTTACTGTTTTGTCTAGTTGATAGTCTGATCGGTTTAATATTAATTAACTCCAGTGATATGGTCATTTCACTATATTACTCTATTATATTTACTATATTACTATAATAGTGCAGCTCAATCATAAGCAATGAATAGCCCATTAGTAGTAGAAGTCTTCCTTTGTTTCTGGAACAGCATTTTGTAATTGTATTTTTGTAAGTTTTAAGTGAGTTTTGACAGACTGATTCCCAGATATTTTAGATATTTTGAAATCATTTTGAATCAGTTTTCTATATCTTTCTTCCTAGGTTCTTATTATTACTATATGGAAATGGTGTTGGTCTAATGAATTTATTTTGTAGTAGACCTATTATTTCAATTAGTTTCTCTCTAGTTGTTTCTAAGTAAATTATATCATCTACAAATTGAAATAATTTTGTCTTCTCTTTGCCAAGGTGTATATCTTTAATTTCACTCCATAGTGTTGTTACCATCACTTAAATTTTTACAACTATGTCAAATAACAGTGGGGAGATTGGCTATCCCTGTTTTACCCTGGTCTTTACTACAAAAGCTTCTAGTGCCTCTTTATAGAAAATAATGCTTGATTTTGATTTTAAGGTTCTATTTCATCATATTTTAAATGGTCTTTCTACTTGCATATTTTTAGGATTTGGGAGCAATAATGAATGTTAAGCTTTTCTCAAAGGCTTTTCCTACATCTATTAATGTAATCATGTGATCTTGTTTTCATTTTAATATAATTATGTTAATTGCTTTTCTTGTACTGAACTATCCTTATGTCCCTGATATAAACTCAACATTATCACGGCTAATAATTATTTATATGTTACTATAGGTTTTTTTCCAGTAAGAGTTTCCTTTTCAAAACTGGTTCTTTAAAAAGACGAACAAAATCAACAAACCTTTAGCTAACCTGATTTATTTAAGGGAATAAAGTCAAATTACCAAAATCAAAAATGAACAATGAAATGAATTTACAACAGAGAGAAAAGAAAAAGAATCACCAGGACTTTCTTTATACCATTATATATTAAAACCAAGAATTTATTTTAATGGGCAATCATTTACAAAATATAAAATACAAATATTAATTAAATAAGAAATAGAGATCTTCAAAAACCCAGTTTTAGAAAGTGAAATTGAAAAGATCATAAAAGAACTGTCAGAAAACAAATCCTTGGTCCAAGTGGATTTATAAGTAAAATTAGTTCCCTTTCTAAATATATCCATCTTTTCTGTGATTTTTTTTTCTAATTCTATTATATATTTGTATATAGATTATAAATTCATTGGGAAAACCTCCATGTCTATTGCTTCTTTATAACTCCAGCAGTGTTAAGCACATGACTGAGCACACAGTAGGTGCTCAATTAACATCTTAAACTTATTGCCATTTTTTCCAGTATTAAGGGAATGAAAAATACCAATATGTTCACATTTATGGGAATGAAAACTAGAGAAGACATGAATGGAGGAGATTACAACTATCTTCATATTTTTAAAGGATTGTCAAATGGAAAAGCACAGACTGTCAAGCTGATCTGTTCTGCCCAGCAACAGAAAGCAAAACTAGGAGGAATAAGTGGAAGTTAACAGAGAAACAAAATTTAGCTAAACCTAAGGGAAAACTTTCTAATGATCAGAGCCATCCAGAAATGGATGGACTGCCTCAGGAGGAAGTTTCCCCTTGTGAATTCAAGTCAACCAACTGTCAGTGATTTCTTCCAACTTCAAAATGCTTTGATTCTGTGACTTTCAAATCTCACTTTCAATTTCTCATTAATATTAAGTACAATAGACAGTGAAGTGCTCCCTTATTTGTTCTTCTATGTAGCTAAAAGCCTAGCAGGAAACTCACTGAACAAAAATACTTAATTGTTACCTCCAAACCAGTGAAAGTGAGATGTACTGCTACAGAAGGAATTTAATTTAGATTGGTATTTGTCATCTTTCTAAAAAGTGAAGATATTTTTAGAGTGGAGTGGATTACAAGGAACAGTTGATTATGGATACCAATTGGAAAAAATGTGTTATTCAGAAAAAAAGCGCTGAGCACTAACAAAAGCCTAGACTATATTTATAAGAAGATGTTTTATGCATTCAGAAAAGGAAGTAGCCATTATTAGAAGTTAACATGATTTTATGAAGAATGTATTGACCAGTATAAGCATATATGGAGGACAAAAGGAAACATGCAGGGAAGATTAAGATATAAACTCAGAAGAAGACAATAACATAAAAACAGCTACGATGAAAGCCTCAAAGAAAACTGTTAATTGGACACAAGCCCAATAAGGATTCCTGACAGAGTTAAAGAGATAAGAGTTTAATGGCAGAGAAATTATTGGGAAAAGAAATGAAAGTGATGCAAGAAAATTATAAAAAGAGAATTAACTGCCTGGTACAAGAGACAAAAAAAAAATTGATGAAAGTAACATGTTAGAAACAGAATTGGCCAGATATAAAAGAGGTACAAACATTCACAGAAGAAAATAATTCCTTAAAAATTAGAATTGAGAAACTGGAAGCTAATGATTCCATGAGACATTAGGAAGCAATCAAAGTCAAAAGAATGAAAAATAGAAGAGAATGTGAAATATCTCATAACTGGAAGATTGATTGAGGAGAGATAAGTTAAGAAGTATTGGACTACCTGAAAGGCATGATCAAAAAAAGAGCTGGACATTGTATTTCAAGGAACTTATAAAAGATAGTAAGGGAAAGTACATTTTGCTAGATCCACAGGGCAAAATAAAAATTGAAAGAGTCTACCAAGCACCTCCTGAAAGAGACCTCAAAATGAAAACTTGAAAATATTACAGCCAAATTCCAGAGCTTCCAAGTTAAAGAGAAAATTCTACAAGCAGCCAGAAAGAAACAATTCCAATATCATGGAGCCACAGTCAAGATCACACAAGATTTGGTGGCTTCCACATTAAAGGAGTAGAGAGCTTAAAATATGATATTCTGGAAGGCAAAAAAAGCTAAGATTACAACCAAGAATAACCTGCCCAGCAAAACTGAGTATAATCCTTCGGGGGAAAAGATGAATATTTGATGAAATTGAGGATTTTCAAGCATTCCTGATGAAAAGACCAGTACTAAATAGAAAATTCTACATTCAAACACAAGATTCAATAGCAACATAAAAAGGTAAACCTGAAAAAGAAATCAGAAAGAACTCAATAAGGTTAACCTGTTTACATTTCTACATGGAAAATGATTCATGTAACTCCTAAGAACCCAGGGAAGTTAAAATGAGTTTACATAGAGAGAGGGCATGGGAGTGAGTTGACTATATTGGAATGACCTCCAAAAAGAAATGAAAGGGTCAAAAAGAGGGATGCACTGGGAAAGGAGGGAGGGTAGAGGTAGAATGGGGAAAATTTCTCACATAAAAGAGATGTACAAGGAAGAGCTTTTACAATGGAAGGAAAATGGGGAGGGGAAAGAAAGGGCAATACTTGAACCTCACTCTCACTGGAATGGATTCAAGAGGGAAGACTATATAGAGAAATATGTGTGTATGTATAAATGTGTCTATATATGCATATGTGTCTATACATACGCATATACACATATATATGTGTGTATATGTGTGTGTATGTACTCAGCTGTATATAAAAATCTATCTTACCTAATAGAGAAAAAAGAGGAGAAGGGGCTAAGAAAAGAGACAGGGGGTGATTTAAAAAAAGAGGGAAAATTAAGAGAGGCAGTGGTTAGAAGTAAAATAGACTTTTGAGGGGGGACAAGATAAAAAGAGTAAGAAGAATAAACAGAAGAAAATGAGAAGGAGGGAAACACATAAAATCATAATGTGATTGTGAATTTGCATGTGAATGTAAATGGGATGAGCCCACCCATAAAATGAAAGCAAGTAGTAAAATGGATTAGAAACCAGAATCCAACAATATGTTGTTTACAAGAGACACACTTGAGACAGAAATACACACTCTGAGTTCAAATGGAGGGCTGGAGCAAGATCTAATATGCTTCAGCTGAATTAAAAGAGGCAGGGGTAGCAATCATGATCTCAGTTGAAACAAAAGCAAAAATAGATCTAATTAAAAGAGAGAGTAAGGGAAAGTACATTTTGCCAAAAGGTACCATAGACAATGAAGTAATTATCAAAAAGAAATTTACAGCAAGTTTCTCTGATAAAGGTCTCATTTCTCAAACACATAGAGAACTGAGTCAAAATTATTAAAAGAGAGAGTCATTCCCCAACTGAAAAATGGTCAAAGGCTATGAACGTTTTCAAAAGAATAAATCAAAACTATCTATAGTTATATGAAAAAAATCTCTAAATCACTATTAATTAGAGAAATGACCATTAAAACAACTCTGAAGTATCACCTCACACCTATCAGAAATACAAATGCTGGAGGGGATGAGGGAAAACAAGAACACTAAGGAATTGTTGATGGGATAGTAAACTGATCTACTGAAGAATAATTTGGAACTATGTGCAAAGGGCTATAAAACTGTACATACCTTTTGACCCCCCAAAAAAATTGTAAATCTGTATCCCAAAGAAATCAAAGGAAAAGAATCTATATGTCCAAAAATATTTATAGTATCTTTTTGTGGTGGCAAAGAATTGGAAACAGAGGCGATGCCCATAAATTGGAGAATGGCTGAACAAACTGTGGCATATGATTGTGACTGGGTTCTACTGTGCTATAAGAAATGATGATGGGGGTTTGTTTCAGGGGGAAGAAACATAGTAAGAGCTATATAAACTGACGTAAAGTGAAGTGAGGAAAAACTGAAAGTTCATTGTGCGTAGTAGTAGCAATATTGTAATGCTCAATTGTAAAAGACTCAGCTACTGTGAACAATACGTGGATGCCAAACAGAGCCCAAGAACTCAGGATGCAAAAAACCCTGAGTGCAGATTGCAGTATAATTTTCTCACTTTCTTTTTTTAATTTGTTTTTATTTGCAATATAGCTAATATGGAAATATATTTTGCATGATTTAATGAGTATAATTGAGATCATACTGCTGGCCTTCTCAGATACTGGAGGAAAGGTGAGAGGGAGGTAGAGAATTTGTAACTCAAAATTTAAAAAGAAAAGAATGTTGAAAACAAATAAATAATAAAATTTTAAAATTTTATTTTTAAAAAAATTTTTTTAAAAACCCACTAACCAGTGGACAGTCCATGTACTCTGTTGATATCCCTATGATGTCAAGAAAATTCAAGGAAAATCCCTAGTACTTTGGAGGTACCCACTGTGAGACATGGATGAGATTAACACGAAAAGGTTACAATCAGTATCTCTAGAAGGGATATTCCCACCAGTGAGATCACAGCTCCATTGGAATACTGGAATTATGCATTCCTAGATCAGAAACAGCCTTTTGTATTCAAAGGTAAGTCACTCTTCTATTATCTGCTGGCTTTGATTAATTATGCTAGTGTCCTCCATAGCAAGAGTTAAGAATTGGCCAAAGTATCCAGGCTAGGAATGTTGTATCCAATGGGTACTAAATAAAAGCCATTGAGTAAAGACTGATCCCAGGGTTTCTAGGGAAGGTGTCAAGAAAAAAACCCAGACATTAATATGGAAATTCTAAATTTCTGAGGGTAAAATTCTATACCAAACTAACTCCTTTCAATTGGTCCAAGAACCATCAACTAGGGAAGAGAATCCAAATCAGTTCAGTTCTAGATCCAAGGCAGCTAGTTGACCCAACGGGTAGAGCATTGGACCTAGAGTCAGGAAGACTTAGATGTAAACTCTGCCTCAGACACTTAACTGTGTCACCCTGGACAAATTATTTAATCTCTGTCCTAGTTTCCTCAACTGTAAAATGGAGATAATGATAGCACTTACGTTACAGGTTAGTTGTGAGAATCAAGTAAGATAGTATTTGTCAAGTATTTCTCATAGTGCCTGGCACATAGTAGGCACTTAATAGATGTTTGTTCCCTTTCCTCCCCTTCACAATGTTTGGAAGATGTGCCCCACAGAAAAAGCAATATCCATTAAAATTACATAGTGGCCTTTGATTTCACTAATGTTGGCATTCCCTTGATTAATAGAGATCACAACATCTCTGTGATTTGGAAGATGGTCCTCGAGGATTGCTGGGATCAAGAAATTCATCACTTGCAGTCAACCTATTATCCCAAATAAGCCCAGCTGGTCTGTAGATGATTGACATGCAGTGCTTCCCTGGACCCAAACTCAAACCCCTTCAGCACTAACACCTAGAAGATGTTCAATAAATACTTGTTGATTAACTAATTTTACTCCACCTATGTAGCCTTTGAGAACCCAAAGTCACAAGAAGACATTGGAAGGCCTTCAAGGATAATAGGAAAAAAACCTATTGAAGGGAAGGGAACAAGCATTTATATAATTGCTCTATCCACTGAGCCACCTGACCACCACTAAATACCAGGTCTGTGTCTTCTCAAACCATACACTTTGCCAAGAAACAAAGTTAACACCAACCCCTGCCCTATATGCTAATTCTGCCATCTGAATTGCCCAAAAAGGGAAGTAGAAAGCTCATTCCATGGGCACTTTCCTCAAGTGTCACTTTTCTATTTGAAACATGTCCCTGCCTTCTCTTTGGGGCACAGATCACAAGGAAGCACAGGTCACAGGACTGTAGGACCACAGAGTTCAAGCTGGAAGGAATCTCAGAGGTCATTCCATGTACCCCTCTCATTTTATGGACAAGTAACTAGCTCAAGATCTCACAGGTAGTAGATAACAGTGCCAACATTTTCCTTTGACTCCAAATACAGCTTTCGACTGTCCTACTACTGCCATTGCAGTGGGGATTTTCTGTTGGGTACGGAGTTGGACTAGGATGCCCTCTGAGATCTCTTCCAACCCTAAAATTCAATGATGGCACTTCTATGTCTTGCCCACAGACACCCAACTAGTAAATATTGGACGGATGGTTAGAACCCAGGTCTCAAAATTCCTAAGTCCAGGGTTTTTTCCACTAGACCACACTGTCTTCTCACTTAATAACATGCAGATTGTCCCCCATGGTTTCACAAGCATTAAACTATTCTTGTGTCTCTCAAGGGAAAGATACCATGTTTCCTACCCCCACTGGGACTCACATAGGGCTGGCTGCAGAAGTCACCAGAGGCATACTTGTTGGCTCATGGGCTCAACCTGATCACAGAAAATAAGAAACACTCCCCCACACCACCCTACCCCACACCCCTGCATTCCCTCCATCCCTTTTACTTCTCCTCAAAGCAAAAAACTCAGCTTTCTGACATCACTCAGCCCCTGGGCCTGGCCTGGGCTACTTACCCATTAAAAAGTCCAGAACCTTTTCTTCCAGACTTGTCTCCAACAAAAACAGGGCATCACATGAATTGAAGGTCTGAATGATTTCTTATTCATGTGATGCTGTTTTCTATGCAAGCTAAACAGCTCTCCACATTGCATGACCCCACAAGCTTTTCAGAGACTTAAGACCTAATCCTATTTCACCAAAACACTTTTGTGAGCGTTGGCCTGGGGTTGGGTGGGTGGGTGGGTAAGTGGGAGTTTTTGTGATTTTTTTGCTTTCTCCTCAAAGCCAGGAGAGATGGGCAAAAAAAACAAAAAGGAAAAAAATAGAGGAAGGGGAGTAGAGAGGGTCTTTCATTTCACTTGGTCCAGAAGATAGAGTTAGCATTTTCCTAAACTTTGAAGACTAACTAGGGACAATTCAGCAAAGATGGATCCTGATTTCTGGATGAATTGTTTTGTCCAGGGAAATCTGGATCCAGCTTCAGACCTTAAGGGGAAGCAGGCACTCAATAAATACTGATTGATTCAAGGAAATGAAGCCTCAACAAGAAAATCAGAGGCAGGGCCCAGACGGCTAAAAATAAGCAACTCCTTGTCAGGCCAAGGCAGGTTAACAGCAGTCATGTTATATTTTAGAGCCAGGACTCCCTAGGATCAGACAGACGCCAAGACAAGATATCCATTCCTGAGAAATCCTGTGCAAACTCCTGCTGAGCACCTCTATTCTTTGAACACTGCTCCCAAAACACTGGACAATTACAACTGGAAAAACCTTCACCAGCCTCAAGGGATCATGAAAACAAAGAATCATAGACTGAAAGCTGGGAGGACCCTCACACTAGTTCAGTGCCTTTATCTTACAGATGAGCAAAGTGAGACCTAGAGAAATGAACTGCCCAAGGTTACACCAGTAGCAAGTAGCAGAGCCGGGATTAGAACCTGGTTCCCTTGACTCTTAATCTAGGGCTCTTTCACTATATATGAGATGGAAGCATTAAATGGGGCCAGTTAGGGATCTTGTCTACCTAAGCCAGCATCATTATCATTTCATTTTCTAAGCTCAAAGAATTTTCACTTTGAGCTACATGATGCCATAAGATCCTGAGCATTCAACCAGCATTTATTAAGCAACTATTTTGTACCAGGTCCTAGGTTAAGGGCTAAGGATACAAAGAAAGGCATAAAACAGACTGCCCTCAAGGAACTCACAATTTAAAGGAGAGTGATAACCTATAAACAGCTATGTACAAACAAGTTATAGACAAAATAAATTAGAGGTAATCAATAGAGGGTTTTTTCCTAATTTCTTTAACATTTTATTTTTCCCAATCATACATAAAAACAATTTTTAACATTCTTTTTTTTTAATTTGCATTTCAAATTCTCCCTGCCCTCCCTTCCTCCTCATTGAGAAGGCAAGCAATCTGATATGGGTTATCTATGTGCAGTCATGCAAAACATATTTCCATACTAATCATGTGAAAGAAAACATGGACCAAAAAAGAAAAAATAAATAAAATAATATGAGAAGAGCTAAGTCATTTACAGCTGATCATCATTACAATGTTGCTATTACTGTGCATAATGTTCTCCTGGTTCTTCACACTTCACTTTGTATCAGTTCATGTAAGCCTTTCCAGAATTTTCTGAGAGCATCTTGTTCATCATTTCTTATAGATTTCTTATCAGGGAAAGAATGAAAAAATTGAAGACAATATGAAGTATCTCAATGGAAAAAAACCTGACCTGGAAATAGATCCAGGAGAGATCATTTTAAAATTACTGGACTCCCTGAAAGCCATGAAAAAAAAAAAAGAACCTAGACAGAATGTTTCAAGAAATTATCAAACTGCCCTGATGTTCTAGAACCAGAGGGTAAAATAGAAATTGAAAGAATCCATCTATCACCTCCTGAAAGAGAGCCCAAAATTAAAACTGCCAGGAATATTATAACCAAATTCCAGAGTTCCCAAGTCAAGGAGAAAATATTGCAAACAGTCAGAAAGAAACAATTCAAGTATCATGGAACCACAGTCAAGTTAACACAAAATTTAGCAGCTTCTACATTAAAGAATCAGAGGGCTTGGAATGACATTTCAGAGGGCAAAAGAGTTAAGATTACAACAAAGTATCACCTACCCAGCAAACTGAGTATAATCCTTTCGGGGGAAATGGACATTCAATGAGATAGAGGACTTTCAAGCATTCAGAAAATCTGACTTTCAAATACAAGATTCCAGAGACAGGTAAAAAGGTAAACAGGAAAGGGAAATCACAAGGACTTAATAAGGTTAAACTGTTTACATTCCTACATGGGAAGATAATATCTGTAACTCATAAGACCTTTCTCATTATTAGGGCAGTTAGAGTCTATATAGACAGAGAGCACAGGTGTGAGTTGAATATGAAAGGATGATATCTAAAAAATAAAATTAATGGATGAGAAAGAAATGTACTAGGAGAAAGAGAAAGGGAGAGGTAGAGTGGGGTAAGTTATCTCACATAAAAGAGACAAGAAAAAAGCTTTATTCTCATCAGAATTGGCTCAAAGAGGGAAAAACATACACACTCAATTGGATATAGAAATCTATCTTACCCTACAGGAAAGTAGGAGGGGAAGGAAAAGAGGGACAGAGAGTTATAGAAAGGAGGGCATATTAGAGGAGGGGTTAGTCAGAAGCAAAACACTTTTGAGGAAGGACAGGGTGAAAGAAGAGAGAGAATAGAATAAACTAGAGGAGGGAGGATGGGAAGGAGGGAAGTAGAGTTAGTAATTGTAACTGTGAAAAAGATTTTCAAGCAAGTTTCTCTGATAAAGGTCTCATTTCTTGAATATATAGAGAACCAAGACAAATTTATAAAAATAAGAGTCATTCCATAATTGATTAATGATCAAAACATATGATCAGTTTTTGGATGAAGTAACCAAAGTTATCTATAGCCATATGAAAAAATATTCTAACTCACTATTGATTACAGAAATGCAAATTGAAACAATTCTGAGGTACTACATCATACTTATTAGATTGACTAATAGAACAGAAAAGGTAAATGACAAATGTTGGAGGGGATGTGGGAAAAAATGAAATTTTAATGCACCATTGGTGGAGTTGTGAACTGATGCAACTATTCTGTAGAGCAATTTGGAGCTATGCCCAAAGGGATATAAAAAAACCATGCAAATCCTTTGACCTAGCAATCCCACTACTATGACTGTATGCCAAAAGAGATAAAAAAAAAACAAAAAGGAAAAGGACCTATATGTACAAAAATATTTATTACAACTCTTTCTGTGGGTAAAGAACTAGAAGTTGAAGGGAAGTCCATCAACTGGAGAATGGCTGAACAAGTTGTGGTATGTGATTATAATACAATACTACTGTACCATAAGAAAAGATGAAGCAGGATACTCTCAGAAAGACCTGGAGAGCCTTGCACAGGCTGATACAAAGTGAAATGTACTCTGTACAAAGTAACTGAAGTATGGTAAGATGATCAGCTGTGAATGACTTAGCTATTCTCAGCAATACAACAATTCAAGACAACTCTGAAAGACTTATGATGAAAAATTCTTTCCATCCCCAGAGAAAGAACTGATGGTGTCTGAATACAGATTAAAACATTTTTTTACTTTATTTTTCTTGAGATTTTTTTCTGTTTTCTTTCTCAACATGACTATTATGGATATATTTTGCATGATTATACATGTATAATCTATATTGAATTGCTTGAGGGGGTGGGGTGAGGAGGAAGGATGGGATAGAATTTGGAATTCAAAGTTTTAAAAACGAATGTTAAAATTTGTTTTTACATGTAACTGGGGGGGGAATACTAAATACGAAAAAAAAAGAATCTGAGTGACCTCCCCAGGCTTCTCCTGCACCAGAGATTGAAGGAAAGGGTGGTAAAGGAGACTCCTGAGTGGGAGGAAAGGACATAGATTCAATAATGGGTGCTAAAAAGGAATAAAGACCCTAAGCATTCAGTCAACTCTTACATTTTAGGATGGCCTCCATCTCTCTCCCTTCTCCTTCCCATCCAATCCCAGAATCATAGAGCTGGAAGGAAACTCCGAGTTGATTCAGGTCAACCCACTCCTGAGGAGGAAGGCAGGCATCTTTCCTCAACAATATCTTTGTCTGTCCTGAAGAGCAAGAGAGAGGGAAGGAAAGTCTCCCTGCACCCCTACTCATTGCCATTTCTCCAGTCTCTCCTTCCTCAAAGGAAAGTACTTTTTCTTTCCCCCTCTCTGGTACCAATGAGATTCAGTGGATCACTGGGGAAGTTCCTACACCAAGGATAAAGCTAGGCCAAAGTCACAGTCACATGAGAATTGTCCTTAAATCTCTGCTTCCTAAATTGTGGATCCACAGAGCTTAGGAATGATGTTTTAGATGTTTTAGAATCAGAATTTAGAATCAGAAACTATCAGATGGACCCTTGAGATCATCCAGTCTCCATTCTCCCTTTATATTGGATAAGTCATTGGTCTTTAGTGAGTAAGATGATCCAGGAGCATTTCTCCTCATGGATTAGAAAAGCCACTACCAGGTCACAGACTGGCACACTTATTGGCCTCACTGGACTGCCAATCCAGGAATAAAGGTGAAATAACAAAGGACAAGGGAGTGGTTGAGGAAGGCTGAGCATGTTCTTGGAGTGGTTGAGTAATTAGTTCCCTTGACTTCATTCACAAATACCACTCCAAAGGAAAAGTCCCATGATCCCAGATCCTAAATAGAACCTTCAATAGAACCATCATCTTAATGCCAGCACCTTCCCTATGAGATTACCTTCAACTTATACTGTATAGATCTCATATGTACATAATGTTGTCTTCAGTATTAGAATGTAAGTTTCTTGAGGACAGGGACTGGTTTTGTTTTTCTTTGTATGCAAAAGTATGCAAAGTACCCTCCTCATGACAAGACTGGGAAATAGGCAGTACCATGTTATATCCCAAGTGTTGCCTAATGTTCCCAAAGAAGGCTTCAAGGAGCCTTTGGAGATAGTCCATGTGACTTCCCTTCACACGGTTTCAATGAAAATGGTCTACTGGTGTTCCAAAAGCTCAATAATCTTTTACCCACCTCCAAGACTTTGTACATGCTAATATCTTTGCCTAGAATGCACTCGCTCCTCATCCTTCTCAAGGTTTCTTCCTATAGGAAACTCTTCTTGATTCTTACAGTGCTCTCTCCCCGCTCAGATTAGTTTGTATTTTTGTAATTGTTGAGTTGTGTCTGACTCTTCATGACCCTGTACAGATTTTTCTTGGCTAAAATACTGGAGTGGTTTGCCATTTCCTTCTCCAGCTCATTTTACAGATGAGGAACTAAGGCAAACAGGATTGAGTAATTTGCTCAGGGTCACATGCCTGGTAAATTTCAGAGGTTGGATTTAATGTCAGGTCTTACTGACTCCAGGTCCAATGCTCTTTCCACTAAACCACTGTATTTACTTAACTGCATAATTTACTTAGCTTCTACCAAACCCAACCAAATATATGCTCCATGAGGGCAACAACTACTTTTGTACTTGTCTTTGTGTTACTGGAACCAGGCATAGTGTCTAATCAATAGAAAACACTTAATCACTCCTTGAATTTAAGTAACAAGTGATCATCCAACATCTGCTTGAAGTCCTCCCATGGTGGAGATCACATCATTCACAAACAATACATGCGCGCACACACACACACACACACACACACACACACACACACACACACACACCAGGCTGTATTATTTATAGGCCAATAGGGTCACAGCTCTAGAGATGAAACATCTAGTCCAAACCTCTTATTTTGGAGATGAAGAAAACGAGCCCAAGGCTGGTGTAGTGACTTCCCTGAGGCGACACAGGTAGTAAATGCCAGAGTCATGATTTGAATCCAGGTCACCTGGCTCCAAAGTCAGTGGTCTTCCCAAAATGCTATGTTACCTCATGGCATTTGTGCACAGGTCTTATTTCTCCTTCTAAACTATAGGTTAGGGGGTTTTAACCTTTTTGTGTGTCCTGGACCATTTGTTAGTCTGGTGATATCTATGGGCCCTGTCACAGAAGGTTTTTAAATGCATAAAATAAAATATATAAAATTATAAAAGAAACCAATTACATTGAAATACAGTTATCAAAATATTTTTAAAAAAACAAATTCACTGACCCTACTAGCTTAAGAATCTCTGCTATACAATTATCAAAACCACTTGGTATTGGCTAAGAAACAGAGGGGTAGACAAATGGAATAGACTTGGCACCCAAGACACAGTAGGCAAGGAATATAGCAACCTCCTATTTGATAAACCCAAAGACCCCAGCTTCTGGGATAAAAACTCACTGTTCAACAAAAATTGCTGGGAAAACTGGTTAACTATGTGACGGAAATTAGGCATAGACCCATGCCTGACACCGTACACAAGAATAAAGTCCAGATGGGTACATGATTTAGGTGTAAAGATTGATACCATGAATAAACTGGAGAAGCAAGGAATAGTGTATTTATCAGATTTATGGAGTGGGGAAGATTTTTTTCTAAAGAAACGATAGAAAGCATTATGAAATG
>CM053772.1:46791323-46907339 GCA_028658325.1 Potorous gilbertii | reverse complement strand
GAACTTACTGAAAAAAAAAATCCCAATGACGATTTTCTAAGGCAAAATGCCTTCCACACTCAGAGAAAGAAATATGGAAGTCATTCGCAGAATGTAGCAGATCATGTTTGTGTGTGTGTGGGTTTTAGTGTATTATGTTTTGATTTGTTATATGATTACTTCCATTTATTTTAGTGCGACTACATAGCATGACTATAGTGAAAATGTGCTCAATAGGAAAGTATATGTAGAACTTATACATAATTGTATGCTGTCATGGGGAGGGAGTGGGGTAGAGGGGAGAAGGTGTGGGGGGGATAAAATCTTAATTTTAAGGAAGTGATTATAGAACATTTAAAAATAAATAAATAAAAAGATAGGCACTGTAAATGGCCCTTGACACTTGAGTTGGACACCTCTGATAAACTCTTAATAACCAAGGATAGGAAACGCCTATATGGAAAACAACAAGAAAAATGTCATCTAAATCTCTCCAAATTTTCAGTAATTCACTACTCAGTGACTCAACCTCCATCATGCTAAATGGACATCGCCTAACTTAAACATCACCTGTTAAATTAGTGTCTTCCCAGGATATTATAAGCATTTATTGTAGCAGCAGACTCAAAAGCCTTGTTAAGACCGTAATATGCCATGTATGTAGTATTTCCCTTCAATTTACCAAGCCTGTTGCTCTGGTACTAAAGGAAGTTTTGTATCCTTAAAACATATCAGGAGTCATATTTTATCTAAATGCTATACCACACATACATACTAGGTATTTAACAAATGTTATAGGATTTGTTTCTTATAAGGACATGTCTGTGGGTTGTTACATTCTTGTCTTTTCCCAGGTTGACTATAGGGCTGTGAAAGTTTTTGGTCATGGAAATTCGCAAAGATGATCTACTTAATAAATCAACAATTGAGATTGAAAAAAAAAAAGAATCTCTGATATAGAACTTTGATGTCTGAGACTACTATATAACCCCCTAACACCAATACAGTATTTTGCATGCAGTAGGTGCTTAAAATTTGATGAATTGAATTGAATGATACTCCCAGATAAAACAGAAACTACTTCTTCCCTCCATATAAATTCATGTATTTTGAAGGTGATCTCATATTATAGTTCCTAGAACTCTGGGAAAGGAAGAGCCGAAGTCAAGAAACAGAAGGAGGCTGGAAAACAAGAGAACTGGGTTCTATCCCAGCTCTGCCATTAATCAGCTACATATCCTGGGCTACATAACTCCGGGTCTCAGTTATCCTACCTATAAAATCAGAGATCTGGGTTACACAGTCTATCTCTAAGGGCCGTTGCAATATGATGAGTCAGGCACCCAAATTTGAATGTAAGCTTCCTGAGAGTAAGGATTGTTTTATTCTTTGAACCTACAGCATCTTACGTGGTGCCTGGCACATAAGAGACAGATATTAATAGATAGACATAATAGATATTTCTCAATTAATGTGAGCATTAAAGAACTGTCTTGATCAAGAGGATCCCTCTGTGAACTGTTCTCAAAAACAGAACAGAGTATATCCTAGGACAGTGAATTTCTAAGATTCCATACTATCAAATGTGGGGTGCCTTCTACCCCCTGGCAATAGGATGTAATTGAAATGTAACTGACACATTCTCATACCCAGCACCAGGGTCTTACCTCATCATGACTCATCTAAGCTTGGAGGTGACTCTTAGCTGTTCTCAAAGTCTGTGCCAGCAGATCCAACCAAGCTGGAAAGACTTCACATTCAAGCCCAGTGACAAATTATATGTCTGCCATCCAAGGTCCAGCCACAATAAATCCACAGCAACTCATTACCAGGTTGGCTGCTAGGTAATGACTTTTTTGGCCCAGCAACTTTTAAATCAATCAATCAATAAAGAAGCATTTATTATTAAAGACCATCTAATAATTCATGAAAGGATTGACATCTGTATCAGCAGAGGGACTCCCAAGTTAACAAAATCACACTGATCAGGAACAGGATGGAAGGAACATACTGTGACATACAAGGTCTAAAGTTCACTCCCCAAATCCCTCCACACTCCAGAGCACTTTAGACCCTGATGGAGCCCAGATATGTACACAGTCAGGCACCTTACACCTTGCACCTAGACTATTGCAATGGCCTCCTAACTGGTCTTCCCTCCCTAAAGTCACTCCCCACACCAGTACATCCTCTACATAGTGGCCAAAAGTGATTTACTTTCAGTGCGAATCTGACCAAGTCACTCCCCTAACTCAAAACTCCAGTGCCTCCCTTTCCTTTTTGGAAATTCCTCTGTTTGACTTTTAAGAATTTTACTACCTAGCCTAATCTTTCTTTTGCTAGACTCATATTATCCCCCTTCTCCAACTCTTCAAGGTCCAGCAAAAATTGTCTTCTCTTTGTTCCCCACACACATTAGTCACTCATCCTTTGTAGCAGTCATTCCCCCATTCCTGGAATGCACTCCCTCCTTGCCTCCTCCTTATAGAAGCTCAAGGACCACCTTCCATGCTAAGCCTCTGTTGATCTTCAGTTACTAGTGACCACCTCCTTATCACACACACACACATGCACTCTTTTTTTATTTACTCATATATAATGGCTCCTTCAATAGAATGTAACTTCCTTGGAATAGGGATTGTTTCTTTTTTCATATTTGTTTCCTCAGAACCTAACACAATGCCTGGCACCCAGTGGGTGCTCAATAAATGTTGCTAGCTATAGGGAAATCCCAATAATCCCTTAACTTATGTAATACTTGAGAGTTTTCAGTGTTTTCAACACATATTCTATAAAGTATTTAGCAAACCTTACAGTGATACATAAGTATCAGATATGATCAGCAGAATGACCTTGGGCAAGTCACGCATCTAACTGCCACAGTATTCTAATGAGAGCAAGAGGAGCTCAGCACTTTCAAAATTCAGCCCTGTCCTTTATTTTTTTTAAAGCAATTATACACCAAAGACAGAAATAGACATGGGAGACTAGATCCCTAGAACCAATGTACAGACTTCTCTGAGGTGTTCTTCACACTCATTCTACTAGATCAGCCTCTTCATTGGACTCTGTGATTTCAGTTCACACCATTTTCCATACAGCTGCCAAAGTAATTTTCATAAGTAGGTAAGAGCCAGTTCGTGGCAGAATGCCTACCAACAAATGTCCCCAACAAACGTTTTTTAACTTGACTTTATTAACCTAGAGCTAGAAGAAACCTTAGTGGTCTTTCAATCCAATACCTCATTTTGTAGATGGGGAAACTGAGGCCAAAGAGTTAAGGTGGCTCATCAAAAGCCAACTAGGGAATAGGTAGCCATATCAAGTAGTAGTGCCAATTCTAAGCTCCCTTCCAGACATACCATTCTCATCACTCCCCCCTACTCAAAAATTTTAATGGATCAGTATTTCCTCTCCTGGACAGTAAGAACTCCCTAGCCTGGCATTCAAGACCTTCATCATCTGGCTCCACTCAATCCATCTACCCTTTTTCCTACTGTGCCCCCAACAGATCTATTAGTCAAGTGGCATCTGGAATACTCGTTTCACTTGAGGCTATCCAATTTCAAGAGAGATGTTGGATAAACCAAGAGTCATACAGAGGGCAAGAGGCAACCCAGAAACTGAAGGATCTAGAAGTCATACCCTATGAAGAATGGTTGAAGGATCTGGATACATTCTGGTAAGGGCCACACCAATCCCCTCACCATCCCAAGAAAATGCCATAACAGATGCCACCTCCATGCTTTCTCTCATATTTTGCCTTGAGCATGAAATTTCTTCCTTTTACACCATCCTTCAAGAACTGACTATTCTCACCTCCACCAAGAAATCTGCCCTGACCCCCCTATCTTGTATTCTCAAAATTCATATGACTCTTGTAGACTTCAGGCCTTCTATCCCCTCTTCTACTATTTGCTGAAATTTGTATGTTTTCTCCTCAACTAGACTGACTGTTGACTTCCAACTTGAGATAACACAAAGCTATACGAGAAGAGAATCCAGGATTAATGCAGTGTTGACCAGAAATGAGATGACAAATTTTATTGGAGATATATGTAAAATTCTGTCTTTAGATTAAAAAAAACTACAGGAGTTCCAGAAAAGAGAGTCCTAACTTGGCAACAGCTCACATGAGAAAGAAATGAGGATAGAAGTTTACCACAACCTCAACATTAGCCACTGGTGCAACAGAGATGCTTAGAAAAAAGCCAACAAGATGTCATACTAGTTAATAGAACTCCATCTCCCGCACCATGGGACACAAGAAGATCATTTTCATCTGCAAAATGGGCATGAGATGCCTGGAGTAACAACAGAACACCTTGATAATAGTACTTAACATGGCTCTTTGTTCACATGTAATCCAGTCATCCTGAGAGGTAGGCATTAATTAGCATCCCCATTTTACAGGTAAGGAAACTAAGACAGACAGAGGTTAAGTGACTTGTCCTGGGTCACTGCAGTAAATGTCTGCAACAGAATTTGAATTCAGGTCTTCGTAACTCAAAGCCCACTATCCACTAAGTCACCTAGCTGTATGACAGAATCCCAATCAGTACTAGCTGCATCAGTAACAAAATCAACACTACCTCTGCTCCGGGAATGAATGTGACAAAGGACTGCTGTGTGTCCTTTGTTATGTATATGTGTATGTGTGTATATGCACATTCCCTAGTGCTTAGTATAGTACCCAGCACACACTAAGAGATTAATGAACATTTTTTCATTCATTCATTTCTTCATACAAGTCAGACCACCTTTGGAGTGTTATGTTCAGTCCTGGACATCCCCATTTTAAGAGGAATATTCATAAACTCAAATTTAGCACAATACTTTGCATATATTTGGCACTTAATAAACGTGTATTAAATGAATGAATGAATGGGAGGAGACAGAATGATGAAAAATCTAGACACCAGGTCTTAGAAGAATGGAGAAAGGGCTTGGAAGGACCCCACAAAAGGATAGCTAGAAGGAAGTTGTCTTCGTGTATTTGAAGGGATGGCATGGAAGAGCACAGAGCCTTGTAATGTTGCTCCAAAACGACCTTGTGGCAGAAACTACAGTGTCAGATTCCAGCTCAACATGAGAAAAAAAATCTTTCCAATAATCAGAATCTTACAAAAAGGCAGCAGAACTCCTGGGAAAGCAGTGAGTTCTCTGGCAGTGGGAGTATGTCACCAAAAGTTGAACACCTGTCTCAAGAAGGGGGTTAAAGGGTTGCAATAGAAACAAATGTCCCATCTGTACAAAAATAATCATAATGGCATTTGTTGTGGCAGCACTACCCTAGAAACAAAGGAGTGCCCAGTTACTAGGGAAGGGCTCAAGAAATTGTAGTAAATAAATAACAGAATACCACCGTAGTACAAAAAATAGGAACATGAGGAATTCAGCTAAACATGGGAAGATATACATGAACGAATGCAAAATGAAGTAGAACCAGAAAAATGATATAGATTGATGACAATGTAAATAAAAAAAATAAGATGAAACTGAATACTATGTAAGTATAATCACTAAGTTTGGCCCCAAAGGAGAGATGAGAAAATGCACCTCCCTTCTTTTGTTAGAGAGGGAAAGGAAAGGGTAGGAGAGAAAGGAATAAGCATTTATTGCTGTTGTTTAAATGTTTCCATCATGTCTGATTCTTTGTGACTCCATTTGGGGTCTTCTTAGCAAAGATACTGGAGTGGTTCTCCATTTTCTTCTCCAGTTCATTTTACAAATGAAGAAACTGAGGCAAACTAGGTTAAGTGGCTTGCCCAGCGTCACCTAGCTAGGAAGTGTCTAAGGCCAGATTTGAACTATGGAAGATGAGTCTTCCTAACTCCAGGTCTGACACTCTATCCACTTTGCCACCTAACTGCCTTAAGCATTTATTTGCCAAGCACTGTACTAAGCACTTTATAAATATTATCTTATTTGATTATCATAAAAATCTTGGAAAGTAAGTGCTATTGTTGCCTCATTCTTACAACTGAGGAAGCTGAGGCAAACAGTTTAAGTGACTTGACTAGGGTCACATAGCTAGTAAGTATCTGAGGTAGGATTTGAACTCAAGTCTTCCTGACTCCCAGGCCCAGAGCTCTGCGCAAGATGGCACCACCTAATAGCCTACTCATTGCTCCTAACAGAGAATCCAGCATTCTTCATCCCTATCCCAACAGAGATCATGCCATGAACTTAAAGTGAGAATATTTGTAAATCATTCAGCACAGTGCCTAGCACATAGTAGGCATGTAATAAATGCTGATTCCCTTCCCCCTTTCCTTTCCATTCCCTACTGAGAACAACTCACAGGTTTAAGTCTGAGGAGACCAGGGAGCCCAAAGTTAAAAAAAAAAAGGCCAGTTCTTAAAGATCTTCCCAATCTACCTGTGTGAAGAAAAAGAAATACTGATAATTCTGGAGTTGCTCTGAGGAACCTAAAAGCTGTTTTTCCCACACTAGTTGTGGGTTTCTCATAAACCCTTGATGATTCCATGAAATAGGAAGCCTCATTCCAAGGTAGCCTGGCCACTGGAAGGCAGTCTATGAGTTAGTTAACTAGTCATATCCATGTAAATGTCAGTATTAGTGTTTTGGCAATGCTTCCTCCAAGCCAATGTAGCAATGTAGGCCACCTTCATATTCCCAGTGTTAATGGTGAACTGTGCATACAATGCTTTCAAGATCTTACATGATAACCTATTATATCAGCACCAGTTAAAATAATGAGCTCAGGTTTCTGCAGAGAAGGAAATGTGAACAGGAATAGATGCTTGAAGCAGATGTTGGACATAGCTTCCAATTCTTGGGTTGGAAAGAAACTCTCTTCTAGTTTCTGGGCTATGGGGATAAACTAGAACCACAGTCACCACATGCAGCAGAGGGGTCGAGAGTCAGGAAGAAAAGTTCAGATTCAGCCTCAAGACTCTTACTAGCTCTATGACCCTCCACAAGTCAGTGAATCTGTTTGCCTCAGTTTCCTCTATTATAATCTGGATGGCACAGTAGAGAGAGCACCAGGCCTACAGTTAGGAAGACCCTGAGTTCAAATCCAGCCTCAGATACTTACTAGCTATGTGACCCTAGTCAAGTCACTTAAACTGTTTGCCTCAACTTCCTCACCTGTAAAGTGAACTGGAGAAGGAAACAGCAAACCACAAATATCTTTGCCATGAAACCCCCAAATGGGGTCGCAAAGTCAGACATCCCTGAAATGAGTGAACTACAAACCCCAACCATAAAGGAAGGCAATAACAGTACCTACTTCCCTGGGTTGTTGTGAGATCAAATGAGATATTAATTGCAAAGTAATTATCACAGTGCCTTGCACATAGGAAATGCTAAATAAATGCTTCTTTCTTTCTTCCTTCACCAAATTCTTGAATGTCATTTCTTGGCTCTCTCCTTAATCACTGGGAAACAGCACAAACTTGAATCAAGGCCTTATGATCAAAGAAAAGAGCAACCTGGAATCTCAGTTTGCTTTGTTCTAGTCCTATGACTTCATGAGGTATAAGAAATTCCCAGTGTGGAAATTCCCTCCACCAATGCAGATCAGCAACAACTCCCCTATACCTTGGATTCTCAGAGTTGCTTGGGAAACTAAGTAACTTACCCATGGTCCCATTAGCAGACTCAGAGGCCTGACTCCAAGGCAGGTCCCTTATCTACTATCATCATGTCACCCAAGCAGGTTATGAACAACTTTCCAATGTAACCAAGGAGTGGAAAATGATAAATTTTGGTGTATGAACGTAATGAATTATTATTGAGTCATTAAGATCATGAATGTGAAGATTTCAGAAACACACAGAAGAACTCAGATGAAATGATGAAGAGTCAAGAAAGCAGGAATAGAAAAGGAAAGTACCGTCGCTGTTCATTTGAGTCCAACATTCAATGATCCCATTTGGGGTTTTCTTGGAAAAGAAGGTGGAGGGTTTACTATTTCTTTCTCATTTTGCAGATGAGGAAATTGAGGCAAGGACAATTTTGACTTGTCCAGGGTCAAACAGCTATTAAGTGTGTTAAGCTGGATTTGAACTCAGATCTTCCTGACTCCGGGTCTGGCCCTCTATCCACTGCACCATCTAGCTGCTGTGCTCTACATACTCACAAATTAAGCTATCTAGCCTGAAGAGTAGGAGTTATTGATGACCTTTCAAGCTGGATCATCCTCCAGCTTCTGATCTTTCTAGGATTTTGAGCTGAGTGTTCTGTTTCAAAAAAAAAAAAAAGTTTAACATTCACCTCTCAGCAGTTCAGATTAATAATTACTCACCCGCTGCCATCACTTCAAGCCAAACCTCTGGCATTTCCCCAGGAGTCTGTCACTACATAGCGAAGCTTTGCTGATTATTGACCTGTTAGTGGTAATATGACTACCGTAATACAGACCAAGATTATTAGGGTCATAAATTTTTATTAAAGGTCACTGACAGATTTATACAAAATCTGTAAAGTGACGCTTGTTTTTGTCAGCTCAGCTTCAAAAGCTATTCAACTGCAAAGTCACCCAGCACAAAGCAAAGTGGACGCTTCACTACCCGAAAAGAATTTGAGGAGATTCCTTGCTTCCTCCGGAGTTCCCATTGCACAATTAGCTAATGCCCCCTCGAATTTCCAGCCTTCTCAACTGACCAGGAGGGTGCTGTTGGTTTGGGGGCAGGGAGAGGTGGAGAGGACTCACCAGGAAGCTCATTATGATAACCAAGGCATGCGTACCTGCTTAATTAAGTCTCAATTCCAAATTACCTGTTCCCTATTTCCCATGGCCAGGTCTGTGTAAGCTCTGAAAGGTGGCTACAGAGGAAAAGAAGCCTAAAGGGAACTGGAGAAGGGAATTCTACTATTATGGGCCTACTATGTGCCAGGTACTACCTTTATAAATCCCAACAACAACCTTGGGGGGTAAGATGCTATTATTAACATCCCTGTTTAACAGATGAAGAAACTGAGGCCTACAGCAGGTAAGTGACCTGCCCAGGATCGTACAGCTAGTACATGTCTGTGAATAGGTCTGAACTCAGATCTTCTTGGTTCCAGGTCCAGTGCTCCACCACTGGGCCATAACATTTATCAAGTACAAGCGCTGGGGGAGATCTGGATATTTTGTTGTTTTTCAGTCATCTTCTGGAGTGTATGACTCTCTGTGACCTCATTTGGGGTTTTCTTGGCAAAGATACTGGAGTGGTTTGTTATTTCCTTTTCCAGTTCATTTTATAGTTTAAATAAGACAAAGTCCTATGGAGCTTACAGTCTACTAGCAGAATAAGGCAGCAGCTCCACTAACTTCAGTACAAGACAGCACCAAAGTGAAATACAGAACTAGGTGAGAATGAAGGTTGAGACCCACAAGAGAGTACAAAGACAGGTTTTCTAAACCTCAATGCCTTTCAGTTAGGCCTTCAAGGATGAGTTAAGGGAGAATGGAGCTCCTTAAGGGACTGAGAGAGATGGCATGGTGGGTGAAGAGCTGGCCTCACAGTCAGAAAGATCTGGATTCAAGTCGTATCCCTCATACACACTGGCTGGGGACTCTGGACAAGTCACTTAACCAATTAGCTCCCCAAGCCACTTTCTAAGGCCACAAGTTACAAAGCAGGTGTTGATCTGTAATTGGTATCTTATCAAGAGTTTTCCACTTCCATAAAGATCAGAGGCCCTGTAAAAAAGGGAGGGAGGGAGGAAGGAAGGAAGGAAGGAAGGAAGGAAAGGAGGGGAGGGAGGAAGGAAGGGAGGGAGGGAGGATATATGGGAGTGAAGGAAATAACTACAATACTACAATTTCTGGGCACACAGTGGGTGCTTAATACTGCTTGTTAAATTGAGTCAAATAGGATTCCCACAGGCAGGAGGGAAGGAGGCACTTCCAGGCATGAGAAACATTCAGCAAAGGTAATAATCACAATGAATGAAGCATTTATTAAGTGCTTACTATGTGCAAAGCCCTGTGCTAAGCACCAGGGATGGAAAGAGAAACGTTAGCTATTGGTCTGTTCCAGCATAAACAAAGGTCCCATCAGCTTCGCCTTGTGGGAAACCACAGCAGACAGTGCTCCATTTTAGGCTGCCCTTCTGTTCAGATAGTCAATAATCTTCTGTCTAAACCACTAGCCCCAGCTTTGTCGCTCATAAGGTATTCCCTGTCTCCCCCTCCTTGAGCTGAAAAGCTTGAGGCATGGCCCTGCCTGGTTAACTGGGTCCAGAACCTCGCCTGTCAGGAGCTTACAGTCACAAACCATACTGATCAGTTCAGGGAAAGGTATAAGGCGGACTCCGGCAACTGAGTGATCCCTAAGCCCGCTATTGGACAGTTCTGCTGTAATGAATGACCAGTCATCTGTCCAACATGACCCAACTTTCATACGATTATAGCTGGAAGGGACCTTGGAGGCAACAGAGTCCAATCCCAACATTGTATAGATGAGGAAACTGAGACCAGAGATGTTTGCGCCCAGGTTCACAAACCTAATAAGTGTCTAAGGCAGATTTAGAAATCAGGTCTTCCTAACACCAGGCCGACCACTCTCTCCACTACTTACTTATGCCTTCCTGAAGGAGGCTTTTTTCATCTGTACCCTATTTTCCCAAGTACTGCTCTATAGCTGGACCAGTGGAATCTTTATTACATATAAATGTAACTCCCTTCCCCTCCATTCCCTCTTTTTAATTGATCTGGCTTAGCCATAAATGCACAGGAAGACTCATCTTCCCAAGTTCAAATCCATCCTCAGATACTTACTAGCTATAAGACCTAGGGCAAGTCACTTAACCCTGTTTGCCTCAGTTAACTCATCTGTGAAATGGACTGGAAAAGGAAATGGAAAACCACTCCAATGTCTTTGCCAAGAAACCCCCAAAGGGGGTCATGAAGAGTCAGACATGACTGAAAATGACTGGACAAGCTCTATTAGACTGTAAGTTCTTTAAGAGCTCTCTGTCAGCAACTGATAAAATGTTTTCAAGGATGTACTTTGTAAGGAGGCTTTTGGGGAAAAGTTTATTGCTATCAAAACAAAACGCAGCAAGACGCAGATAGAAGTTAACAATATTCTTTGTTTCCTTTGTATCTACTGTGATAGGAGTTTAGTAGTTTTGAATGAAATGAAATTTAAACAAAATAAAGTGAAATTGTGAAATTTGTGAAATGCAATGAAATTGCCTGGTTAATGTCTTAGAAGAAAAGAAAGATCTAGAGAAAACTGAGACTGGAATCTGGAAACCAAAATCCAACCTCTCCCAATTATCCCAGTTGTTTGTGCTGCCTCATCACAAGGAAAAAATGGCTTTGTGTTTTTTCTGTAACGAATTTGCATTTTTGCCTGCTGTTCACCACTTTATCGAGAAAAGACTCTCTGTGAAGGAAGGCAGTGTTTCTTTTTTTGTGCTTGGATCTCCAGTACTTGAGACATAATAGGAGCTTAATAAATGCTTACTGGCTTCTACTGAACAACCCCATCTTTCTGGACTGTTTAGCAGCTCTGGGTGGGTTAGCTCAGCTAGACACACAACCATTTGTGTCAAATTTGAGTGAATATATTTTGTTGTTATTTAGCCATTTTCAGTCATGTCTGACCCTTCATGACCCCTTTTGATATTTTTTTGGCAAAGATATTGCAGTAGTTTGCCATTTTCCTCTCCAGTTCATTTTACAGATGAAAAAACTGAGGCAAACAGGACTAAGTGATTTGCCCAAGGTCACACAGCTAATGAGTATCTGAAGCAGAATTTGAACTGGGGTCTTCCTAACTCCAGGCCTGGCACTCTATCCACAGCATCACCTAGCTACCAAGTGAATATATTTACTCATTCAAATAATTTGCACATCCAAGGCCACCCTTGATTCCAAGAAGGAATTTGGAGAAGGTGGCCACAGTCAGTAAGTGAATGATCCAGGGGGAGGATATTTCTTCTGAAATGCCTCTGCTCTTTATCACTTGGCACGAGAGAAGCACTGTGACAAGGTCAACAGAAAAGCGTTAAGACAGGACGCAGAATAGCTGAAAAGGACCAGACCTTGTGGGGGACTTTAGGTAAATACTTAAGGTCTCTGAGCATCCCCTTTTCTCCTCTGTAAAATAAAGAGGAGGAATCTTCACCCTTTGAAATGAGTGCTGTTATTAACCCCTTTTACAGATGAGGAAACTGAAGCTCAAAGAGGGTGAGTGACTTATCCAGAGTCACCCAGCTAATAGACTTCTAATTGGTTAAAATGATGAAAGCAAGGTCAAACACACAGCTTTGTTTATTTGGACAGGAATTTGTCTTTAAAGGGCTGAAGAGGGAGAGTGCTTGAGTTGACGGGAAATGGTTAAAAAAAACATGACAAGCAGTAGTTACTGAGTAGTAACTGAGTTACAGAGAAGCGTGATAACTTTTCCAAAGAGACACAGGAAGTCTACTTATGTACAATCTATACCTTCCCTGTTTCCAAGCTGGATTTAAGTGGTCATCATAAGAGGCTGATGCAAGGAGAAGGCCCACGTCTTCTGAAATATCTGTCCTTCAGCACTCAGCAACAAAGAAGCATCATGACAGGGCCAGCAGGAAAGGGCTAGTCCAGGGCTCAATCATCTCAGTGACTGGAAAGGACTAGATTTGTTGGGTGACCTCCCTGAGGCTTCCATTTTCTCTTCTGCAGAATGGTGGAGGGGCTCTCTAACTGTCCCTTGCAGTCCTAGTATTCAATCTACATGTAGAAACAAAGCAAAGAAAGCCCAGGCCTTGTAGCCAACAGCCCTACCAGCACATGTCTCCTGCTAAGAGGAAGGGTCACCTCTTGAAAACCAGGCCAGATCCATTAGCTTATTCTGCAGACCTGTACTCCAGAGGCCTAGCAGACAGTCACCAGTCTTAGAAGATATAGGCTCTACCTTTCATCCCCAGGGGTGAGCCAATGGTCCAAGATGCCTATAGAGTGCTTAATCCAAAACTTTCCTCTTCCTAAATGCTTTTGACATCTCCTTTGAAGGAAATAGACATCTGCAAAAAGTTAAAGCCCCCTATGAATGCCAGGAAAGGATTGGACTGCCATGGGAAGAAACCTGGCCTGAGAACCAAGATACTTCGGTTCTTATCCCGACTCTGCCAATAATTCCCCTATGACCTTGGGCCCTCTGTGGCTTGGAGTTCTTCATCTGTAAAAAGACCTACAACACTCTAGGATGCTATGATCCTAACAGAGGTAGGAACCTCTGGGATGGTTCTTCTAGGGAGGGCGAGGGTGGGAGGGTGTTTTCTTTCCCCCAAAATAAAACCAGTCCCAATGCAGAGTACAATCTTTTAAGTCCTAAATGCTACAACTTTTATTCAGAAGTACTCTGTTTCTTGTTATCAATTTATCACTGTCAGTTCAAGCCAGGTAACCTTGATGCACACGGAAACCCAACAGCAGTATATAATCTGCTTTGAGATTACAAAAAACAAAAACAAAACCAGAAATGTATAACCACCTCTATATCATTTGTCACTCACAGACCCAGTTACAGTCAGAGAAAACATCCAAACCAGCAAAGTCCTATTTTACACAGTCTATGGTATACAAAATGCTTACTAACCAAAAGGAATGCCATTAACTTCTCAGCTAAATCTGACGGGATGATTGATCACTTAGCTTGATTGGGAAGGGAAATGCAGTTAAGAGATAATGGGCCCCAACCCAGAAAAGGTTTTAGCTTGCTGCCTCAATTTAAACAGAAACAGAGAAGCTATTATGAATGCCTTCACCCTCCTTACACAGATATGGAAACCACTTCGGTCTGCATTTACCCTGGGAGCCATTCCTTAAGATGGCATGGCCATTCTAAGAGGCCAGGGAAGAGGGCCAATGAATTAATAATGGAAATAAACTACCTTGTATCTTGAGGGGAAGGGGGCTCTACTGGAGCAAATCTGGGCTGAAGGCCCCAGTGTCACAACACCATTATTACAACTGTCAAGGAAATGTTATTTAAGCCCCAAGATAGCTTGGGGTCTATCTTAATATGTAAAAAGCCTCAAAATGCCTTCTTTTCCATCATCTGGTGGATTTCTTTATCTATCCCTACCAGCCCCTATCATTTGATGGCAGCAGAAAAGGCAGAGATCTGACCAGGGGTCCCCATCATTAATTATCTTCAAGCAGAGTCCAGGTAACCACTTATGTGGAGAGGGGATCCTGATTCAGATAGGGGTTGTACTAGCAGGCCTTTCAGCCTCCATATGACAGGGGAAGAAATGCCCCAGCATGGACTGACTACTCTTAGGAACAGAGTTGTAATAGGTTCAATCTAACCATTCCTCATGGGATTTCACTTGGGAGTCCATGTCACAGCTAGACTCCTCTCAAAGTCAGAGAGGTTTACAATCTATACCTTCCCTGTTTCCAAAATGGATTTGAGATGATGGCCATGATCAAGAAGGGGCTGCCTCCCCATAATTTTCACTAACTGTTCCTAGTTCTGACTTCAGGAACCACACAGAATAAGTCTAATCTCTCTGCCACATATGTGAAAACAATAATCACGCACACACACGCACACACACACACACACATACCCCTTCCCTTTCCAACCACCTAGTCCAAATCTTTCACGTTACACCTGAGGAAACTGAGACCCAGAAAGGTAGGTGGCTTTCCAAAGGTCACAAATCTGGCATGTAACAGGGCCAGATCCCACCCCAGGTCTTCCAGTACCAGATTCCTGCTTCTCTAAATACAACCAGTTCCTGCTAAACAGATGTTCAATAAGTGTTTGATGGATGGATGAATGAATGAATGAAATGATCAAGAGAATACAGCACAGACTGAGAGCAGAGATAAAAGAGTAGGTCACTTTATTCCGAAAAAAAAATGCCTCCTGAAAAGGGGATGACCAAAACGTACGTAACCTCCAGTAAGTGAGCTTGCTCACCCAATTCAGGACAAAGATGTCACAAGAATCACTTGGTTCTTTGAAAAGGGAAGTTTAAGGACAAATAATATAGCTGTCTGACAACACAGAGCAACTATCAACCAATCATTAGTCATTAACATCATGGACAACAACCATGTCTTCCCACAATGAAATTGCCCAGAACCAGAGGAGAGAGGTTGGATGAATTCTTATGTACTCGGGAGGAGGGAAGCGAAATGGGGTATGATGCTTTGCATAGAGCTGGAGCCTGACAAATGTTTGCTGAATTTGAGTTAACAGAGTTGAACAGTGATTTCACTGTCACTGGAGATGTTCAGCAGAGGCTAGATGACTTCTGGGATAATGGAAAGGGGCTTTTGTCTACTGGACCGAGAGACTGGCTAGGTGAGTTCGAGGCTCTTTTCTAACTCCAGGATTCTATGAAAAAAAGGGGTAATGGTCTGGGTAAAGTGAAAAATCCTGTGATTACACAATGAGCCATCAATTATTTGGAAAGTAACAACTATGCTCCAGGTACTGGGTCTGAAAGAAAAATTGAGAACACTCTTCCTCAAAAAGGTTACATTCTAAAGAGGAGGGTGACATGTACGTGTGTGGATGTATGCAAAACACACAGAAAACAGATACAAGGTAATCTTGGTGGTCCTTGGGAAAGGAAAACACCAGCAGCTCAGATGATTTCGTTCACTGATGAGAATTACACAAAGCAAAGCTTCTCTTACTAAAAGCAAATCTTTTTAAAATCTTTTAAACATTTTAAAAATAAAATTGCATTTTGTTTTCAAAATTTTCAAAATTTACTTCTCTTCCTCCTGCCTCCCTCCCTGCCATGAGAAAAACAAGAAAAACAAAAACTGTTGTAAACATTAAACCTGAAGTTTAAAAATGGGAAAATTAATAAAGTAAAAATTTCCTTAAGCAAATTATAGAAGGAATGCAATATGGTAAATATTAATTATTATTGTTTTTATCTTAAACATTTTTAAATCTATTAAATATAATAATTAAAATGGTAATATAATGCTAACAGCAAGGCAATAGATAACATAGTGCTTTAAGGTTTACGAATCTTATATATATATACATATGTATATATATATATATATATATATATATATATATATATATATATACATATGTATATATGTATATGTCCTACCCATATATATACATATGTATACCTTAACTATGTACATATATATACTCATGTTTATGTATATATCTCACTATAGATATCTTTAGCTCATTTGACTCTCAAAATAACTCTCTAAAGTAAGTTCTACAGGTATTTATTAGATGAGGAAAACTGAGTCTCCAAGAGTTTAAGTGACTTGTCAGTTATCACACAGCTACTAAGTGTTGGAGGCAGGATTTTTCATAATATTCACTACATATGTGTGAGGGCAGCTAGGTGCAGCATTGGATTGAGCACCAACATTGGAGACAGGAAGACTCGAGTTCAAATCCAGCCTCAGACACTTACTAACTATGTAACCCCAGGCAAGTCGTTTAAGCTTGTTTACCTCAATTTCCTCATCTGTAAAATGAGCTGGAGAAGTAAATGGAAAATCACTCCAATAGCTCTGTCAAAAAAACTCAAACGGGGTTACAGAGTTGGATACAAGTGAAAAATGACTAAACCACAGCAACATATATGTGTGTACAGATTTGCATACATGTATGTATATTTATATTATGTGATATGCATATAAGTATATGACAGGCAGACAGAGAGAGAGGAAGATAGACCGACAGAACAATGAGTTCACTGGTATAAAGAATTCCCATGTTGGAGAATAAAAATTAGTAACTCATACAACTTCTTGACCCATGTAGGGGACTCCTGGTATTGAAATTCCTTCAACTGATGCAATTCAGCCATTCCTCTGTAACTCAGTCTAAGAAATGCCTGAGGTACTGAAAGGTTAAGCAACTTTCCAATGGTCACATAGCCAATGGATGCAAAGGCAAACCTTGTGTCCAAATCTTCCCACTTCCTAAATTGTCCACTCTGCCACATGGGATTGGTAGAAAGAGCCATCCTCAGGGTCAGGAAAACCTGCCTTTGGCACATACTGGCTGCATGACCCTGGAAAGTAATTTTACTCCTCAGTGCCCTAAGCAAACTCTCTAAGATGGTAAGCTATAGAGGAGTAGTCCATCTGCATTAGTGAAAGGAGTTTCAATACTGGGAGCTCCGCCCCTGATAAAAATCACAGATCCAAAACAAGTACATGTGGATATGTGGATACATGTGCATCTGCACATGTGTGTGAATATCAAATATGTTCAAGTGTGATTACCCACACAGACACACATCATTTTAAAACTCCTGACGCTGACTGGCAAAATACTCTGGGCCTCAGCTTCTTCACCTATGAAATAAGGATGTAGAACAAGATGACTTCCAAAACCTCTTTGACTTGGTATGGTTCAATATTTATTCTTGTTTAAAATCTTAGTTGGAAATTAAAAGCAACTGTAATACATAGTCATCAATATTTTCTTCATTCATCAACAGCACTGACATGTCATAAAACATGGCCCTAAAACTATGAAATCCCATTTTTGTGGAATGGGTTGAGACCAAGATTATTCCATACATAAATATATACATACACATACACATACATGCATGCACACAGAGGGAGAAAAATGCTCATTCTATCTGAATTATAAGGAACACACCAGTTCTTCCTCTTCTCTGTCCTCACTGCTATAGTAGAAGATCCTCCAACTCCATGAACAGTCCATAGAAGGCTCAGAATAAACTCAATTCTTGTCTATGGGGTATTGATTTAGGCAGTCCCCATATTTTGCACTGACCTTGGCAACATCATTAACTCTTTAACAAGAACTCTCATTTAATAAAAATGGATGCTTCTTCTAAATTGATAGACCCAGCATGTGTATTTTCGTTACCACTGAATTCTGCTTGTGTCTGTATCTATTTGTGTATATGTGTATGTGTATGTTTTCAAAAAGTCAGCTCTTTCCAGAGCTGGCAGATCTAGGAGAGGGAAAATGAAGAAACATGAGCTATTTCCCCTGAATTCAATGTTGGATGAATTAAAGGAATTTCATTATTTCTGGAAACCAGTCATGAAGTCATTTTGCCAGATAGAGTCAATACTGCTCCCCAATCCTCAGCTAACTTGGCTCACCCCAATTCCAATTACACAGACTTTTTCTAGTTACCTGTACTTTTCCATCACTTAACTTGAAGTAGGCAAGTTACTTCAGTGAAAAAAGGTGAGAGGAAAGAACCACTCATCAGATCAGCTATTCAACTGGTTTACTTACCATTCCTATCACTTTTCAGGCTGCTGCTGTTGTTTGCCCATTCTCAAAGAGGGCCATGACATCAGGGAAGTGACATCATGACAGGCAAGTGAATTGGATTCAAGTAAGGGAGGGCTGTGCAAAGTCACCAGCCTCACTCCCTCCTCCAGAGCCACCTGGTTTCAGTGGCGAGATATAGACCTAAATGACAGAGATGGACCCAGATGCAATGCAGGACCTTGACCTTTTCAAGCTAAGGTCTTTAACAACCAACCATTTTAGAAAGGCAGTAAGAAAAGGCAAATGGAAAGGTAGTAGGGCTTAGAGTTATAGCCAGACTTAAGAGTAAAAAAATATCTGAGTTAAAATCCCACCTCTGACATTCACTGTGACATCTTGGAAATTCATTTAATCCTCTCTGAGTCTCAGTTTCCTCATCTGTAAAATGGAGAGAAAAATATCTCATGGGACTGTTGAAATGACTGAATGAGATGAGATACTAAGGAAATATAAGCTTGAGATGGCAGGAGGAGAAATGGATCTAAATCTGTGACTCTTATCAGCATGGAGAATCCTTCTGTAACTTACATTCAACACTTGAACCCAGGACTGGAACTCAGCCTCCTCTCCACCATTAGTAGGTTGCCCAAAATAACAAGGGTTAACTTACAGTGCCTGGCGTATAGTAGGTTGTTAATGGATGCTTGTTGGTTGATTGATTACACAATTCCATGGCTTGTTACCTTTCCTGAAGGGCTTCATTTCACTTTCTCATTCATTAGGTAGCCCCTAACAGGTACAAAGCATTGTCCCGTCTCATAAGAGGTGACATTTATATAGCGCATTTTATGGACTTCTCATCTGACCTTCACAACTCTAAGCATCAGATGATATTATTCCCATTTTAGAGGTGAAGAAATATCAAAGAGGTTAAGTGGTTTGCCCAGGATTCAAACTCAGGCTTTCCTCCTCCGAACTCACTGCTCCACACTGCCTCTGATTCTGTCCACAATTCTGTGCATAGGTAATGTGAGTATTAGCCTTTCCAAGAAAGGCTTAGCGCAGGTGATTTTGATGGATAAAGGTAGAATATAAGTTTCTTGAGGTCAGGATCAATTTTCATTTTTTATCTTTGAATTTTCATTTTTGTCTTTGAATGTCCAGACTGAGAGGCCATATATATAGCATAATGGATAGAGAGCTGACCACACAGACATGAATTTAAATCTTCTCTCCCACATATACTGCCTATGTGATACTGGGAAAGTCACTTAACCTTGTAGTTTTCTAAGACTGTATGTGGAAGAGAGGGTGCTGACCTGCAGTGGTAAAGGGAGTTCCCTAATCTAGGAGTTCCCAGTACCAATGAAATCTCATGTCCAGTCCCTATCCCTCTATGTATACAGTTATCCCTTCCACATAGAGACTATGCCCACTGCAGTTTCGATATATTGAGGGTTGGCATAAGAAACCAAATGGGGATTTGGGGGGAGTTTTATGCAAGTCACAGCCAATGCCCAAAGGCCAGTAGGTGATACAGAAAAAGTTTAGAAACTCAGAAATGCATAAAATGATGTATAGTATTGCATAACAACAACATATTTTATCTTCTACTACCTTAGTAATCCAGACTTCTCTGGTACAAAAGGAGGTTCAAAAAATTTTACAAGGGCTTTCTATATCATTGGGTGCAGGGCTCCTAACCCCTGCAATGTGGAAGGGATAACTCTACCATTACTCTTCTTATTTAAGGAAGAAGGGGGTGCTATCAAGTAGGAGGGGCAAGAAAAGGTTTCCTGTAGGATATGGCCTAGGAACTGAGCTTTGCTGGAAGCCAGGAACTGTAGGAGGCAGAAGTTAGAGGGAATGCATTCCTGGCCATGCCCCTGGCCTCCAGCGGCCTATCTCCCTGTTCCCTGAGCGTCAGTCCTCTGCTTAAATATCAGCTTGAAGGCCACAGTCAAACAAGCCCACCGCTATCTCTTGCTAGGAGATGGAATGTGATCATTTTGGCTACTCCCCGCCCGGGTGTTTCTCAGGACCCTTTGGAGTATTTCCTTTCAACATTCCCGGGTATCACAAAGAGATCTCTTCAAGAAGAATGTTGTCAGCCCTCTCCCATGCTTTCACATTCTAAAGTCTTGCTCAACAGCTCGACAAACAAACATCGACTTTTTTTCCATTTCCAAGCTAACATCCTGGGACCTGAGATGACCAAGTCACTTATGTTCACCCAGGAGAATCCCTACACCCAAAAAAAACAAACAAAAACACAGCACTAAACACAAGGACACTATATTGACTTCTTCTAGGAAACAAACCTAGACACTAATTTCTAATAAAATTCAATGGGCATTTATTAAGCATCTACTTATATTCAAGGTATTGTCCTAGCGGCAAGAGGAAAGGTTTCCCATAGCAGTTGGCACATAAGCTGGGCTGTTACTGGGATAAAGGTACAATAAGAAACAGTGTCTTCCCTCACGGAGTTTACTGTCTAACAGGGGAGGGAGAACAAAGTACAACACGTAAATAAGTATCTATACCTCTCTATGTATATGTATCTAGATGTATAAGTATTCGAGGAAGGGGTGGCTCAGGAAAGGCTTCCTGTAGGAGAAAGGCTGTAGGGAGCACATAGGCTAAAGAGGCAGAGGTGAAGGAGTGCATTCAAGGCAGGAGGGGCCATCTGCAAAAGGACCTAAGTGTGAAAGGGAATGTGGATGGCAGCCTCAAATATGCAAATGTGACTAAAACAAAGAATGTACAAGGTGTTCCAAAAACCTTAAGTTTTAATAGCTTAAAACTGTACTAAGATTTTTGGGATACCCCCATAGGAAAAAGGATTATATGAAAGAAATCTGGAAAGATAGGTTAGGGAACTAATTCAATGCCCTCTCCACTTTAAGGGGCTGCCTCTCTAAGGCAGGAAAAAAATATAAGTTAAAATAAGCATATCAAGAAACATATCAGTTGCTGATGAATATTAAATGTTTTTTCTTTGGCCACCAAAACCAAATTAGCTTCATTTCCCCAAAAAAGAACATTAAACTCTATCTCAAATCCAGGAACACTCTGGATCTGAATCCCACCTCTCCTGGTAGATAGTGCAGTGGTTTACCTGAGGTCAGTAAGACATGAGCAGTGTGACCCCAGGAAAGTCATTTCATCTGTCTGTCTCCATTTCCCCATCTATAAAATGGGGATAAAAATACCTATATCACAAGATTGTGGCAAGAACCTAATGAGAACACATATGTAAAGCACTATTTAAATGCTGCTTTTATTACTGTTTAGATGACTGACAGTCTCAGTTTCCTCATCTGTAAAACAGGAATAATAAGAGCACCCTATATCATCTGGGTTACTGCAAGACTCCAATGGGAAAATGTAGACAGCTTTTTGCAGTTCTTAAAGTGTTACATAAATATTAGCTATCATTATTTTATACCAAAAAAAAAACATTAAAACACCAGCAACAGTGGAAAGAAAGGGAGGGGAGCCAAGAGCCAGGAGGCAGATTGTGGGTGGGCTTGAAACGACTCTCAGAGGAGTCTGTATATTATCCAAAGGGCATAACCAAGAAGTAACTTGGTTTGACCTAAGCTTTAGGAATCTCAATCTGAGCAGAGAGGATAAGTTGGAAAAGGGAGACTGGAATCGGGGAGACCCATTAAGAGGCTACTGCTTTAGTTCAGAGTGAAAAGCAATAAAAAGATAGAAGTAGGGTGGGTGGGAATGTCATGGTAAAGAAGGAAGCAGATGACAGCTCTAGTTAGCTTACAGCATTGATAAGTTGGCTAGTGATCGACTATAGGAGGTAGACATGATGAGATAAAGAGAAGAGGATGCCAAGGTTGAGAACTTTGGAAGGGGGCAGCACCACATTAACAGTCAAAAATCACCAATGAAATTTGGGTTGTGAGTGTCTCCTTTGCAAGAAGCTTCATAGTTTTCATTCAAATTCCCTCATCTAAACATTACCTGTTCCTATAAGAGTACTGAGTCTTCCAATTCTACAAAAAGTCACATAGGCACAGAGGAGTTAAGCCAGTTGCCCAAGATCACACAGTAGTTTCATGAACTAGAATCCAAATCTCCTCCTTGCTAGAAACAATGCTCTTTCCAGGAAGCAGCCTGCCTCTGCTTGAAAGGTGGGAGAAAACTAAGCTATATTTGTATAAACAGAAGGCTTATTATGAATCATGTAAGTTGGACCAAGAATCTTGGAGTTAAATCTTAAACCTATAAACTTACATGTTACCTACCAACTTGTGCCCTCAACTTGCCTGCCAAAACAAAACTTGAAGCAACACGAATTCAATTTATATTCAAAGACAGGAACCAAGTTAGAATCCAGATACAGGCCCGGAGAACTGAAAATAGCCCTAGCGTTCATCTCCCTCCTCTCCCCAGCCTGGGACTCATTTATTTCTGTTCTGTGCTGCTCTGGACTAACCCACTGGAGAGGGAGAGAGCTGGCCTGCAGCTAAGTGGCATTCAACCTCATGGCCCCTTTCTTCTGGCAAGTAATAAATGTTAGCGAGGACCTGCCAGAGAAATAGATGGGGTGAGCATGGTGAGGTCACAGAATGAGCAACCAAGGGCTATGCCTTCAACAGAAAACCAGCCTCTGTCCCTTCTACGCTGGAAGGGTTGTCTGTACTATAAAAGGCCAACACTCTTGGTTTGAGTTAAAGTAGAGAGTAGGGGTAAATAGTACCAGAAAAAAACTGACCCTACTGCCATGGTGAGGATTCCTCTGTGCCATACAGACCAAGAGGTAGGTGGAAAAGTGAGGGTGAAGAACATGAGGGTGAAGTAGGCCAGGGGGCCAGATCAATCAGTCAGTCAACCAGCATTTAATTGTTTACAATGCAGACACTGTGCTAAGCATCTAAGATACAAAGAAAGGCAAAAACAAAAGTAAAAAACACTAAAAACACTGAAGATAACCCCTGCCCTCAAGGAGCTCCCATGCTAATGGGGACACTCTTTAGGCAGACACAGATACCACACATGATACTGTAACCTCAGAGGGAAAGGCCCTAAAAGCTGGGATTGATGGAGTTCAGACTCTGGGAGCCTTCTTGAACTCCCCTTGAATCTCCCTATTTAACCTGGCCTTTCATACTCAAATCTGTGGCCATTATCTGTTACCTCTTGATTGCCCCACCTGCTTCCCACTCAAACCCTCCATAGTCTGTTATCTCCTGATTGTCTCCAGCTATTTCTGGCTTTTGATCCTCCTAGGATTCCCTCCTCAAACTTCTCCTCAGAACCCTCCCTAGACCACTCCTCCCATCACCTTGGACTAGCAGACCACCCCCCAGATCCCTCCTATAGTCTTTTCTGTATTTAAGTTCCATGTCACCTCCATGAAGGCTCTCAGACTCAATCCAGCTCAGACTCTGTCTAGCTGAGATTCTGTCTGGCCTGCTTGTGAATACAAGCGTCACAAATGCTTAGGCTCCTTAAGAGCCAACCCCAGGTGGCGAATCTTTAATAAACTTTGTTTTCTTTGGCTTTAAGAAGGCTTGAGTCAAATTCATTCGAGCAGGACCCGAACTGTTGGTATTTTGGGGTCCCCAGCACCCCTAAACCTCATCAGGATGACCTGCAATGGAAGGTCAGATTTGAACTGAATCTTGAAAAAACTGAGGTTGTGGAGAATGGGGCAGAATCTTCCAGGAATGAGAGACAGACAGGAAAAAGGCACTGAGATAAGAGATGTTACGTTCTGAATCTTTTCCAGAATCTTAGAATAGCATAACTAGAAGGAACCTTGGAGACTACCTGGATCTGGAGAGAGGAAGGACAGAGAGATCAGCTCATGAAAGGGTCACAGATCCTGAGAAATCACAAGTAAGAAAAATAAGATTCCAATGAGGGGAAGCAACTTGCCCCAGGAAAGTTGTCTGGTTAAGTAGGAGATCCAAGATCCAAAATCATCTGACCCCAAATCCATTGTTCTTTCTCCTACACACTACCTTGTCTCCATGCCCTTATTCTACAGAGTAGGAAACTGATCAGAAATAACCAACCTAAGGACAAACAATTAAGTTTTGGAACATTCCAGTAGAAAATTAAATGAGAGGAAACCTCTTTATACATCAAAACACTCAGTAACTCCTTTCCAGGGGACTTCCTTATGGCAGGGAAAGTGACTTTGCATGCAACTTTGTTACACTCAATAAAATAAAACTGCCTATTGCACTTATTTATTTATTTATTTATTATACTATGACTAGTAAATGGAATGCAAGTCCTTGGCCAGATATCAAACAGGATGTAAGAAAGTATCCCCTTGGATATTGGACCATTATCCTGGATTCTCATTTCTCCAGGAAGAATTATTAATCTCCATTTAAAGGACAAAGACAGCTCTAAGACAAAGGGAAGTCAAAAGAGTCAACTCATATCCCTGACCCATCCCCTTCTGGCTCAGTTCTTTTCCCAACGAAGGGAGGAAAGCAGGAAAGAGAAGATCTTAGCCTCCTCCCAAGACAGATTCCCTTTCCTCCTTCCTTCCTTACCCAATAGCTCTGAAGACACCAGGACAGGTAGAAGATGTAAGAGCAGGACCGGGTAGGCAGGCTGGGGTTCAAGGGACAAGCAGGTCCAGCGTCTCAGTATTCACAATTGTCTCCTCTGTCCTTCAGTCAAATCTCCACAAAAAGCTATAGTAGAGGGCCCTTCTCCACCCACAGTGACAGGAAGAGTTTGGTGGACAGAGATAATCTGGCACTTAACTCTTTTGGTGTCAAGGACCCCTTGAGTAGTTTGATGAACCCTTCTCAGAATTATGTTTTAAAATGCATATAATAAAAAACATAGGATTGCAAAGGAAACCAAATATATCAAACTACATGTTTTCCTTTAGTTCATGGACTTCATATTAGGGTCTCCTTCACTAGAAGCATATGAGAAGCATATTGGATCCTACATGTCCAAGTAAAGAGAAAGAACCCAGTGAGCTATGTCAAGAACAACAAATTTAACTTTTCCTAATTCTGCTGGGCAAAGCAACTGACATTATCACTACCTACTGGCCTCATTTCCTCAGTCTCCCTATTTGCAAAATGAGAGAAATGGATCTATCCACTTAGCTGCAAAGGCCAAATTCATTAGCAGGCTTCTATTTTGTCTGTTCCCAAAAAGCCTCTCCTATAAGGCCTTGTTTACAAATTGGCATTACAACACAGGCCACCTGCCCAGCCTCACAGCACTTACAACACACTAGACATCTTTTCCCACAGAAAGAACATTTCTTGAGACAAACCTACACACATAGGTAACCTCAGCCCCAAAAAGCTTTCCCCACAATCCTCTCATCTGAAAAGGTGAGAAGTAAAGAAAGGAGTATTAGCTGCAGAGTCCGAGGACTTGACATCTAGTCCCCTAAAAGTCCCTTCCAGCTCTGAATCTACAATCGTTCACAATCTCAGCTTTAATGAGGGCTGAACAACAAGCAGAAATTCCTAAGTGGGCTACCTGCCTGGATACAGCCCATCACTCCTTTCTCACCTAGGACAAGAGTTTAGGAAAGATGCTCAAGTTGGTATAGCTTCTTGGATAAGCCAAGAGTCATGACAGTGGGGAGGGGAACCTGGAGCATGAAATTGATTTATCTCCAGCTGTACCCTATGAGCTTCGGAGTTAGGAGTTAAAAATATTCTTTCCCCTACTCAAAAATGGAAACCTTCCAGAGTCACCCTCCTACACACTTCCACTCAATTTCTGACTCTGGTTATAAAACCTTGCCACCAAAAATAGACTTCAAGGGGATTTCATAGCCCCATTCCTTAGCATAATTGTGGTGTTCACACGTACTTTTTTGTAAAATTCTATTTCAATCGTTGAACTCTTTTCAAACCCCTGCCCCCTAAGTCTTAAACATCAGGGTGAGCTTCATTGCTTCTCTGTTAAAAAAAAATTGCTCCTCACATTGTCAGGTAATGATTGTGACAATAATTGCCAGCATTTACAAAGTGCTTTAACGTTTGCGAAATGCTTTGAGTGTGTAACCACATTGAGCCTCACAACAACCCTGTGAGATAAATGCTCTTGTTATCCCCATTTTACAGATAAAGAAACTGAGACTCTGAGAGGTTGTCATTTGGACAGGGTCAGAGAACTAATAAATGTCTGTGAAAGGACCCAGACTTCCAGACTGTACCACCTAGCTGAGAAAGGCACTTGAACACAGCCATCTTCTGATCATTCCCCACCACCAGCAACTCATCTTGGCTTCAGGGATGCGACACCCACTCTTCCCTTGGATGACCTCCACAATTCTCTAGTCTGTGCCTCTTGCCATCCATCCTTCCCCCTCCTTCCTTCCTTCTTTCCATTTCTGCCTCACCTCATTTCACCTTCTCTTATCTCTTCTACCCCCTAAAACAGGCATCACCATTCTTCCAGCCACCCAGGCCTGAAATCTTGAGTCATCTCTGACTCCCACCCCTCCTACACAGCTGCCTTGCCCTTCCACATGAGCCATTTTTAGAAAGGAAGAGACCTAAGTCCAACCCCCTCTTTGACACATGAGGAAAAGAAGGCCCAGAGGTTAAATGACTTGCTCAAAGTCACACAAACTAGTTTGTTACAGAGCTAGGACTAAAATAGCACATAAAATCCTAAACTGAAAACTGGAAGGGATCCCTAGACAATCAAAATACAAGGAAGGTAAACAAATATAGCAATCAAGGTCTACAACAACCTAACAACAGAGAGCCATTTAGAGATTCCTTTCTAACAGAGGGGAGACAACGGAGAAACAGGTCTGAAACATTAAACCGACTAGATCTCACAAAACACACATCCTACAGATGAACTGGGGGGATCTCATACTACAGCATGGGGAAGGGAATAAAAAAGAAAAGAGGAGAGGGGAAAACAGGGGAAGAAGCAATAAATGGCAATCAGATCAAAAGTTAACAAGGAAGGGGAAAAAAACTCGTAGTCTCAAAAAGAAGAGCTCTTTTACAAAATGACTAACTGGAAATGTTTTACATGATTGCACATGTATAAACCTTATCAGATTGCTTACCATTTCAAAGACAAGGGAGGGGAGGAAGAGAGGGAAGGGTAGAATTTGGAACTCGAAACTTTAAAAAATAAGTTTAAAATTGTTTTAATATGTAATTGGGAAAAAATAGAATATTATATAAGTAAAGAAGAAGAAGAAGAAAGCCATACAAGAGAATGAGAAAGGAAGAAAAGGGAGGAATTCAAATGCAAGCTTGTTTCAGTGGTGGGAGGGAGTATCATTGATGAACGCACACATTGGGGAATTGAGATCATCTATAAAGGGAGATGGGGACCTTACAATAGGTATAATCTGAAGAGATCTGGTGTGAAGAAAAAAGACTGACTCATTCTGCCTCAGGAAATGGGGAATCGGAGTTCCTAGGGTAACAGACACCCAGAAGAGTGAGAGGATATGAACATAAGGAGAAAATTTCATAGCAACAAAAGGGGAGGGGGAGGAGGGATGACCACAGGGAGGGCAAAGATTAACAACAAACTGTATGATCAGGGACATAGGAAAATTCCTACCATGGGGCAATATCCTCTCCATGACATGCAGAAATTGATATTTCTAAGAGGGGGGGCTCTTAGGAAAAGGGAGCTAGAGAGCAAGATCTACAAGGTAAGAACACAGAAACTACTGAAATGGTAGAACTCAAAATAGTTATCTTGGAAGCATTAATTCCATGAGGAATACAGAGACTGACAAAAAACCAAATAAGTACAAGGACCATGAATTAAAGAAAAGTAGAGAAAAGACAGAAAAGGATAAAAAATAATGAACAGAATGAGGGAAAGAAATCCTTTTTTAGAAAAAAGTTACAAAAAATGAATTTTTAAAACTAACAAACAAAACAAGTTCAAAGGAAAGGAGAAGAAGGAGGATTTTACTTGTCTTTGAGAGGATGAATTAAATAACTAAATAGGAAGAAAGGGGAAAGTGACTAATAAGTAAAATTTCAAAACTAGAGACAACAGAGTAACAAATGGGAAGGGAGAGGAGAGTTGAGGATAAGGAAATGAGATCTGGTGAGAATCCGGTTTCCTTAGATTAAGCTAAAATAACTAGAGGTACAAAAGTATCACCTTTACAGAGGGAGGGGGTGGGGGGAAATCTTCTTTTGGAACAGAATGATATTAGAGACAGAGGAAATATAAACCTAAATCTCATAACTTTAAATGTGAATGGCTGAAACAATCCAATAAAAGTGAAAAGATTGACAGATTAGATAAAAAAACAAAACCCCACAATCTGCTTGCTTACAAAAAACATTTTAAAAAAACAAAAACATTCACAGAAAAAAAATGAGAGATTGGGAAAAAATTTTTCCTATGTATCAGGTAGATCCAAAACAGTGAGACCATGCTGTCAAGCAAAAAAAAAAAGAGAGAGAGAGAGAGAGAGAAGCAAGAAAATTACGTTAGACTGAAAGGATCCATAGACAACAAAAGAACATTGAGATTAAATAGACATCCTCCAAATGCCCTACCATTTAACTTCATGAAGGAAAAATTAACTGAACTACAAAAGTAGCATAGACAATAAAACAATAGTGGCAGGAGATTTCAATGTCCATCTCTCAGTTTTGAATTATTCTAACAAAAAGAAAATTGAAAGGGAAAATATAAAATTGAACAAATTTCTGAAGAAACTAGAACTAAAAAAGTTTATGACATCTTATCAATGGAACTACTAAAGAACATATGTATTTCTCAGTACCACATGGCACATTTATAAAAATTAACCACCTATATTAGGCCACAGAGATATTACAAACAAATATGAAAAGGCAGAAATAGCAAACTCATCCTTTATAGACCATAACACAATAAAAACAGTAATATATTCAAGGAGCACAGACAAAAGACACAGACCCAAATGGACACATTACAATGAAATCCTAAATAATTGAGTTAAGAAACTCACAAAAACAATGAATATTTATGTGAAAGAAAATGATAATTATGAAATAGTATAACAAAATTTCTAGAATGCAACTAAAGCAGTCCTCAGGGGAAAAAATAATATCCTTACAAACATACATTAACAAAGCAGAAGAGAGGATTTATTAAATGAATATTTAATTTTAAAAATTAGAAAGCCAATAAATAAGTAAACCTAAAATAAGCACAAAAGAGGGTATATTAAAAATTAGAGAAATAGATAAGCTGCAAACCAAAAAAATAGATTATAGAAATAGTTTTTTAAAAAAACCAACTAAAAACTGGCTCTTTGAAAAGACTAATAAAATTGATAGACCTTTATCCAACCTGTTTCAAAACAAGACAGAAAATTGTTTTAAGAAACAGCAAATGAAGAAGGTAAAATCACAACAAAACCAGAAGAAATTTAAAAAATTATCAGAATCTATTTTACACAGTTATATGCTAACAAAACAGAGGATATGAAAGAAACAGAGAACACCTTCAAAAATATAAAACAGCCAAACAGAAGACCAAATAATGATCTTAAATAATCCATTCTAAGAAAAAGAAATAGAATTAGTTTTAAAGGAACCACAAGGAAAATTCCTGGTCTTGATAGATTCACAGGAAGATTCTACCCTAATTTTTAAAAACAATTAGTATCAATGCTTCACAAATTATTCTTGAAAATCAAGAAAAACATCTACCTTTATGAGACATAGTCCTATTTCCTAAAACAAGAAAGGATGAAGTATAGGAGAATTACAGACCAACAGGGCAACATCTATGAATATATATTCAAAAATTTTAAATAAACAGACTACATTAATTAATCCAAGAAATCATTCATCCTGACCAAGGTAGGTTTATATAAGCAAGCCAAGGATGGTTTAATGTTAGGAAAACAATCAAGATAATTAATCATATTAAAAACAAACCCATCCAGAACTACATGATTATCACAATAGACTTGGGGAAAGTCTCTGACAAAGTACAACACTCTACAAAATATAGGAACAGAGGCATTTTTTAATATCATAAAAACATCTATCTAAAACCAAAAGTAAACATTGCATGCACTGGGGATACACTAGAAGCTTTCCCAATAATACAAAAGCAAAGCAAGGATGCTCACTCTTTTGACTACGGTTTGACAGTTCTAGAAATGCTAGCAATAGAAATAAGATGAGAAAAAAATTAAAGGTATAAATATGGGTAAAGAAGAGGTAAAACTTTCCCTCTTTACTGAGGCTATCATGATGTACTTAGAAGATCCTAGGGAACCAGCAAAGATACAATTGAGGTAATTAATAACTTTAACAATGTTGGAGGTCAGAAAATAGTCTTAAAAATCACCAGCATTTATACATAATAACAAAATTCAAGACACAATAGTGGAAAGGGAAATTACATTCCAAATAACTGCAAAACACATAAAATTTCTGAGCATTAATCTATCCAAGTCCACAAAATACTTATATCAATTCAATTGCAAAGTGCTCCTTTAAGCAAAAAAAAATAAAACAGCTGGAGAAATATTCAGAGCTCATGACTAGGCCATGCCAATATAACAAAAATGACGATATTACCAACATTAATTTACAAATTTAATACTATGTCAATCAGATTATCAAAGTGATACTTTACAGAACTTGACAAAATAACAAAATTCACTTGGAAAAATAAAAGCTCTAGCATATCAAGGTAAATAATTGAAAGAAGGGAAAAGGGGAATAATACTTGCAGACCTCAAACAACATTATAAAGCATCAATCATCAAAACCATCTGGTATAGGTTTAAAAATAGGCTTAAACCAATTTTTAAAATTGTTTTAATGGTTCAGAATAGACAAAGGAATATAAGACACAAAATTAGAAGAGTCCTCAGAGACCACCTAATTCAAACCCCTCGTTTTCCAGATGAGGAGACAGAATCTTAAAGAGGTTAAGTAACCTGTTCATGGCTACACAACTAGTGAGCGTCACCTGCAACATTCAAACCTGGGACTCATGGTCTCCAAGTCCACTGCTCTATCCAGGACACCATTCTGTGTCTCAATCTCCTGCCTCCCAATTCATGTTTCTCTCTTTCCCCAGTCATGTTGACTCATCTCTCTTCTTATATTCCATCAGTCAACACATTTTCTTTTCTTCCTTCACAATGGCTGTTGTCCTCTCTGTTCCCATCACCATCAACACCATCCAAGTTCAGCTCCTCATCAATACATTCCTAGCTCCTAACCGGTCCTTCTGGTCCCTGGAGTTAGAAGGGACCTTTAAGGTTATAAAGTGAACCAGGAGTTCCTGACTTTTTGTGTGTATTGCGATCCCCTCTCACTGTTTGATAAAGTCTAGACTCTCCAGAATAATGTTTTTAATACACAAAATAAAATATGCAGGATTACAAAGGAAACAATTCAATTGATGTAATTTTTCCCATCTAAGTTCAGACCCCTGAAATGGTTTTAGTTAAGAACCCTGATCTAGTCTAAACCACCCCCACCTCCTACATTATAGACATGTGTAAAGTGAAGCCGGATAGGATAAGAGGTACTATTATAGATATATTCAGTAGAACGAGATCCCTTGATTTCAAATCCACTGCTATTTCTCATGTACCTCATTCCCACTCCAACCTTTAGATCATTCCTAACCCAGTCTTCCGAAAAAGTCCATCTTTAACTCAAACCCTATAATAATTCCCTTTTGATATTTCATCACTTCTAAACTCCCCTGTCCAGTATTCATGGCCCTTTCCACTGCTCCTGCTCCACCAATCAGGCAGCTGTTCTCACTATCAGGTCAAGGTTTAAGAAGCCCCTATGCCTTCCTTCTCATGATCTCTCTAACCTGCAATGATCTCCTCAGTGACCTCCACCTACCCATATCCTTGCTCAAGATGATTTTTTCCAAGCTCTTTCCCTAAATTCCTGCCACAGTAAAATAATATTTAGTCTATGCTGTATTGTCTTGTAGGCAGTTAGATGGTACAGTGGATAGGATGATGGGCCTGGAGTCAAGAAGACCGGAGTTCAAATGTGGTCCCAGACACTTACTGGCTGTGCAACACTGGACATGTCACTTAACCTGTTTCCTCATCTATAAAATAAGGATAACCACAGAACCTAGCTCCAGGGTTGCTCTGAAGATCTAGTGAAATAATAATTGTAGCACACTTAGCAAAGTGCCTGGGCAGCTAGGTGGCATAGAGTGCTGGGCCAGAGGTCAGGAATCTGGCCTCAGATACTTACTAACTATGTGGGCAAGTCACTTAAATCTGCCTGATTCTGTTTCCTCATCTATAAGAATGAACTGGAGTAGGAAATGGAAAACCACTCCAATATCTTGGTCAAGAAATCCCCAAATGAGGTCACAAGAGTCAGATACAACTGAACAAGAACTAGCATAGTACCAGACACACAATAGGCACTATGCAAATATTTGAGGGGTTATTGCTCAGAATTTCATGACCACTCTTTTTATCTTACTAACTAGATTTTCTAGGGGCAGGGACCTGCATGTTTCCTGTTCTTCTATATCCTGCGCAGGGCCAGAGTAGGCCCAAATGAATAACATGTGTTTACTGCCCTTTTCTGTTCTAACTTCACCGACCAAGCTGGTCACTTCAAATATCATCTACATCTCAGAGCCTCTGGTAATGTCCTACTACCCCCTAGAGGAAAATCTGCTGTTATCATCAGAGCCCTTCAACAGCTAACACTTACCATATCCATTCCCTCTTAGTACCTGTCATAGCCCAACTTCACACCTTCTGTCCCAGCCTGCATGACCCTTCTCTCTGCTGACTGTCACTCTTGTGCCTCAGAACCCTCCCTCCACTGTCCTTATGTAACTCAAATACCCTCCTACTCGATTTTTGGACACACACCCCCAATCTCCTTTCCTTCATTTAATTAAATGATAGCTCAAGACAACCCTCCAAAATGTAGGATTTGAAAGGGAGCTTAGAGGCCATCCCTTCCAAACTCCTACCTACTGCAAGAATCATTCCTCTCCAAAAATCATCCCCAGCAATTGGTCCCTCAGTCTCTGCTTGAACATCTCCACTGATGGAGGAGCTTATTATCTGACCATGAAGTTAAGTGCATGATGGAAGAGCTCTCATTTTAAGGAGACTCTTTCTTAGAATAGAAATAAATGTGTAATCCAAGGGCACTTAACTTTTTATGTCATGGGCTCTTTGGCAGTCTGATAAAGCCTACGGTCCCCTTTTCAGAATAATATTTTAAATGCTTAAGGAAGCCAATTATATTGAAATAAAGATGTATTTTTTTTCTCTAAGTTCTGACCCTTCTGAAAACTATACATGGCCCTCTTGAGATCTTACTAACTTGGGGTCAAGCCCCAATTCCATTTAAGAGAAGCCTTCAAAGTCACCACCTCACACCTATAAAACTGGCTAATATGACAAAAAAGAAAAATATTGGATGGTGAAGGGGATGTGGGAAAACTGGTACACTAAGGTACCATTAGTGGAATTGTGAACTGATCCAACAATTCTGGAGAGTAATTTGGAACTATGCTCAAAGAGCAATCAAATTGTGCATAGGCTTTGTTTCAGCAATACCATTGCTAGGTCTATATTTCAAAGACATAAAAAAGGGATGAAGGATCTATTTGTACAAAAATGTTTACAGCAGTTCTTTTTGTTGCAGCTAAGAACTGAAAATCGAAGGGATGCCTATCAATTAGGGAATGGCTAAACAAGCTGTAGCATAGAATATTAATAATAGAATATTATTGTACTATAAAGAAATGACAAGCAGGATGATTTCAGAAAAACCTGGAAAGACTTACACGAACTGATGCAAAGTGAAGTGAACAGAATCAGGAGAACTGCTGTACACACTAACAGCAAAATTGTTCAATGAAGAACTGTGAATGATTTAGTTATTCTCAGCAATAAAATGATCCAAGAAAATCCCTAAGGACTCATACTGAAGCCTACTCTCTGCCTCTAGAGAATGAACTGATATTGATTAAATACAGACTGAGGCATGCTATTTTTCACTTTCATTCTTTTTCGAGTCTTCCTGTACAAAATGACTAATGTGGAAATGTTTTACATAACCACACACATGTTACCTCTACATAACTGCTTATTTTTCCAGGGAGGGAAGAGTGGGGTGAGGGAGGGTAGAATTTGGAGTTTAAAGCTTTAAAAAAAAGTTTTAAAATTGTTTTAATGTGTAATTGGAAGGATCAATAAAATATATTTTTATAAAAGAGATGCTTTCAAACATTTGAAGATTGCTACCAAAGGAGGAAGCATGATAGAGTATAAAAAGATCCTACCACTAATGCTTACTACCTATGTCACCTTGGGCAAATCACATAAGCCCTCTGACCCTCAGTTTCCTCCATCTGTAAAATAGAGGTGAGTGAACTAGGCCACTTCCAAGGCCCCTTCTAGCTCCAAATCCGTGATGGATATGATCACATATCCCAAAGCCTTCTCTTTTCCAAACCAAACATCCCTCAAAGGCTTAAATGATCCTTCCCATCACCTAGTTTCCAGATGTCTTGCTGTACTGAGTGAGAGCCTTCAAAGGAGCGTGATTCTTTCTCTAACTCACCAGAGAAATCTCCGCCTTGCTGCTTCCCTTCTGTGGTGTGGTGCCCTCTACTCGTCAGCATGTTCCTTTTTCTGCAGACTCCAAGTCATGTTCCGCACAAGAATGTAAGCTTCTTGAGGGCAGACAAGATGTCTCCTCTTTAATCTGTAGCTCAGGCATCTGGGAACAAGGTCATGTACCACCTGTTTCACTGGGGTGCCCAACAGGCCACAAAGAACTTAAAACATCATTGTCCCAACACAGACAGAAGCTTCATGGAGGAGGTGATCACTACGCATGAAGAAGGGGAAGGATTTAAACAGATGCAGATGGGGAAAGAAAGAAGGGCAGCTGGGAACAAAAGAAGGGACAGAGACAGAAAAATCTGGGAGGTATGCATTCAAGGGCCAACAAGTATCCTATAATGGCTAGAGAATAGTGAATCACATAAAGCTGGTAATGTCGATTGGAGAAAGCCTTGAATGTCAAGCTGGAAAGTGGACAATATTTAGGCCATGAGGGGCTTCACACTCCCAGTCTGTGGACAACCCACAGTCCTCTGTCCAGAGTTTCTGCCCTGAGCCTCCCATTGCCCAGCACACACAACACAGGGTACACAGTAACCAAGGACTCTTGGTGGACAAGGGCAAGGGAAATACTCCCTGGATTTTAAAAAAAAAGCCGAAGGGAGCTCTTGTACAAAGCATCAGAAACCCCAGTCCCATCACTCAAGGCAGCCATCATTTATTTAGTACTTGCTATGTTCAAGGCACTGGGGAGCTGAAAAAACGCAAAAACACAGCCCCACCTCTGCTTTCAAGGGACTCTCATTCTAATGGGGGAGACAGCATCATATGAGAAACATACAGGATAAACAGGAGGTCATCTCAGAGGTCCTAGCCATGAGAAGGAAGGCAGAGGGGGAGTAGAGCATAGTACCCCAAACTCCTAAAGGGTGGGGAGGAAAACCTAGCATCTTTATCTCCTAACTTGTGTGAGATGATGCTGCCTCAACCTCATTGTGCCCTATGTGGCCAGACACACACTTGACAGGCACCTTAGTATGGCTTTCACACACATCCTGGTCCTTCAGTGACAGACTAAAGAACTGACATAGCCTCTGGTCTTCAGGGAAGGTTTAAGTGGCATGTGGAATCAGGGGAAATGACTGATACTAACTGATTACATAAAAGGGAGACCTAACAAAGCGAGAAGGGAAGAAAAGCCTAAAAATGTGGTTGGCTTTGTAAAAATGAATAATCATTTACGGAAAATTGTTTACACATATACCCTTTATGCTCAATTATCTGAAAGTACAATCATCATGACTTGAGCATTAATTTGTTAGTTTCAGATTAACCATTTTATTTGATTACTATCTTTATAGTCTGGCACTCATGAGGTATAAACCCTGAAGTTTTAAAATATTAGCCAGAACATCACCACACACCCTTCGTGCACTCGATAAATATATGACAGAAAACTCATTCTATCTCCCCCTTATGCCTATATATATATATATATATATATATATATATATATATATATATATATATATATATATATAGTACATACACACACACACACACACATATATCATGCCACTGGACCCAGATGGCAACCTTGCACATACACCATGGTCAATGTCACAGAAGGAACTCTGGGTCAAGGTGAGGGTTGAAGTAGATGACCTCTGAAGGTCTGTTATTCTAGCTATCTTTTTCCCATGTTTCTTCCCCTTTTCTTTCTTGATCCTCCTAATATGTAATGTCCTTCTTTCTCAGACCTTGAATAACTGTTTTACAACTTTACGTATTTGTCATTATTTTCTTTGTCGTCCCCTCGGACTATTACAATGGGCTGGTGGTTGGATTCTCTTCCTCAAATCTTTTCCCACTCCAACTCATTACTATCAAATTAATCTTCAAGTGCACATCTAACCACATCAGCCCCTATTCAATAAACTCCAGTGGCTCCCTCTCACCTCCAGGATCAGATATCAAATTCTCTGTTTGGTTTTCAAAGTCCTTCCTAACCCAACCCCCTCCTACCTTTCCATTCTCTTTACACTTCACTCCCACCATACCACCTATTCTGAAATCCAGCGGCATCAGCCTCTTTGCTGTGCTTCAAATAAGACATTCCATCTTTCAGTGCTGTACGTTTTCACTGGCTGTCCCCCATGCCTGGCATGCCTTCCCTCTTCATCTCTGCCTCCTAGCTTCTCTGGCTTCCTTCAAATCCCAGGTAATACCCCATCTCCTACAAGAAGCCTTTTCTGAATCCCCCAAATGCTAGTACCTTTCCTGGATTACATATCTCCAATTCATCTTACCTATATTTTGTTCGTACAGTTGTTTGCATGTTGTCTCCCCCATTAGCTCCCAAGGGCAAGATTTGCCTTTCATTGTATCCCTGACACTTAACCTATTTCCTGGCACATGGTAATATGATAAATATTAATATTTATTAATTATTATGATTATATTAATGTGATTGTAATTAAAGCATGTCTTTATAATTAACATCATAATCATATCAATGTTTTATTATGAACACTTAATAAATGCTCCTTGACTTGACATTCATCCTAAGACTTCTTCTAAGATTTGCTTTGGTAATTCCATGAACATCATGGAATTTCTGTGTCAGTCGCCTTACTAGGACTGTAAATTCCATAAGGTCAGGGGCTCATTCTGTCCTACATTTGCCATCTCCCCAGTAACATCTATTGCATCGGATGACAATCTCTTCCCTTGCCTCATTCTTCCATTCCATCTTTCTTTCCATTCTACCTCCTCCTCTCTGAGCTCGCCTTTGCCTTATACTTTTTCTTCTTCAATTCTCTTTCTTCTTTCTGGTCTTGACCTAGTAGAGTGTCCCTCCTCTTTCTTCATTCCACCAGAGCCCTCTTCCTCTTACCTCTCTGCTCCTTTGTCTCAAGTTCCAGGAGCCTACCATTTCCTACCATCCCCCACTTTTTTTGCTGGCTTCAGGGTTCTTGGAACAGTAAAGCTGTAATGATTCCCTTTAATGGAGGAGGAGGAGGAGGGAGAAAGGTTGGGCTGAATTAATGAAAGATTTGAGTAATACAGTGTTATTAAATTAATTCCATTTTCTTATCTTCAAGTAAGAGCAGTCACACTGCTGACCCCAGGAAAAAGAGGCTGAAGAACAAGTGCTCTAACAAATAGTTAAGAAGCCATTTGTAATTAACACATTCATTGTTTCAAATGTTGCTATTAAAGGTCTCTACTCTTTAAGTAGGTTAACGTTTCCCAGGCTAATACAATCGATTTGCTTAGCAAACTCACTTCTTCGGCTCAGATCAAGGTAAAAACCTATTATAAATGGTTCTCTCTATCCCCCAAACCCAGGAGTTGGACCATAGCAGGACTGCTTTCTGATCTGGTTACAGCAGGTTTTCCTTGAAGAGTAATCCTGTGAAGGTGCTTTCTAGCTGAAAGGAACCCCTCATTTTACAGATGAGGAAACTGAGGCCCAAGACAGTTAAGTGACTTGAACAAAGTCACATAAGTAGTGTCAGAGTGATATCCCTGAAGAAGTTCTCCACCTCCTTATTCTGCCTTCACAGTTGCTGCTAGGAGGAAGGGTGATCGATAGAAGGAGAAAGGAATCCTCTTTCACCAAAGGTGGGAAAAATTAAAAACTCTTTTAGGTTGGGAAGAAGAGGAGAAAAGAAAGTTGATCTCCACCGTGGGAGAGCAGAAAGAAAAATGTATTTCTAGTCCCCTGATTTCCCAGGTAGAATTTAAGATGCATTTTCTCCATGGAAACTATGGTTCTACTGATGAGGTTATTACAGACTATTAGGACTGAAAAGGGTCTCAAAGATCTTGGGCTTTAGTTTTACAGATAAGAAAACTGAGGCCCACTGGAGCAAAACTATTTGTTGCAAAGCGCAAGGTTAATATATCGGGGCTAGGAAGGAAAAAAAAGCACAGGTCTCCAGATTGGCTGGCCAGCTCTCTCTTTCCATCATGCCCATGATACCTCTGGCTCAGGAGGTCAGGTGCATTGTGGATTTCTATCAGGTCATCTGGGAACCTAACCACCGTTTATAAGATGGTTTCTATGGGAGAATATTTTCCAGGTTCCAAACAAGCCAACTTACAGGTGAACTTTTAGAACACAATCCCACTGCTCCGCCTGATTGTGTGCTGTCTCCACTGTACCCGGAAGATAAAAGAACGAAGATAATTGCTGATAATTGCAGCTCCTGTAGCAATTATCCCTCAACTTCACTCACCTTCCTCCACCTCCAGTATCCCGTCACTTCCATCTAAACTCTCAAATCCCCTTTCCCCAGAAGGTATGGAGATCCAGGAGCCAGGAGAAGAAGAGGGTAAGGAAGCTTTGCCAGATAACAATTTACTTTCCAGCACCTAGAATGGATTGCTTTTAATAATGAAGATGACAATACTAATAAATTTGTACATATCCCTTCAAATTTTGCACAATACTTCATTATCTCTTTGGATCTTCACTACAAACCCTATTAAGGTAGGTGTAATTATTAACCCCATTTTATAGAGAAGGAAACTGAGGCACAGAAAGGTTTATTGATTTGCCCCAGATCAAAGAGCTAACAAGTATATGAGGTTGGATTTGAACTCAAATCTTGACTACAAATCCAGCACGTTTTCTGGAGGCTGACATCTGAGGTTTCTGCCTTGCACACACCGATAGGTACTCTCAGACACCTCCCTTTTCATTACCCCTTCTCACTCAAGTGCCTAGGGAAACCCTAGGAAATCGTGGTGTAGAGAAGAGCACACTGGATGCATATTCCAGCTCACACAATTACTAACTGTACAAACCCTTTCTCTTCTGTGGGCCTCAGTTTTCCCATCAGTAAAAGGGGGATATTAATCCTTGCACTACCCACATTCCACAGGTTTGCTGTGGGAAAGCATTTTGGAGACTTTAAAGAGCTATAGAAAAATGAATTGTTGTTCTCCCCCAATTCTAGTACCTTCCCTCAGTTGATTATTTCCATTTATCCCAGCTATAGCTTGTTTGTACATAGCTGTTTATATGTGGCTCTCCCCCACACCCCGCCACTATGAGACGGTGAGCTCCTCAAAAACAAGACTATCTTTTGCTTTCTTTGTATCCCCATCAGGTGACTAATAAATGCTGGTTGGCTGACCTCTCCCCCTCCCTCTAGGCACCCACCCACCTGTCTTTCTTCTCAGAACTAAGGCATTAGAAGGGCAAGAATGCTATTCCTATTGCCCCCTCCCCCTCTAATTGCATAGGTTGCCACGTATTTCACCCATGACCAGCTGAAGCTGGTAGCACAGAAATGTTTAGTTGTGCCATGTACAAATATACACACAAAAACACATGTCTGCCTCCCTCCCCACTCCCCCCACTCCTCACCCATCCTCAAGTGTGGCCCTATGACTGAATTCAAACTTCACAAAACAAATCCCCTTAATTAAAGGACTTGTTTTGTAAAACTTAGACTCAGTCAGAAGACCACACCCAAGGACTTAGAGGGACATATGTGGCCTCAAGGCTGCAGATTCCCCACCCCTGTCCTATACCAGCAGAATCTCATGGGGCAGATCTGACAAGTACAGGCTCAGGAACTGTCCTCTGAGACCCAGCCTAGTTCAGTTACCAACCAGAAGACTGACCCCTGCCCCAGCAAATCATAGGATCCTACATTTAAAGCAAGAAGGGATCTTCGCAACAATTGAGTCCAAAATCCATGTTTTACCCTTTTCACTAAGGTGGGAAGGCTTTTCCATCTATCCATGGAGGGAATACAACACCAGTGATGTCACATAATTTTTGAAATACTTAAATATAGGGTGAGCGTGGGATTTAGACCAGTGATTTCATTGGTGGAAGAAATTCTCAATGGGCAAGAATCTAGATATCTCTAAAATGGGTACTAAAAAGCAAGATATTGTCCCTGGCCTTAGAGTCAAGAAGATCTGGGGTAGAGTAATTCTTATGACACTGAATGATTCCAGGAAACAAGAAACTCATTAAGACCTAAGTTGCTGAGCAGATTCTGATCTCCGCTGGTATAGAGAGAGATCCCTATACCAAAGAAATCAAAGGACTAGGTTTCCTTCTCTTACCCCTCCCCCTAAAAAGGACTTAAGTTATAGAGAGCATAGATTTGGAACTGGAAGGAAACTCAGAAGTTATCTACTACAACCCCATCATTTTACAGATGAGGAAACCTAGATGCAAATAAATAGAAATGTGAAAATCTCTATAGATCACACCAAAATGAATGGGACCTTAAAAGCCTGTGGACAAAGGGCATTCCTTTCTTCTCAAAATTCTGACCTTGGCCTGTAATGCCCCAGGAAGGCTCGGATTACCAACATCAGATGACTGGAAAGAGTTAATGGGAGTAAACAGAGAGAAATCATGGGCCCAGGGCTCTCTGTCCAACAGGGTCACATCAACCAATATCCCTATGCCAATTCCCCTAGCCATGGCCCTACTTCATCTTCCTAGGGATGTAGTCACCTGGACCACAGTAACCTTCTCAATACTCTGTTTCCTTTCCCCATACAAGGAGCACCCATGAAGTCATGAGAAACTTAAGACCAAAGTGAAATTCAGGTTTAAACCAAACAGCAGTGAACTAGGTTCCCCTCAGTCTCATGTACTTGACTACCACCATCGCCAACTGCCTAGATCCCACTCTTGAGACCTGAGGTCCTATTTCTTCCTGAATTTTATTATGAAGCAATCCCCAACATAGTTGCCCCCATTCCCCCCTCCAGTCCTCGATCCCCTGAGAGAAAAGGAGGAGCTGCCAAGGAATTAATAAGAAAACCTAGGAACAAAAAAAAGGGAAATAAAATGAAACCAAATATAAAGACTAAAAATCAGAAATTCAAGTATTAGTTAGCTGTTTTGGCTTTGTGGAAGAATTGTGAAATCCTATCTTTCCTATCCCTTTCCCAACCTTGTCTCTACTTCATACTGGAGAAGAGGCGAAGGGAAGTGGATTGGGAAAGGGAGGGACTTAACTTTCTTGGAGAAAAGCCAGGATGTGCTTTCTGATTTATTTGGCAGGTGGGAGGTGGAAGTAGGCTTGGCCTAAATATTCTGGGTAGGTCCGAATCTCTCATTCTCAAAGTAACTGAGTCAATGTTGTAGAGATGCACTCCCTTCTTAGCCATGAGCCAGACAGTCTAGACATCATTGGCTGGCCGGGATTTCCCTGATCCCATATTCTCCTGCCCCAGGCAGGTCCTTGTCTCAGTGCCTTCCTGTTCTTCCCCTTTCCTTTTTAATACTGTCCCTGAGGAATGTCTCTAACTCAGGCCCTGCATTAAGCATTGTCCCCATCCCCACCCCAACTAGACATTTAAGGGATTCAACAGAAATTAACGGTCCCCCCACTGGATGCTTTAAAAAAAAACCAAACTATTCTTCATAGGCATCCAAATCAAATCTTAACTTATCTTACCTTAGGGAAATCTCATCCCATCAGACAAATTAACTGAGTGACCTTGGGACAAGTCACTTCTGCTCTCTGGGCCTCAAAGACCTACCTCCTTCTTAAAAAGAGAGGATTGGACTAGAATGATTACTAGAGCCTTTCCAGTTCTAAAGTCCTAGGCATAAAGACCCACAGGCCCTGGCCTTGATTCAGGGTATTTGCACCTTCCCTGAGGACGTAGGTTTCACATCCAGTTGGGCACAACATGCCCAGTGCAAGACAGCGCCTGGCACAAGCTGCTCTTAATAACTCGAATGCTTTAATGAACAAGTTCAGGGGCCTGTGAAATGGACAAGGTTCTGATTCAGCACGAAAAAATCAGACTTGACAACCCAGGAGCTAATTCACTTGCTGGCGGAGATTTCCAACTGCAGCCAACCAATGCGGGGAACCTAAAAGCCCCAGCAGGGACAGAATTTTAGGCTACTCCACCTTCCAGGTGGGAGAATGTGTCCAAAGAATCTGAGATCCGAATCCAACAAGCCGCAAAAAGCCCGCAGGATCAGACCACCCGGCAGAGCCAGAACCGAAAAACTCCGAAGCGAAAGAGGGCTGAGCCCCGGGGCAGAATCAGGAGAGGCCAAAGACTAGGATGTTGAGGAGGAGCGGAGACTGTAATAGGTCCCGCCCCTGCTCCTCTCGGCCAGAGAGCATCTCCCCTCTCCAGCCTCTGAGCCGGCGGTCACGGTTCCCGGACCAGGGAGGACGCCACCCCCAACACACACATCCACCCCATCCCTGGGGAAAGGCAGGCGGACAAGGCAAGCATCTGGACAACCCCAAGCACCGTGAGGGATACAGGGATCCGCCGGAACGCCGGAAGGGTCTCCTCCCTCCCTGTGGACTCTGACGCTCCAGTGGCTGTCCGAGAGAAGAGACCCTCTCCTCTCTCGGGTCACTGAAGTCCTCTGGGAATGACGTCCCCCTGAGCCTGAGCCAAGAGAAGGGAGAAGGGGGTACCCCCTCCCCCAACTCCAACCAAGTGTCCCCGGTCCGACCCTTCTCCAGGCTCCTCCCTTTTTCAAGCCGCGGCTCAGGTGCTCGAAAAGTTTCCTACAGATAAGACGCCCTAAGACCCCCTCCCCTAATTGAACCTCCCCCCCACCCACTCGGGTGCCTAAGCAGCAGGAACCCCAGCCCCATTGGGCTGCGGTCTTTCCTCCCACCCACCTTCGGCCCCAGCTCCCGGTCCATCCGTCAGTCCGTCCGTCCATCCCTAGCCCAGGCCAGCCCAGCCTCGGCTGCTGGCCGTGCTCTCCCTCTGCCGCCGGCTCAAGGTCACAGCTGACACCGCGCTCACTCTTTGCGCCGGACTCCCTTTCCCTGGCCGCCCCGGCCTGGCCCAACCATGGCGGGAGAGGGATCAGAGATGCAAGCCCCCCTCCCCAGACTCCCTGCTCGGAGCGGGCCAGGGACGGGGCCGGGAGCCCCTGGGCCCTCGGGAGAGCCGCCCCGCCTCACCTGAGTGGGTTCCGGGCGGCGGGATGCTGCGGCAGCCGCTGGTGGCAGTGCCACGGCCGCTGCTGCTGCTGCTCGGGCTGCTGCTCCTGCGGCCGCCGCTGCCGTCCGGACCCGGAGCCAGTGCCCGGGCAGTCGGGCAGGCGGGCTTGCGGACCGGCGGACCGACGCTGCGGCTGAGGCTGCTACTGCGGCTGCTGTGCCCGCGGCTGGCTCCGCTGCCGCTGCCCCGCGCCCCCACGCCCTCCCCTCGGGGGTCCGCCCCCGAGGCTGCCTCCTGCTCCGGCTCCGCTGCGCCGCCCGCTGCCGCTGCCGAGGCCGCCCAAGCTGCGGCACTGCGCTCTGCTCTCCTCTCTTCTCCCCTCCTCTCCCCTCCTCCTGACGCGGGTCCTCCCTCCCTCCTCTCCCTCTCGCTCCTTCCCTAGCTCTCTTCTCTCCCCAAAGTCCGGGAGCACAGCTAGAACCCTGCGGGACCCCGACGCATATGGTTCCAGCTTCTCCACACCCCCCCAGCCCCAGCTGGCCCCACGTGTTCGGAACTGGAGCCGGTAGTGGGGGAGAACAAGATCGGGCAGGAGTTGGGGAGTGGGGAGGAGGTGGAGAAAGATGTTACCTCCCCCACCCAGGAGCTAGGGGCTAAGGTTGGCCAGATCGAGCCTCACCGCGCCACCTCAGCCCCTAACCACCAACAGTTCCCAAGCCCCCTGCAGGCCTTCAAGCTTCACCCCTACCCGTACTGAGGAGTTAGGGGCGGGTCCCAGCTGCCACTGGCCTGGACTGGCCTAGGCTGGAGAATGAAAAGATGATGGATGGAGTAGTTCCCCACGCTGATCCCTGGCACTCGGCCCATGCTGTCCCCACGTTATCCCCATCCCAGGCTTCCCTCACGCACCTGTGACCCGGGCTTAGAAGGAGGGTGGACAAGAGTCTCTGTAGCCTTCCGAAAGCTGTCCTGGTAGCTAGAAGGGAAGGTTGGGGCTGGATATGGAGGAGGATCCTTCCCAGAGATCTTGGGAGAGAGGGCCCAGACTCCCACATAATAGATCTGGGAACTGGAGGCAGGTCCTCCCCAGCTTGGTGACTGCCCTCACCCCCTCCAGCCCACTGGGGCTATCCCAAAGAAAGGAGGGGGGAGCCCGACAAAAGGGCGGGGTGGGGGGGAAGACACAATGATGAAACCTTTTTTGTAAAGAGGCTTCCCTCATGCTACCCCTTGAAGCTGGAAAACTGAGCTCTACCAGAAAGCTGGGCCATCTGACTTCCCCCTCCCCCTTGGTCTCCTCCATTTCATCAATTAATCATGTTTACTTGTTTACTTATTTATTGGATTTATAAAAAAAGAAAAGAAAAGGAAAGAAAGAAATTCAACTTTCCCTGTTGGTTCTAAGTATAGAGCAGGGTCAGGGTGGAGGGGTAGACCTTTGCATATAAATATGGCCCAGGATTCTCTGCCCCATTGGGCCACCAGATACTTGTGTGACCTTAGGCAAGTCACTTCAAGATATATTAACTGTAAGAGGAGGAGGTAGGAGTAGATGATATCTAAGGTCCCTTCCAGGTCTGTGATTCCATCAACTTCTAATCTTGGGTTTTCCCAATTCAGGCTGGTGGAAAGACTGTCAAGAGGGGGTTTTTAGGGTATGTCTACACTGAGAAAGAGGAAAGAGGTGCCCTGAGGAGGGTTGAATTGAAGACCATAATTCCTCATGTGAAAAGACAAGGCTATTGACTTGGGAATGACTGGGAGATTAAAAGCATTGATTCTAAGCTGGATGATGCAAAGATGAGTGTCTAATAAGTGTGGTAGCTTTTTGAAACATACCTCTCTGTTTTTTAGTGTGGGGCAGTTGTACATCTTAATATTTTATATAATGAAAGTTTCTCATTGTATGCTTGATGCCTCCCACAGTGACACATAGTAGGTGCTTAATAAATGATTATTGATTGATTTTCTGTTAGATCAACTGGTCTGAAATTGGGCTAGAACATCCTCCTTTGGTCTCTTCCAGCTGGGAAACATCACTGCCTTCCTCCTCCCCAGGTTTCCAGATGTCCCAAGAGTCACAACAATAAGGGGAACCAAGTCTTATCAAGACCAAGCATCACCCTGGTTGGGAACATACCACTTCCTGCTCATGCCTGCCATTGCCTGAGGCTTCCTAGGACCCAGCAAAGTGGCAGGTCCAGCAGGTAAGGTCAGCACCTTCTAATCACCGTCATAAATCAAGACCTCTCTGATATTCCACCTGGACTCATTTCCTAAAGGTTAGCCTACTGCCACCATTGATTCTCTCCATCCTATTGATACTATTGATCTAAGAGGGAAAAAACCAGCCCCAGCTCCAGATGTCTACTCCCTTATTCTCATCCATCTCGACCCTACCCAACAATGCCCTTCTCCAGATCTGGCCTCTGGGACATATGCTCCAAAGTTAACAAAGTTCCTTTCTTCCTCTATTCCTTCTGTCTTCTAGCACTCACTGAGAAATGGCTCCTTCTCAATGACATTGCATCCCTAGCCACCCTTTCCAGGACTGACAGCATTTTCGTTCTTTACCCTACCCCTCAAATCATTGGTTGTGGTGGAAGGGCCAGAATAACTCTTCGCTTTCTATTATCACTTGCAGACTCTTCTTCTATCCCTATCACTGAGCAATCTCCTTCTTTAAGGTTCTTGCGATCCAAATTTGTCACCCAATCCAGATTTTGGTAGCCATTATCTACTAATCCCAATAACATTTTCCCTCCATTCTCAATGAGTTCAGTTCTTTGTTCTCTACCCCTCAACTGCTTTATTTATTCTAGGAGACATATATGTGTATGAGTATACATACGCATATATGTTGATGTCCAAATATATGTTTATATATATATAACATATATGTTTATATATAACATATATATATGTTGATGTTCCTTCAAAAACTCTAATTTCCCAGTTTCTCAATCTATTAGCTGCCATGACCTCCACTCTTGACTCTTTTATGCAATCATAATCTTTTATCTTTTTATCCCTCTCTATTGCTTACTCTCCCTACACCTACTTTTTATATTCTCTGTGACTGCCAATCTCTTCACCCTTACAGTAATAGCCAGGCAATTAACCCATCTCTGACTATACTCTTCTCCCTTGCCAATATGAGTCCACTGGTAAGTCAGTTCAGTTTCATACTATTCTTTATGCTTGAATTGTTTCTTCCCTTGTCCTGGCACAGATCATGCCTTGCCAAATCCCAACCATGTATTAGGTGTACCCCCTTCACTTCTAACTCACATACTACTAAATGAACTGAAAAAAATCAGAAAACCAAACTGAACAAATTTATATTGTCTAATCTCAAATGGGCCCTCAGTGAAGCAAGGCAGCCCCCCTATGCAGTTTATCTGAATCCCTGTCCTATTCACTGCCTTCTCTTCTCTTTTCTCCTCAAGCCTTCTACATGATCTTTCCCTCCATTCCCCTCAGCCAAGGACTCTTCTTCATTTGGTTTCTACCAAAACAGCAACAACAAAAACCATTGGCATCATTTGCCAACAGGTCCCTTGTCTCATACCTCTCTATCATCCTCCACCATTTCTTTCTTCATTCCAGGCTTGGATGAAGAGGCAGTCCTCTTCTGTGCCTTCCCTTTTCTTTATATACTATCCTCATTTGGTGATTACTTCTGCTCCCATGGGTTCAAATACTGTCTCTGTGTAGAATAGAGGTGTCAAGTATACAACTAGAAAACACTCCAGAGTGCAGCCCAAACCAGATTAAAATGTAATTAGGAAATATTTAACAAAATCAGTACAATAGAACATATATCATATTAATATGTGCTTTGTTCTCTACATCAATATGCAGCCTGCAGGGAGCCTTGTGTGCGGTTCAGTGCTACCTTCTCTATATGTATTTGATACTATTGATAGAGATGATTGAGATCCAGAGATCCAGCCCTTATCTCCCTCCTGATTCCCAGTCCCAAAATATGAAGTGCCTAATGGACATTTCCAACTGAATATCCTGCAGGCATCTTAAACTCAACACCTCTAAAACAGAACTCATTATCTTTCTTGGCAAACCTAACTGTCTTCCACATCTCCCCCCAGGCACAATTTTGATGTCATCCTTGACTTTTCACCCTCCCTCATCCCACAAAACTAATCCTTTGACAAATATTGTCATTTCTACCTTGAAAATCTTTCTCATTTTTTTCCCCTATCCCTACTCAGACAACTACCAACCTAGCTCCAGCCTACATAGTCTTATCACCTTGGATATCACAATAGCTTCCAGTTGGTCACCCTGTCTTAAGTCTCTCCTGACTCTAATCCAGCCTCCACTCAGCAATCAAAGTGTTTTTTTTCCCCAAAGTGTAGGGCATGATTTTATCATTCCCCTACTTAATAAACTCCAAGTTCTAGGATCAAATATAAACTTATCTGTGAGCCTTTGAAGCTTCTGGACATTTCCTATCTTGTTACACGTCCCCTACTACTCCCCCACAACACTCCATCTTCTCTCTCATTGCCTTTGTACTAGCTGTGCCCCTCTGCCTAGAATACTCTCTTTTCTATACCTCTGCTTGGTAGCATCCCTGGCTTCCTTTAGGCTCAGCTCAAGCACTGCCTTCTTCAGGAAGCCTTTCCTGGTCCACCAGCTCTTCTTTCCATATCTATCTTGCATTTATCTTATATCTACTCAGACCACAAACCACTAAATTTAGATATCCCCCAAGCCTCTTGGCCTGGGCCCTCTTCCCTTTTTCTTCTATATTGCCTTAACTGATGATCTTTAGCAGTTCTCCCAGGTTCAATTATCATTTTTGGAGAGTATTTCCAGATCTTTAGCTCTAACTCTAGTTGGTTCCCATTACTGCCTTTTGAACACCTCAGTGTCCTAACATCATCTGAAACTCATTATGTCCTGAACAAGCCTCCTTATCTTACCTCCTATACCCTCTCCTATCCTAAACTCTACTGTTAAGGACAATACTAGCCTCCCAGTCACCCAGGCTTGCAGCTTCAGGCTCCTCACTTTCAGTCAAACCACATATCCAATCTATTGTCAAATGTCATTTCAACTTTCACAACATTTCTTGTAGATATCTCCCTTCTCATCGCATAGTTACCACCTAACTGGAGACCCCATCACCTCTATCTTGGACTATGGCAATAACCACTTAATTGGTCTTTCTGCCTCAAATCTCTCTACCTTCCATGCTAGCTTTTACCCAAATGCCAATGTGATTTTCCTAAATTCCAGAAGCCAATGGCTCCGTATTATCTTCAGACAAAAATATAGGGTCCTATATTTGACATTTAAAGCTCTTCACAATGTGACCTATATTTTGTCCCTCCCCCCATTAAAGCATATGCTCCTTGAGGGTAGGACTGGTTTTTTTGTTTGTTTGTTTGGGAAAGCACTAAATAAATACATTTTGGTTGATTGACTAACATGAATATATCCCAGATGGGGTCTCTCCCATGGAAGGTAGTTGATGTTTCTTTTTTTATCTTTGTATCACCAACACTTATCACAGTGTAGTAGACAATAAATGCTTGGCTTTTGTTTATTTTCTTTTGTTTCTCTACCTTGCTCAAGCAGGAAGTGCTGGGTCTACCCAGTCCTTCTACTTCTCAACATCTTGTTCCATTTCTGACCTTAACCAGTTTCGCCTTTCCTTAGGCTACCTGGTGGATCCCTGACTCCCAGGAGCTCCCCATGTGAATGTCAAACAATGCAGACACTGGTCTGCTATAGCTCACTTCAGCTCAAAACTCTGGAGCTCAGAAAATCTGCCAACCTCAGCTTCCCCAGGATTATAGGCATGCACCATCATACCAAGGATGCTGATTGACTACTCAGGATAAATTTGGGAGTGGGAGGGAGACACAATGAGTTGAGGAATAGGTGACCTTTTTAGTCAACACCCAAGGTTCACGTTGATCTGAACTCAGTACTTTAGAGCATTGGGCCAGAGGTTTCACAAGCAAGGACTAAAACATGGAAACGCATGTTTCCCAAAGTTGTTCACCACTTTCATACAGGATGTCTAGGGCAAAGATACAATTTTAAAAATTCCCTATTGATGGTGAGGTCCTCAGGATGTTCCTATTTGTAAGAGTATCAAGCCAGACTACATTACTAAGCCTTCTAAATAAGATCCATAATCCCTCTAAAGAGTTCACTATATCTACACAAGAAAAACCAAGTGGATGAAAAATGTGTGGATATATAGTCAGATGGGCAGATCATTGAACACCTAAATATGTGTGTGTGTGTGTGTGTGTGTGTGGCAAACATTGCAGATAAACAAGCCCACAACTGAACTGTTTCATTTCATTACTCTTCTTGCTCTAATGAAATTGGAGGACCTATCTGGGCAATAACCACATCTTACAGTATTCCTTTATCATCTACAGTAATGGCACGAGGCTAACACTTGGGCAAAAACGTTTAATTACTTGCTGGTTAGTGTCTTGGTTCTCTGTGGCTTCAAGGCTTGAACAGCGAAACCATGGCATAAGAGAAAGAGAACTGGATTTAGAGTCTCAGCAGTTCAAATCCTGCTGTGTGAATTTGGACTAATCACTGTCCGTCCTGAGTTTTAGTTTTTTCATCTGCAAAATGAGGGAGTCAGACTAGGTGATTTCTAGTTTCACTTTGAGCCTGTGTACAGAAAGCCATCATTTTGCATTATCTTCCATTATTATTTGAAAATAATTCTTCATAATTACATATAATTATTATAATTGATAATTAATCATTTTATTTTTTTTAAATCTCTTAAGTTTTGTTTCTCAGGGACCCTCATCTCAACATCTCCTTTTCCAGAGTCTATGCCTAGCACCTCCCTAATAGCTATAAACTCACTAGTATCACATACACTTATATACTTGGAGTGTTAAACTGTGTGCTGTAGTTCAAGGTGCCGAAAAACAATCTGTTCTTGTCAACTTTCTATTTTATTTTTATTATTTCATTTTGTTTGGGTCTATAATAAGAAATCACCTTTTTAATAACACTTGACAGCTTGCAAAGTACTTTCCTGACAACAACCCTGTGAGGTAGATAGTTCAAGCGTTATCCTTCGCATTTTACAAATAAGGAAACTAAGACCTTAGGACACAAAAGAACAAACTCCACTTCATCCTCCAATTCCTTTAAGATGCAACTCAAGAAACATCTTCTTCCTGAAGCCTTTCCCAATGCTCCTCCCAATAGGTAATGTCCTATCTCCCAAGCTGCTTGACATTTAATTATTTTATATTTAGTCACTTTATATTTATGCTACATATATTTTTATATGTATTTATTTTCTACAGAGTTAAACTGTAAGCTTATTTTATGGAGAAAACATTTTTTTCTTTGTACTTGTATCCCCAGCCCTTAGTATGATGACAGGTACATAGTAGGCATTTAACACCTATTTGTTGATTGGTTAATTGATTAACCTGGCAAGACATTTACTTCTAATGTGGGAGTCCTAACATTTATCCTAAAATCCCCAATGGAATAAAGAATGGCTATGGAGGGATTGTGAAAGAAAAATCAATAGCACTTGGTAAGTGATTGGACTTAGGGTGAAGTTGGGGGCAATGAGAATTCAGGGAAAAGGAAATGGGATTGTAGAAGAGTTACTAGTCTATGTAACTAGGGTAGGGTCAAGTAGCAATAAGGAAGAATATTTAAGGCAAGAAGATGACTTCTGTTTTAATCATGTTAGGTTTGCCACACTGGTAGAAAACCCAGATGGAAGTACCCAGCAAGTAGCCAGAAATATTGAGCACTGGTAATCGGGAGAAAGCCTAGGATTGAATCATAAATATGTACAGCACATTTCATTAGAGTATGCATCTGAGTAATTTCATTTTTTAAGAGGAATAAGTATTGAATGCACAGTCATAAAAGACATTTTCAAATTTATCAAACTAAACAAAATAAATAAATTCTTAAAAAATTAACAATTGTACATCAAAAATACAAACTTTTTAAAATTAGTTATAAAATGCTAAATTCTTTTTGAGATATTAAGGTGTGCCTGAAGCAGACGCCTTTGAGTTGGAGCCCAACGTTTGGGAGTCACACAGAAACAAGTATCATAGGATCACTGAGTCATCTTTCTTCATTTTACAGATTAGAAAACTGAGACCCAAGAAGGTATAGTGGCTTGCCCACATTCATATACCTAGTAAGCATAAGAGATGGGGCCTTAAACCCAAGGACCCTGACTCCAGAGTCAGCATACTTTCCACTGTAGCAGGCTCAGATGAGTCAACCTATCAATAAATATTTATCAACCTATCAACAAGCACCTACTTTGTACCAGTCACTGTTTGAGGTCCAGGGGATACAAAGACCTATGTGAAAGGAGCTTAGGAAACAAGTACATAAATAAGTATTTGCAAAATAAATATAAAAGTGAGTCAATTCAATATGCAAGGTAGTGAAACTACAAAGGAGTTTGAAAGAGTGGGCACTAATATTTGAGAGATCAGGAGAGATCAGACTTTTCCTGATGAGGAAATACATGAGTTCTCTGAGGAAAAGGTGGGGAGAGAGAGATAGAGAGAGACAAAGACATACAGAGAGACAGACAGAGAGAAATTAAGGATGCAAGATAGAACCTTAGTCTCTGCAGTGGAAATCCCCAGGGTTTGTTCTGTCTCCTTCCCTCCAAGTTCGATAATGGCAGGGAACAGAAACTAGAATGTGGTATAGAAGAGGAGGAGGAGGGAAGAAGTGAAGAGGTAGATGAAAAAGAAAAGGAGAATGAGAAAAGAAGAAAATGACTGAATGAAGCAACCCTGGCTGTCACATAAAAATGCTCTCTTTGTGTTTGTGTGTAGAGCATTCATACATTACCTAGCATGGCCAGTCCTCTTTCAGTTCACTTTCAGTCCTCAGGCTCTGTGCTACAATCCAATCCAATCTAACTTTACAAGTATGTATTTTTTTAAATTTTTATTCATTTTGAACTTAAATGCAAAAAGACCCCCAAAGAAAGGAACATTTCCATGTTCACAGTACAACATAAAAAGAGGATTCAATATAAAACCATGAATTTCCATTTCACACTGTTAACTTAAAAAAACTATGTAACAAATACTACAAATACAAAACTACCCTGCTTTTCTGTGCTTCCTTCTAAGTTTTCTTCGGTTTTCTGCTTGTTCACTTTTTTTTTCTCCTTCCCTCCCACCTTGCCCTAGGGAGGGCTATTATTAGATATAAATGTGTGTGTAAAATAATACTATGTTTACTTCTATTTATTAATTCTTTCTCTGGATGTAGATAGCATCTTCCTTCATAGGTCCTTTGTAGCTGATTTGAGTATGATAAAATGATTTAGTCATTTGAAGTTGTTCTTAGAGCAATATTGCAGTTACTATGTACAACATTCTCTTGGTTACGCTCATTTCACTTTTCATTATTTCACACAAGTCTTTCCATGTTTTCCTAGAATCAATCTGCTTATCATTTCTTATAGCATAATAGTATTCCATCACAATCATATACCACAGTTTGTTTAGCCATTCCCTAATTGACAGGCATCTTCTCAATGTCAAGTTCTTTGCCATCACAAAGAAAGCTGCTATAAATATTTTAGAACATATAAGTTCTTTTCCTTTTTTCCTAATTATTTTGGAAAATACACCTAATAATGGTATTGCTAGGTTAAAGGGTATACACAGTTTTATAATCCTTTGGGCATAATTCCAGATTTCACTCCAAAATGGATCAGTTCACAGTTCCACCAACAGTGAATTAGTGTCCCAATTTTCCCACATCCTTCCTAACATTTGTCGCTTTCCCCTTCTTTCATTTTAGCCACTCTGATGATAAGAGGATAAGATGATATCTCAAAGTCGTTTTAATTTGCATTTCTCTAATCTATAGTGATTGAGTATTTTCATATGAGTATAAATAGTTTTGATTTCTTCATTGAAAAACTGCCTATTCATATCCTTTGACCACTTTATTAATTGGGGAATGAATCATATTCTTATAAATTTATCAAAGCTCTTTATATATTTGAGATATAAGACATTTATCTGAGAAATTTTCTATAAAAATTTTCTCCCAATTTTCTGTTTTCCTTCTAACGTTGTTTAGATATTTGAGCAAAGATTTTTTAATAATTGAAATATATTTGCATAAGTGATCATTGAAATTATCCATTTTACTCCTCACAATACTCTCTATCTCTTGTTTTTTAATAAATTGTTCTCCTGAACACTGTGTACTGTAACAACAACATTGTGCTGTAACTGACGTTAGACTTAGCTCTTTATGGCAATCTTTAAACCTAAGACAATTCCTGAAGACCCATTATAGAAAATGCTATCCACATCTAAAGAAAGACTATAGACTCTGAGTATAAATCAAAGCATAATATTTTCTCTTTTTTCTCTATTTTCCTTTCTGTTGTTGTTTGTTTTTTCCTTCTCATGGCTTTTCCCTTTTGTTCTGATTCTTCTTCCACAACATGACTAAAGTGGAATTATTTTTAATATGATCATATTACATGTATAACCTATATCAGATTGCATGCCATCTTGGAGAAGGAGGAATGGAGGAAGAGAGGAATTTAGAATTTAAAAATCTGATAAAAGCAAATGTTGAAAACTAAAAATAAATAGTTTTAAAAGAAATTGTTCGCCTATCCATAAATCTGACATAAAATATATTTCACATCCTTACAGTTTTCTTATGATCCATGCCTTTATATCTGAGTCACGTATCCATTTTGACCTTATTTTGGTAAATGATATAAGATGTTGGTCTATGCCCAATTTCTGCCAGACTGCTTTCCAGTTTTCCCAACAGTTTTTGCCAAATAATGAATTGTTATCCTCAGAGCTTAAATCTTTACATTTGTCATTTGCAAGGTTGGTGACAATGGGTGTCCTTGTATCACTCCTGATCTTATTGGAAAGGCTACTAGCTTGTCCCCATTATGAATAATGCTGATGGTTTGAGGTAAATATTTCTTATCATTTTAGGGAAAAATCCCTTTATGTCTATGCTTTCAAGTGTTTTTAATAGGAATGAATATTGTATTTTATCAAAAGTTTTTCTATATCTATGGATATAATCATTTGGTTTTTGTAACTTTTGCTATTATGTTAATAGTTTTCCTTATGTTAAACCTTTCCTATATTCCTGGTATAAATTCTACTTGGTCACCATGTATAATCTTTGTAATATATTACTGTAGTCTCCTAACTAGTGTTTTATTTATTATTTTTGCATACATGTGTATTAATGAAATTGGTCTACAATTTTCTTTCTCTGTCTTTGCTCTTCCTGGTTTAGGTATCATATTTATTTCATAAAAGGAGGTTGGTAGGACTCTTTTTCCTATTCCAAATAATTTATTTAATATTGAAATTAGTTGTTCTTTAACTGTTTGGTAGAATTCACTTGTAAATTCATCTGGCCCTGATTTTTTTTTTCTTGGAAAGTTCATTTATGACCTATTTCTTTTTCTAAAATAGGTTTTAGATACTCCATTTCATCTTCTATTAATCTAGACAGTTCATATTTTTGCAAATATTTTTCCATTTCACTTAAATTGTTAAATCTATGAGCATATAATTGGGCAAAATAACTTCTTATAATTGTTTTGATTTTATCTTCATTGGTGGCATATTCACCCTTTTTATTCTTAATACTAGTGATTTGGTTTTCTTCTCTCTATTTAATAATATCTATTTTATTGGATTTTTTCATAAAATCAAATACTAGGTTTTTTTTAAATCAATTCAATGGTTTCCTTACACTCAACTTAATTAATCTTTCCTTCAATTTTTAAGATTTCCAATTTGTTATTTAATTGGGGATTTTTAATTTGGTTTTTTTCTATTTTTTAAATTGTATACTCAATCCATTCATCTGCTCCTTCTCTATTTTATTAATGTAAACATTTAGATATAAATTTCCCTCTGATTACTGCTTTTTGCTGCATGCCATAGGTTTTGATATGTCGTGTCATTATTGTCATTCTCTTTATTGCTTCTGTGATTCATTCTTTAAGACTAAATAAGTCTCCAATTAGTTTTCAATTTGTGTTTCCATGGTCCCTTATTGAATACAATGTTTATTGTATTATTACCTGAAAAGGATGCACTTAATATTTCTGCTTTTCAGTATTTAACTGTGAAGTTTTTATGCCCTAATATAGTCCATTTTTGTAAACATGCCATGTACTTCTGAGAAAAATGTGTATTTCTTTTATTCCCATTCAGTCTCTCCAGATATCTATCATATATCTAGCTTAATTAAGATTCACCCCCTTAATTTTGTTCTTTTGGGGGGTTAGATTTATCTAATTCTGAGAAGGAAAGGTTTAGTTACCCCACTATTATAGTATTATTATCTATTCCCATCTGTAATTCATTTAACTTTTCCTTTAAAATTTTAGATACTATAGCATTTGGTCCATATAGATTTAATGTTGATATTGCTTCCTTTTCTGTGGTACCTTTTATTATAATGTAGCTTCCCTGCTTATCTCTTTAATTAAATATATTTTAGCTTTAACTTTGTGTGAGATCATGATTTCTACCCCTGCTTTTTGTTTTTACCTCTACTGAAGCATAATAAACTCTACTTCATATCTTTATTTTAACTCTGTGTGTACCTCACATTTTTAAATGTGTTTCTTGTAAACAACATATTATCAGATTCTGATTTTTAATCCACTGTACTATCCATCTGTACATACATCTGTTTTATGGGTGAGTTCATCCCATTTACATTCAAAGTTAAAATTACTTGTTCCATCCTATTTTTCCTAATATCCTTCTCATCTCTGTCTTTACTCTATCCCTCCTCAGACATCTGGTTGGCTTCTAACCACTAACTCCTTAAACTGCACAATTTTTGAGAATACCCACCTTATTCTCTCTCCTTACCTTCCTATTCCTTAATTTACTCAACCTTCCCTAATCTTCTCCCCCCACTCTCCAACTTCTTGAACTACACCCCCTTCCAAAAGACCCTTCTTTATCTTGTCCCCTCAACCTCCTATTTCTTTACAAATTTAGAAGACTTTTATACCCTTCTACATGTATATGCTATTTCTTCTTTAACCCAGTTCCAATGAGAATAAGCTTCCAACACTGACAGGCCTCCACCCACCATCTGATTCTACTCTAACAGTTATTCCATTCACACTTCATTGTATGAGATAATTGCTTTATTTTACCTCTCCCTACCCAATTTTATTTTTTTTTTGAATCATCCCATCACACTCAACTCAACCTCAAGTCTTCTATCTATGTATCCTTTTTCAACCTACCCAAGCAATGATAACATTCTTAAGAATACAGATAACAAGAACTTACTGAAAAAAAAAATCCCAATGTCAATTTTCTAAGGCAAAATGCCTTCCACACTCAGAGAAAGAAATATGGAAGTCATTCACAGAATGTAGCAGATTATGTTTGTGTGTCTGTGGGTTTTAGTGTATTATGTTTTGATTTGTTATATGATTTCTTCCACTTATGTCAGCGTGACTACATAACATCACTATAGTGAAAATATGCTCAATAGGAAAGTATATGTCGAACCTATACAGAATTGTATGCTGTCATGAGGAGGGAGGGGGGAGGGTGGGAAGGTGTGGGGGTATAAAATCTTAATTTTAAGGAAGTGATTGTAGAACATTTATAAATAAATAAAATAAAAATTAAAAAATAAGCAAAAAAAAATACAGATAACATTTTCCCCATAAACAGTTTGACCTTATTGAGTCCCTTATAAGTGGTCTTTAATGTTTACCTTATGTTTCTCCTGGGTCTTATATGTCAAATTTTCATTGAGTTCTGATCTTTTTGTCACAAATACTTGAAAGTCTTCCAATTCATTAAATGTTCTTTTTTCCATTCAGGCTTATACTTTGCTGGGTAAGATTCTTGATTGCAAACCCAGCTGCTTTACTCTTCAAAATATAATGTTCCAAGCCCTTTGGTCTTCTAATGTAAGAACTACTAGACCATATGTTATCCAAACTGTAGCTCCATAGTATTTAAATTGCTTTTTTCTTCTTGATTGTAATATTTTGTCCTGAGAGCCCATGCATTTTCATGTTGGGATCTCTTTCAAGTGGTGATTGGTGGATTTTTTTCTATTTCTATTTTACCTTCTCATTTTTGAACTTTAAGGCAATTTTCCTTAATAATTTCTGGTAATACCATATCTAGACTCTTTTTTTATCATAACTTTTGGGTAGACCAACAATTCTTATATTGTCTCTCCTCAGTTTTTCTAATGAGATTATTTCACATTCTTTTCTACTTTTTCATTCTTTTAATTTTGTTTTATTATTTCTTGGTATCTTGTAATGTCATTAGTTCCCCTTGCCCAATTCTAGTTTTTAAGGAGTTATCTCCTTCCTTAAGTTTTTGGAACTCTTTTCCAATTGGTTTACTTTCTTTTTATAGTTTTCTTATTTTTCTTAGGTTGATCATATTTTTTTCCAAATATTTCCTCAGCCTCTCTTATTTGATTGTTAAAGTCCTTTTTAAGCTCTTCAAAGAACTCTTTTTGGACTTGGGATCATTTTATATTTTTCTTTGAAGTAGGAGTAGCTTTTTTAAATTTCATTATCTTCTGAGATTTTTCCATACCCCTAGTCACTATCTATGATTGATTTTCTTCTCTGTTGCTTACTCATCATTTTTAGTGGCTTATTATAGTCAGGTTCTAGTCCTCAGGCTTTAGGTTTTTCACACTGTTGTTCTCTGAGCTCTGTCTGGGGGCCTAACTTTGGACACTCCTTTTTGCCCCTGATTCATGAGTAGGGCCCCCAGGCACACTAAATGCTCCTGTTCCCTGCAGTCCTTCCAATGGAAGCAAACTTTAGCTCACCCCTCTGCCAAGGACACTACTCTCCTGTAAGGTTGTCAGAGTCCCCACCACTCTACTACCACACTTACCAAGCATATGCTCACTCCTCTTCACCCACAACCGCAGCTGATCACATCTGGTCAGCACAACTAGGCCTAGCCTCCCAATAGTCCTTCAATCTTTCGCTGTCACCTGTCCAACCCCTACACTGTCTGTTAGGTGAAAGTTTCTGAAACTGAGCCTCAACCCAGCTGTCAGAAGGGCTTGTTGCTTGTTGATTCAGCACTTGGAAGTGTTTGCACTTCAAGCAGGCCAAACCTCTGCCCTTGGAAGCTGGGTCTTTCCTAAGGTCCTCCCAAGTTGTCTCAGGAGGACAACAGCTTTACCCAACTTTTAATTATTTTTGTCATAAAGTTCACTTTGAGGTGATATTTTATCTTGTTTGTGGGAGAATTTTTGAGAGCCTGGTATTTTTGTCTTATTCCACCTTCCCAGAATCCATTTCCTATATGTTATCTAAAGGATGCATTTTTAAATAATTTTTTATTTTTTTAGTTAATGAAAACTAGCTTTCTCTCCCTCTCAGTCTGTTCACCTCCTTCGAAAAAGAAAGGAAAATAAAACTTTTGTAAAAAAAATTTTGTATAGTCAGGGAAAACAAATTTCCACACTAGCCATGTCCCCAAAATAAGTGTCTCTGTATACTTTCACCTCTCTGGCAAGAGGTGGGTAGTGTATCTTCTTCATAAGTCTTCTGGAATTTGATTGGTTTTTGCGTTGATCAGAGTTCTTAATTCTTTCAAAGCTGAAAGTCTTTACAATATTATTGTATATATTGTTCTCCTGGTTCTGCTCACTTCGCTCTGAATCAATCCATACAAGTCTTTCCAGGTTTCTTTGAAACTATCTGTTATCATTTCTTAGAATACAATAGTATTCCATCACATACAGACACCAGAGTTTTGTTCAGCCATTCGCCAATGTTGAGCACTGTCATAATTTCCAGCTCTTTGTCACTTCAAAAAGAGCTACTAAAAATATCTTTGTACATAGGGTTTCTTTTCCTTTCTGTTTGATCTCTTTGGAAGCATAGATCCAGCAATGGTATTGCTGGGTCAAAGGGTATATGCAGTTGAATAACTTTTGGGGCATAATTCCAAATTGTTTTCCAAAATGGCTGGACCAGTTGATAACTTCTCTAACAGTGTATTATTGGATCTCCAATAAGCAATTATTAAGTATCTGACTGCATACAAAGGCACTGTGTTCAGATGTGTCTATGATCTCATTTATATAAATGTTCCCATCAGCAATGTAGATAGCAACCTAACCATGTCTTGCCTATCCTGTATGACTCTTCTCTACAGCCTCCCATAATAAATGTGGGGGGGGAATAGAATTCATCCAATGTGTCTTTTTTTCAATAGCTGCGGAGGAAACAAAGAAAAAATGAAGAATAATCCTTGCCATCAAACAGCTTACGTTGGGGGTTAGGAGAGATGCACAGTAACTAGGGAAATACAACATGTAAATGTAATATGATTAGGAGAAGGGAGAGAGCACTAACAAGTAAAGAAACCAGAAGATATCCCACGGGAGTTGACACATGAGCTGAGCTTTGAAGGAGGGATTCTAAGAAATAGAAGTGAGACATGGAGGGGAGGAGGGGATTATGGAGGAAGGCACTCTAGACCTGGGAGACCACCTGTGAAATGGTAAAAGGACTGGAGATTAACTGCCAAGATTGAAGAAAAAAGCAGGCTGGTACAGCCAACGCGTAGAGTGCATGATAGAGAGTAATGGGAAATAAGCCTAGAAAGGTCAGCTGGAGCCAGATTGTGAAGGTTTCAAATACCAGGCTAAGGGATTTGCATTTTATCCCAGCAGCAAAAAGGAGCCTGCCCTATTTCTATAGCAAGAGAGAAACATGGTCAGACTCGTGCTTTTGGATGATTCCTTTGGTAACTGGATGGAGGATGGATGTGTGAGAACCCTGGAAATGGAGAGTTCAACTAGGAGGCTGTTGCAGTACTCCAAGAGGGCTTAAACAAGGCTGGTGACTCTGAGGGAAAAGAAGGGAATGGATGAAAGAGCTGCTATAGAGGTCAAACTGACCAGACATGGCAACTGTTGGAAGGAGGTGAAGCTGAGGGTGACTACAGCACAGGGGTGCCAATCTGGGAGATTGCAAATATTATGGGGGCCTCAACAAAAGTGGGAAATTTGAAAGACAGATAGGCTGAGAGGGGGAAGATAATGAGATCTCCTTTGAACAAACTGAATGTGAGATTCCCATGTGATACCCAGGGAAAGATGTCCAAGAGGCAAGTAGTCACAGAGCCCAGGAGAAAGACTAAGGCTGGAAATAATTAATATCTGAGAGTCATCTACATAGACATGATAGTTGCAATCCCAGGAGAAGAAGAGATCACAAAGAGAGGATATCAAGACAGAAAGGTCAGAAACTGACTTCAGGGAAAGAATACTGGATTTAGAAGAAAAGGTTAAAAACCCTGGTTCTGCCAAATACTATCTCTGTGACGCTGGACAGATCACTTTCCCTGTTTGGGCCTTCATTTCAATTTAACAAGTATTTATATAAATGAGCATATTTCCAGGCATTGGAAATATAATGACAAAACCAGACCAAAAAACAATCCTTTCCAATGTCACATGTGACCAGATGAATCAATATATAGTAATTTAGGTAAGGGAAGAAAAGTACCAAGGAAATGAAGGGTAGATTAGGAAAGGCTTCATGTAGGAGGAGACACCTGAACTGAGTCCTGAGGAGATCTAAGGATCCCAAGCTACCAAAGCAAGGAGGGAGGATTCTAGGCATAAGGTATAGTCCAGGGGTGGGCAGCCTGCAGCCCAAGGCCACATGTGGCCCTCCATATCCTCAAGCTCAGTCCTTTGATTGAATCCAAACTTCACAGAATAAATCCCTTAATATAAGAATTTGTTTTATAAAACTTGGACTCAATTCAAAAGCCACATTGGAGGACCTAGAAGGCCACATGTGGCCAGGGTTTCTCATCCCAGTATAGACTGTACTAGGCATGCAGACAAAAGATAGACTGCAAAATGCTGTGAAAATGAAATAGCAAAGGGACAGCTGTAAAATACAAGGGCTGGGCTAGATAATGTACAGTGGTGAAAATCCCATTGCCAAAACAATGATCCTGTTACATGCCCTTAAAAAGAGCTGACTATTTTGTACTAAGGATGAAGCATCCAAGGGCTTGCTAAGCATTTGGGATTTTCAAGTGTTGAATGTCAAGGTGGGCAAATTGAAAAGGCAAAGCTATGAGAAGAAAAGAGAAAGCTGACTTTCTCTGGGAAGGGAGTAAAGTGGCTTTGACAGTTGGGTCCTTGACTATATCTCACAGCCTGTATCTCAAGACAAGGGAATGAGCATAGAAAACTGTCAACCTCTGCTTTGCAGGAAACATAATAAAAGCATTAATATGGAGGACTAGTGAGTCAACACCTTGGAAGAACTACTTAAAAACTGCTTACAAATTCTCCTTTCTAGTCCATCTCCTTGCTCCCCTTCAATACCCTACCTTGGCCGAACACTGGCTGGTAACTATGCTGACAGGGCTCCTAGTTGTGTTTTAATCTTTGTTCTTTTATTTGGATTTGATCTCTCCTTCATCGTGACACTGAATTGTGGTGAATGGCTTATTTATGCATGAGTTCTCACAGAAGAGAAGAGGTTGATGGGAAATGCTATGGCTAGTTGAAATAAGCTAGAACAGTCAGTTTCACTCAATGATTGGAAGAGAGATAGATCTCTTCTCTAGTCTGGAGGCTCCAAGCTTATCAGTTTCTAAGTAGTCCATATTTACAAGCTGAAATACCAGAGAAAAAAGATAAAGCAGCAATCCATGGAACCCTTGTGCTTAGAGTTTGTTTCTATGACAGTTTATATTAAAGTCTCTAGCCTCTCCTAGTAGCTTCAATCCTGTTGACAATCTAATCAAATAACTAGCATCTATTTAGGATTTGCTATTTGCTGGGCACTGTACTGAGAACCACTGAAGGGATACAAAGTAAAAGTAAAGAAAAGAAAAAAGACCCTGTTGCTCAAAGAGTTTACATGCAAATACACAAGACAACACAGAGAGGTGTGTTCATCCTTCATTGCCAAAGAAGACCATGCCATCAGAGAAATAATGACATGACTTGCACTTGACTTTGTTTTGAGTTGAGGGAGGGCTGTGCAGGTCCCCAGCCTCTCACTTCTCCTCCACAGCCATCTGAATCCAGTGACCAGACATTCATCAGGATGACTGGAGATGACCCAGGATGAGGCATTTGGGGTTAAGTGACTTGCCCAAGGTCACACAGCTAGTGAGTGTCAAGTGTCTGAGGTAAGATTTGAACTTGGGTCCTCCTAACTCCTATACTGGTGCTCTATCCACTGCACCACTTAGCTGCCCCTAACAGAGAGAAATCTATACATGAAACACCCTTATGTACATGTATATGACACATACACACTATTTACAATAGATTTTTTTAATGTGGTAAAGAACTGGAAACCAAGGTGGGAGGGTACCCATCAATTAAGAAATGGTTAAACAAGTTATGATAATGTATGAGTGTGCTGGAAAACCATTGTACTGTAAGATGATAAAGAGGATGATATCAGAGAAACCTGGAAAGATTTGTATCCACTGATGCAGAATAAAGTGAGAAGAACCAGAACAATGTATACAATAATAATAAAATAGACAATTCTGAAAGAATCAAGAACTCTGATCCATGCAATGACCAACCATAATTTCAGAGGATTCATGATGAAATATGCTGTTCAGCTCTTGACAAAGAAGCAATGAACACAGAGAGCAGATTGAGACCCTTTTTTTGATGTGGCTATTGTGGGAATCCATTTTGTTTGACTATACATATTTGTCACAAGGGCAAAAAAGAAATCACTATATGCAAGATACGAAATAGATGGAAGGTATCTTTAGAGAGGAAGACCTTAGCAGCTAGGTGGAAAGGAAAAAATTTCTTACAGGAGATGTGACTGAGCTTGAAGAAAGCCAGGTATTCTAAGTTAGAAAGTAAGAGGGAGAGACCTTCTGTGGAGGTAGAACCAACCAGATGTGACAATTGCTTGGATGACAGACTAAGGGAACATAAAGAGTCAAGGAAGATTCTAGGCTGAAATTCTGGGTAAAAAAAAACTCTGATGTCTCCCTCTTGACTCTAGGTTTGACTTTGTTTGACTTTTAAAGTCTCAGCCTATTGGGTATTTCCATACAGGACATGCTATCTGCCATCTTTGTAAAGGCTATCTGTCACTCTTGCCTGGAATACACTTCCTCCTTAACTCTCCTTCACTGAATACCTAGCTTCGGTCAACCTCAGTTCAATGCCATCTTCTTCAGAAAACCTATCTTATTTCCTCAATCCAAATGTTTTGCTCACACTTGTCATCCCCCCTCAACTATTTTATTTATATTTTATATTTAATTTCCTATTCACATGTAGTTTCTTCCTCCATAGAATGTAAGCTCCTTGAGTTCATAGAGGGCATGTTTTGTTTTTGTCTTTATAACTCTATGACCTTCAAAGTTTCTGGCACGTAGGCATGCTTATTGAATGACTATTGAATTGAATTGAATTGAATTGAACAGAACTAGGGAAAGGTAAGAAGGTGGGTGAGTTTGGGAGGAAAGATCCTAGACTCCATTTTAGACATGCTGATTTTGAAATGCCCACAGAACATTCAGCCAACAGTATTTAATCAAAAATTGGTGACTTTCAAGTTCCTCAATTTTTCATCTTGGTATTTGATCTGCTCCACTAAACTTCTAGTAAAAGGGAACCCAGAGTCTCCTGAGGCAGTTCATTCTACCTCTACAAGGCTGTGATTATTAGAAAATATCTCCATGATTGACCTAGCAATACCATTTCTAGGTCTGTATCGCAAAGAGATCATAAAAATGGGGAAAGGACCCACATGTACAAAAATATTTATAGCACCTCTTTTTGGAGAAGCAAAGAATTCAGAATTGAGGGGATGCTCATCAAATGGGGAATGGCTGAACAAGTTATGGTACATGAATGTAATGGAATACTATTGTGCTATAAGAAATGAGGAGCAGGAGGACTTCAGAAAAATCTGGAAAGACTTAAATGAACTGATGCTGAGTGATGGGAGCAGAACCAGAAAAACATTGTACACAGTAACAGCCATGTTGTTTGATGAGTGACCTTGATTGACTTGCTCTTCTCTGCAATTCAAGAATCTAAGGCAAATCCAAAAGACTCATGATGGAAAATGCTATCCATACCCAGAGAAAGAACTTTGGATTCTGAATGCAGATGGAAGCAGACTATTTGCTCTCCTTTCCTTTTCTTGTTTTGTTTCTTCTTTCTCATGGTCCTTCCCATTAGTTCTAATTCTTCTTTACATCATGACTAGAGTGAAAATATGTTTAACATGAATGTATAAGTAGAATTTATATTAGATTGCATGCCATCTTAAGAAATGGGGAGGAGAGGGACAGGGAGAATATTTAAAACTCAAAATCTTATGGAAGTGAGTGTTGAAAATGAAAAATAAATATATTAATTATTTTTTAGAAAGGAGAGAAAATATCTCCATGAACAATTTGGAACTATGTCCAAAGGGCTATAAAATTGTGCATACCCTCTGACCCAACAATACCACTACTAGGTCTGAATCCCAAAGAGATTTTTAAAGAAAGGAAAAGAAAATATATATATATATATATATATATATATATATATATATACAAAAATATTTATAGCATCTCTTTTTATTATGGCAAAGAACTGGAAACTTGAGAACTGAAGTGATGCCCATCAATAGGAGAATGACTGAACAAGTTGTGGTATATGATTGTGAAGGGATACTTTTGTGCTATAACTAATAAGGAGCAATATGCTTGCAGAAATATCTGGAAAGACTTACATGAACTGATGCAGAGTGAAGTGAGCAGAACCAGAAGAATATTGAACATAGCAACAGTAACACTGTGTGATGACCAAATATGAATGACTTAGTTATTCCCAGCAATACAAAGATCTAAGACAATTCTGAAGGACTTAGGGTGAAAAATGTTATCCACTTTCAGAGAAAGAACTGATAATGTCTGAATGCAGATCAAAGCACACTAATTTTGCTCTCTTCAATTTTGGGGAGGCAGAGGAGAGTTTTTTCTGTTTTCTTTCACAATATGACTAATAGGGAAATACGTTTTGCATGACTGTATATAATCTGTATCAAATTGCTTGCCTTCTCAGTGGGGGGAAGGGTACAAATGGAGGGAGAGAATTTAAAACTCTAAATTTTTTAAAATGTTAAAAATTATTTTACATGTAATTAAAAAAATAAGATGACCTAATTTTTAAAATGTCTCTGTACATTGGAGCCAACTCTGATTCTCTGAAACTTTCATCCAGTGCTCCTAGTTTTAGCTTCAGGGACCAAGAACAAGTCTAATCTCTCTTTCGAATGAAAAGCCTTCAGATATTAGAAGGGAAAAATTACCATGTCCCTCCAAACTCTTCTCTAAGCTAGAAATCCCTAATTTCTCCAAATAATCCTCATAGGATGTCATGGACTATAAGTCTTTCACTTCCTCTGGATATCCTCCAGTTTATCAATGTCCTTTCTAAAATGTGCCATCCAGAACTGAACACAGAGTATAAAAGGGGTCTGACCAGAACAGAATATAGTAGCTCTAGATAACCTGACTATTTTATTCTGAACACTATTCCTCTTTTTAATCTAGGATCACATTCTCTTTTTTGGCTAACATGAGCTTCTCCTTATTTAGTTTAGCATGATTCTCAGGCAGTAAACAGAGTGCTGCTGGGACCATATGTGAAACAATTAGTAAAGATAAAGCCATGTTTGATTAACAGATTTTTATTAAATATTTTAAAAATATGAAACACAAACTAAATGTTATTGGATCCCAGAGAATGGAGAAACCAACACTGACCAACATAGTCTGGGAGGATTTAATGAAGGAGTCTGTGGGTAGGAAAACTTCTTTCCCAATGCAGTACAGAAAATCAGTGCAGAGCCAAGATAGGGCAGTGATGGGGATTTCAAGAACCCTAATATCTCTTGTTAATTTCATTCCAATAAAAGTAGAGGAAATGATTGATTCTGGAGTTGTCTAGCCAATAGTTCCAGATTTCAAAATGTAGAAGACTTGCGCGGGAAATGCTATTTTGGATTTAATGCTGACCACTTAGGAAGAATGTTTATGGAGTATTCAGAAACCTTAAGGGGGAGGAGAGAAGGAGAGGGCGAAGAAATGACCATTTCATCTTGGTGTTTGTAACACACCATAAAGAAAATTCTGGATGGGCAAGCACATGGTTAGAAGTGGGTATGGGGGCCAGAGGCAAAAGAGATAGGCTCTAGAAAGTTTCCCCACATCTGGATAGAGAAGAAAGCAAGGTCAGTGCTGTGATCAGCACTGATACATAGCTGTCAAACCAATCCATCTTTTGTAAGGTTCACACTGGAGTGTGAGAGAAGAAAAATGAATGGTCAGGGGGAGCTTTCAGCAGTGTTGCTGAGGTAGTATGGTTTTCCTTCTAGTTTCCCTTGGTATTGTGTAGGGCCCTCTAGGAAGGGCATTTAGGAGTCCTGTGGCATGTCTGCCTTCCCCAGGGTGTCTGAATATAAGTATGTGGTCAAGTGCAAAGCTGCTGCAGAGCTCAGAGTACGTCAGAGAGGAAATTTGAACCTTGACAATGTATCCACGAGGTTCAGTCTAAGAGCCATAATCCTTCAATTCAATTAGAAAAAGGTTTCGTAAGCAATTATTGTATGCAAGGCACTGTGCTAGGCACTGGCAATATAAAGATCATCATTCCACCTCTACTTCTGCCTTCCAACCCCATACCCAATTCATCCTCCTCATGACCTCAGTCACTCAACTAAATCCTCATTCCTTTCCCAGACTCTTCATTAGCTATTTTCTCCTCTTTTTGCCATCTTGGCCCCTTGATGATGAAGTTCAACTTTATACTGTCCTCTTCTCTTAAGTCTTTTGCTCCCTTATCCTACTACCAAGCAGTCCCTGCTAAGCCTCAACCTTGTGTTATTCCCACCATCTACTTACCTTCACTCAATAACGTAACATGTTATTGAGCAAGGATCAATGTGCTGATTGGATCTATTACAAATGTATGTTATGTTACGCAGTCTCATCTGGACACTCACTTCAGCAAGGTCCTTCTGCACCTTCCTAATTGACTCACTATCCCACTCACTATAGGGCTTTTCCAAATCTTTTCATTTCTCCTCAAACGTTCCATAGCTCCGTCTTCTTCCCACCCTCAGTAGAAAATCTTGCCTTATAGTTTCCTGAAAAAAAATGAGACCATTCTCTGAGAGCCTTCTCTTTTCCCTTCCACTTCATCTCAAATCATTCATATACCTTTGCCACCAATTCCATCTTCACCCATCTCAGGTGAAGAGTGCCCTTCTCCTTGTCAAGGCAAACCCCTCTACCTGCGTGAGTGAGTCTATTCTATCCCATCTTCTCCAGCATATTGTCCCCTCTGCCATCCCCCTTCTATTTATCTTCCTCTCTCCCTGTCTATTGACTGTATCCCTAATGCTCCCAAACATGTCCATTGTCCTCACTTGAACCTTCCATCCTTGCTAACTATCAGCCTTTACCATTGCTACCCTTTGTGGTTAAACAATTTGAGAAGGTTGTCCTCTTTCTTTCCTCTCACTCTTTTCTTAATTCTCTGTAGTCTGGCTTCTGACCTCATCATTCAACTGAAACTACTCTCCCCAAAATTACCAAGGATTGAAATGTCAAATCCAATGGTCTTTTCTCACCTGTTTCACCTCTCTGCAGCCTCTGATACTGTCATTTTTCTTCTTCTCCATACTACTTTCCTAACCTCTCTTCCAGTCTTGAATCTCCAAATCTTTCCCAGACATCTCAAACTATCAGACATCTTCAACTCAACATATTGAGAAATGAACTCATTATCTTTCCCCCTAAAGCCTCCCCACCTCCTACTTTCCCTCTCACTAGAGAGGGAAAAACCATCCTCCCCAAACCCTCAAGCCCATATCCTGGATTTTTTACTATCTCTCACCCCCCCCCCAATATCCAAGTTGTTACCAAGGCCTATCGATCTCACCTCTGCAACATCTCTCAAATATGCCCCCTTTTCTCTTCTAAAACTTCCCCGGGGCAGGCCCTCATCACCTCATACTTGGCTTATTGCAATAGCATGCTGGTGGGTCTGCCCTCTTCAAGTCTTTTCCCACTCCTATCCATCTTCCATTTAGCCACTAATGTGATTTTCCTAAAGCACAGATCGAATGATGTTACTTCCTATTTGATAAACTGCAGTGGCTCCCTATTACCTCCAAGATCAAATACAAAATGCTCTGTTTGATATTCAAAGAGCCTTATAACCTAGGTCTCTCCTACCTTTCCAGTCTTCTTATACCTTAATTCCTGTCATATACTCTTTGATCTAGTGAAACTGGCCTCCTCTTAATTCTTGTGCCTTCCCTCCATCAATTTTCCCCTTTCTATTCTATATATAGATTCTCTTGTATATATTTGTTTGTATGTTGTTTCTCCCATTAGATTATAAGCTCCTTAAGGGTAAGGAATCTCTTTTGCCTTTCTTTGTCTCCCCTGTATTTAGCACAGTCCCTGGCATGTAATTGGCACTCAATAAATTTTTATTGACTAACTGACTGAGCAGAAAAGATTGCTTAAGAAAGGAGGTTCTCAAAAAGAAAAATTCTGACAACCTAAGTGTATCTTATGAGCTACTTTGTGAAAGGATGGCTATTCTCACAGGTTCTAGGATGGTCTATTCATGAGTCCACATGACTGGGCTTACTTTTAGTGGTCAGCCAGTAGAAATGATTAGCCCAAAACAATACCAATTAATAACAGCAGAGTCAGAAGAGTAGTTACGAAACATTCTCTTCATAAGCCTGGGGTGCGCCTTCCCACAAATACTCACTGTGTCCTTGAGGAGAGTGAGTGGGAATTTAGAGTTCAGTGGCAGTGGGGAATCCGTGCAGGAACGTATATAGACAAAACAACTCATTCCTCCACTAAGCCCTGGTGGTTTTTCTCTTCTCATGGATCCTCTTCATACTGCTCTTCCCTACATACCTCTGCTAGATACAGTGCTCGATGGGCTCCTGGGGTCTGCTCCTCTCTGCAGCTTGATTCTCAGTTGCCAGGACTAGTTCTGTCTTGAGTCTATGGTGAGCCCTCTTCTCTGCTGCCACTCCTTGAAGCAATTTCATACCTACAAAGCTTGTCTTTCTATGTCTGTTTTCTTAAACCACATGCGTTTCTGTTCCGTTCTGGAAGCAGTCTACCTTAAAGTCTCTCAACTGTCTTTAAGGGCTTGACTGGTTTATCTTTTTAAAGGTGTCCAGAGCAGGGACAAGCTTTCCCTAGCCAATGGACAGTTGGTCCTTACAATTCAATCAGAAAATTCCTTTGTACTTAATAAAGGAATGACAGGGAATTGACATATCTTTGTGCTCTGTGAGCAAATTATTGCCAGGTAACTTTTGTTATCTGCCCCTTACTCTCTACAATTACATCAACTAGCTAGCAGAGAGGAGAATTTGAGGAGAGAACCCAAAAATGTTAAGGACAACAAGAATCACTTTTTAAGAAATGTTTTAAGCTAGAAGTGAAAATAAGCCCACTGATTATGGCAGATGGTATAATATTAACAAAGAACAAAGAGAAAACAGAACCACTTAACTATTTTGCGTCTTCTACATGAAGGAAAATTATTTTTGAAATAGAATTATCATGTTTTAAAAAGACACCAAAGACCAATATAAGTCAAGAGTAATGCCATAAGAAAGCATTAAATAATTTAAATGAACTTAAGTGTCAAGATTTAACTTCTCAGCTAGGTGGCACAGTGGGTAGGGCCTAGAGTGAGGAAGGCCTGAATTCAAATTCAGCCTTGAACACTTACTAGCTGTGAGACCTTGGGGAAGTCACTTAACCTCTCATTGACTCAATTACTTCATCAGTAAAATGAGGATATTAATAGCACCTACCTCCAAGGATTGTTGAAAAAATCAAATGAGATGATATTTGTGGAGTGTTTAGCATAGTACCTGGCAAGTAATAAATACTAATAAATGCTAACTATCATCATCACCCTCATCTCAGACAAAATCCATTTCATTTTCAGTTTGTCACTCATCAAGCTGAAAGAATAGACCCACCAAACATAAAAATAGATGATCCTGAATTTATACAACTGGTTTATCACATCTAGTTTAGGGGCTTCCAGGTAGTCATTTATAATCCTGGGAAATTTGTGAGTAAGGAAATTCCCTCTACCAAAATAGATTAGTAAATTTTGGCAACTTAGAATCTTCAAGTACTGCCTGAGAGGGTAAATGACTTTCATACAACAAATATGTGAAAAGCAGGACTTGATCCCAGGTCTTCCTGGTTCCAAGACCAGCCCTTTATCAAATACACCTTGCTACCTTTCAATACAGGGGTATCAAAGGAAATTAAAGATTTCATAACAGATATTTGGTCTAAATGATTGCTAAGGTTTATACCAATTTTTTTTTAAGGAGGGGAAGTTAAAAGAATAAGGAAAAAATAAAATTGTGGGTTGAATCTACTTTTTTGAAGGACAAGCATGCTCTAGATAAGGGGAAAGCCATTTCCATTCAAGGAGAGAAATGCAAAAATGGAAGGAATGGATATCAACCATGTGTTAGACTTCACAAAAACCCTATATTATCTAGGCATCATTATCCTCACTCTCCAGACCGAAAAAACTCAAGGTTCAAAGAGTGTGACCTGCCTTATTTCAACTTACTAGCCAGTAGCTGTGGAGGCCTGATACAAACCTAGTCTTCCTGACTCCAAGTTCAGCCTAGTCTATAACAACAAAAAAACAAAAAGAAGGAAGGAAGGAAGAAAGGAAAGAAGGAAGGAAGGAAAGAAAGAAAGAAAGAAAGAATCACAAGCAATAAGTCATTTTTAAAATCGACAGAAGAGAACAGAAGGAAGTTCAGAAGGAAACACAGATGAGCAGGACAGTTTTTCAAATACCATGTTGAATTTATTACATACTTTTTCTAAAATGCAAGCTGTATGTTACAAAGATTTGTAGTCTCACATAGTCTCACCCTCTTTTTCTGTTCTACTTAGCTCCCTCGCTTCCTCCACATGGAGAAGTTGCAAAAGCCAAATGACAAAACTAAATCAATAGGGTCTGTGAATGAATGGGTCAGATTCCCATTATATTTGTATATGGAAATATCTATTTTTCTGGGATAAAGGAAGAAGTTAAGTTCAGAATTCTTCTTTAAAAATACATTTTAAAAATAATATCATCCAGGAAATGTAGGATTGGAAAAGCATGTGGTCTAGTCATATCATAGGAGTGAGGGGAAAATAGGACAACATTTGCAAACATCAAAGCATTATAGAAATATTCCTATCAAAGTAAGGGATCAGCCTACTTCGGTGTTGCTAGCAGGTGTTGCCAACTGAAATCGAACATCCTGAAAAGCCCTTGGCTGTGAGGCTCAGGGTACTTTGAGACAAATTAGAGACATACTTTTAAATCCTTCAAGTTTAAGACGCTATGAAAACAAGAGAGAATGGTTTCAGCCAAAAGTGATTTCTGGATTCCCGAAAGAGTGTGCAATTCTCAAACACTTCCTATCCTGAGCAATAAAACTGGTCTCTGGAGGGGGTCCCTTACTATTACAAGCACTTCAGTGTTCAATCTGCCTAATCATATGAGAATAATGAATCTAAGCCTCTCTTTTAGGGAGAAGTCTTGTAAATAGAGGGACACCAATGCCCCAAGAATCCTTGAGTGCTGGTTGATTACTGATGCCCCCACCCACACCCACACCCACACACCTCAAATCAGAACCAGAATTTTTTTTTACCTGGGTCAGAAACATTGTAGGATTAAAGCAGAGGGCAACACAGGGGATGGGGGCAGCAGACTCAGCGCAAAGGTGGGTACAATTGGTATAGCCTTAGACCTGAATGGGACCTCAGATGCCATCTAGTCCAACCCCTTCATATTACAGATGAAGAAACTGAGGCTCCAATAGGTGAAGGAATTTGCCCAAAATTACGCAAGTTGACAAAGGGGAGATTTGAATCCAGATTGTCTACAAATCCATTGCTCTTTCCATTGTGCCCCACTACCTCCCTGTCTTCATGCTGGGAGAAGGGTTAATCTGCCCTCCAGAGAATCTGGCCTTCACCCTGGGAGCATGCTAATGACAGGAGTCTAGGGGCAACAGTTACAGGTGGCAGGGAGCAGGGCGTAGGGAGGTCCATGGACATGACAGTAAGCCTGAGTGGAAGATTAGAAGTCCAGGAGACTATAGACCAGGTGGAAAGAAGAGTGCTTCATAGGAAGTGGGTTCCCCATGGATCCAGTATATCAGCAACCTGAGGCGAAATCCCAATCATCCTATGCTAATGATGGCTCAGTTTCCTCATTCCCCTGTCCCAGGGCTCCCGTCTCTGATTGACCCAGCAGTCCCCAGCAGGGGTATACTGCTGGTTTACAGCCTGATATGTGAGCCAGCTTTTGGATTGAAGAGGCAATTACCATATGAAACGATCTTATTCTGGTCAAGATGCAAGTCCCTAGAGAGTGATCTGAGGGACCGAGGTTACCCTAATTAGCCACAGAGAGAGAGAGGAAACCCAGCATGAGCAAACCGTTACAGGGCTCCAAGAAAGAGGCAGTCAAGGGGACAGGAGTCAGGACCAGGCAATCAGTAGCTAAAGTCAAGTGACAATCAGTGGAACGAGCAAGGGGCAAATCAGAGCCAGAGCTAATTTCCAAAGCAGGGGCTGAAGCCACAAACTTCTCAAAGGCACCCAGAAGGCATGGACAGATAGAGATCACAATGCAATGACCCCACTCCCACTCAGGCAGGGAGGGGTCTAACACAGATCTGACACTTCCCAGCATGCTTCTGGTGTCCTCCCCTACAAAGAGACAACTACTGACCACACACCTGTTGAAAAGTGGCAAAGGGAAAAAAGTTCTCCCAGTAAGTCAGAAGTGTCCTCTCTGCCCTTTCCCTTCCCCAAGCCTAGTCCTTCACATTGTTGGGTTTCAGTCCCACCTCAACCTTTCAGCCTCCTTGATAGGTACAAACAGTTGCTTGTGCAGCCACTGGGAACATCCTATCTCAACAATGGTTTCAACTGTGTGAGCAACTGTCGCACTCTTTGCTACTGGGAGAGGAAATCACAGAATGATGAATTCAGAGCTTGAAGGGACCTTGGGGGCTAACTGGGCCAAACCCCTCACTTTATGGATAAAGATGCTGAAGTTCACAGAGTGATTCATCCAGAGTCAAACAGGCCTAAAGTTTTCTTTTGAGAAACTTGTCCTTGTTGTGTAGGATGTTGGGTACATAGTACGGTCACCATCACTGAGCAGAGTGATCTACTCAGGGCATCAGACATAATGAGGGCTATTAGGCTAATTTATATCTCCTTATGACACATTTATGAGGCTAAAAGCACATAGCTAGCCCTATGCAATTTTTATGTGCTGGGGAATTTCAGACTCAATGATTCAAATAACATTGTATCTGTTGAGTGCTTTGTAACTTTTCAAAATGTTTCCATATACATCATCTCATTTGATCATTGTAACAACCCTATAAGGCATGTAGGTTTCAGAGAACGTAAGTGATTTGCCCAAGGTCATGCAGAAAGTTATGATGAGGCATATTAGATTCTGATCTACCTCTCAGGCCAGAACTCTTTTCACAGCCACCAGGAAAAAAATGAAGCTTATATAAATACAGGAGACCTATTCCCAGGTCACTGAAAGTCTGTTTATACCAGGTAATGGGTATACCCTAACAATAACAGAAAAAAAAAACCCTACATCTCAATCTTGGCATAATGTTTAAAACTGCTGAAAAGGCAAAAAAAAGGATTTTTTTAAAAGCATCCTGCAGGCACTGGGAAAATCAGGTACTATTTCCAGCATGTGCTCATTAATCATTTAGATGTTAAGATTCTGTTTGGAGAAGCGTTTAGGTATACACTCTCACTGCGCCTTTCTTAGCAAGGCAGACCAGAAATTGATGTCCATTCTGGAGCCAAAACCAGAAATGCAGTCAATGCCATTAAGGGCCAGTCATTATTGGGATTACCGGCTCGAGCTGCTGAAATCTGAAGAATTCCAAGACAGAGAATTCTGGACATGAGCCCAGTCATTCTTGATATTACCCAGGCTCCAATGGTCAAAGCCCATTTCTTAACAGAGTCTCAAAGGACCCAGCTCTATACAGGCTCATTGATGCAAACAGATTGTCAGATAGAAAACCTGTTCCAGAGCATTTTTTTATCCTTATTTTCAACATTTCTGGTTATCATACATCTGCTTATCTATTTATATATTGCATTGCCTAACACTCCCCTCCCCCCACACAGAGAGTAAAATATAAGCCCTTTGAAGGACTGTTTTTCCGTTTTGTCTTTATACGCCCATTACCCAGCACAGTGTTTGTACATAGCAGATTCTTAGCAAGTTCTCCTTGACCCAGACTAAAGCAGATTGCCCAATATCCATAAGATGTCACATACACCTTAACAAGTTTTTCTCTATTGTGTGTAGAGTCTTTCATCAGTTTCAGAACACATTTGGGGACCAATCCATCTAAAGGGAGTGGGCTGGCAAGGCACAGCAATAGTACCCAGCCTGGCACACTGATTACACATTCAGTAAATGCTGGTTGATTGATTAAATAAAAGGAAACTTCAGGCCAAGGTGATCGAATTAACAAATGTTGGCATTATTTTAAACACACAAAGGAATACAAGCCTCTTCCTTCAAATCCACTGCTACTCAGTTATCTTTTAAAAACTCCAGTAGGTGCCAAAGAACTGTCTACTGCCAAAGTTTAGGGCGAAAAAAATCTTTCTATTGATTGTTAGATCAAGTTCAGGCTCTTCAACCCAGTACCATGAAGGTGCCCCCATCATTTGGCCCCATCTTGTCTCTTACTGCTTACTTTCTTAGTTTTTACAGGCAGGTCTTTATGCCCTTGGAGTTTTTCTTGTCAGTGCTAATTCTTGCTCAGATTCTTTGGAAGTGTCATTTACCCACTTGAGAATGTCTCTCAGGAGATCTTGCATTGTTCTGTTTTCCATCTGTGTTATTTCTTCCACTTAGGTGTCTTGGTTACTCCAGAGTATTTTGGTTATTTTCTTTAAATCTTACCTGTGTTCTTCCTTTCTTTGCTCATTTTCTATTTTAGTAGATTCTCCTACTGTACTCATGCGCTTTTGTAAAGTCATTTTTCTTCTCTTGAGTGTCTTTATTGTTGTCTTTTCAGGATTATCTTAGGAACTTGACTCTTTTGAGCTTTTCACTCTGCCATCCTGACAGAAAATCCTCCCCATCATTCATCTGTTATGATTTACATCTCCACCCACACTCACTCACTAATTCTCATGTCTGTGCTTTTTCTTAGGCTGTTTCTCCTGGCTTCTATGTCTTCCCTTCTCTTCCTGCTCTTCTCAACTCTAACCATTCTTCAAGAGCCATCTCAATTCCCTCTTCTTCCATAAAGCCTTTCCTTACAACCCCAACCGATGGATCCCACATATTCCAGCATCTGATTACATGTTGTGTTATGTCATTCTCTCAGAAATAACAAAAATAGCTAACATTCATAGAGTGCTCTAAGGCTTTCAAAGTCCTTTGAATACATCATCTCTTTTGATCGTCATGGTCCTGTGACATAGGAGTTGTCAATTATCAGCCTTGTTTGACAGATGAAGAAACGGAGATGCAGAGATATGATTTGCCTAAGGTCACACAGCCATTGAACCTAGGTCCTCTCTGACTCTGACCATCATTCCATCACACTAGTCATGACATCATGCTGCCTCTTGTTCTTTGTTTTTCATTTTTTATATTTTTATATTAAAATTTTCTACCCAATCCAGATGATGGCAGCTGTTGTATGCCCACCCCATCATTCTCCTTCTTTCTCAAGAAGTTCAGTTCAGGGCTCATCATCTCCTAAACCTGTTCTTTGCCCATGGAGACCTTTAATCCCTCCTGACTTTCTCAGACCATTGGATATCTCTGCCTTGATTTCACTTTCATCCCTCTCCAACCTCAACCCAATGGTTAGGTCACCTATTTCAACTCTATGTTGGCCTCTACCCTTGAATCTCTTGTCCCTTGTTTTATTGCCACTTTTCTCTTGCCAAATCTCAGCACTGAATCACTGGCCCCATCAGTTTCCTCTTCCTCCTGCTCACCAGCCAGTAAATGAAGATGGAGGGAACCCCACAACCACACTGATTGGGTACCTTGCAAAGTCATGTTATCCAATCTCAGCTGGATCCTCACTGCAGCATAGCTGTCCTTTTATTACTCCATAATTAATCCCCTTTTAATTAATCTCTTTTTAAATAACTTCTAGAGTATGGCCACATAGTATTCAGCAAATAGTAAGCATTTGAAAAGTGTTTCTTTAATTGATGAAAAGACCTCTATAGTCAAGACAAGAATGAGAAAGTAAGTGTTTAAAAGGAGGTGTTACTAGCAAAGAACATTGTAAATCATACAAAAAAACCCTCTCCAAATGTAAAATTTCTTCTCTTGAAATATTAGAAGGACGGAGAAGGGGAGAGTCACACTAATGACCAAGGAGGCTGAAAAAATAGTTACTTCAAGTGGTTTGGTTTTGGTTTTTTTAATTTCTGTCTTTTTAGGAAAGATCAGATGGAAGCAATTGACTGGAGAAAAATACTAATTGAGATAGAAGGATAGAAAGCCAAACTTTAATAGGAATAGTTAGGGAGTGTTCTGCAAACTGGATGCATCAAATCAGCAAAGAATGATGACAAGCCCCCAGGGCCACAAAAGGAATTGGCAAGTATCACCCTAGAGCCACTGGCCATTTAAGAAATCAAAGAGGACAGTAAGATATCCCTGAAGATTACAGGAGAGTTGGTACTATAACTATAGGGGAAAAAATAACCTGGGCATTTTGTGTATAAATTTAATGTAAATACCCAAGAGAACATCTGAAATAAACAAATTTGCAATCAGCTAGAAGAAAATATTGTGATGTTCCCATTAATATCTGAAGGTTTAGAGTATGGCCCAGGAAGTTGATGAGTTCCTCATGCAATTTTTACCTTCACCCCCACCTGACTACCCCCAGTTAATTAGTGTTATCTCTTGGGGGACTAAAAACATTCAAATATTGATTTATTTTAAAAATCCTTATATGCCCAACATAAAATTAATAAAAGGCACAGTATTGGGTAGAGGGTTTTTTTTAAAGATGTCTAAGTAAAAAAAAAATGTGTCACTTAACTGTAATAAAAATCCATTTCTAATTTTTTGGTAAATTCCCCTGCTATTTACGTTTCTATATGTTTTGTCCAAATCTGTGATTCCTTTAGTATATGAACCTTTTATGTGAAATTCTTTCCACCCATATAGATGGACAGTACTTCTGAAACCTATAGGTTTAGAAATTGCATGCAGTTGGCCATGGTTAATTCCTACAATCCCTGCTCCTAGAGGATACGGAGGCTAGTGGTTGGCTTGAACTGGAGAGTTCTGAGTTACAGTGGGCTAAAGCCAATGGATGCATTCAAGTGAAGTACGGTACCAAGATGGCAAGTTCCTAGAAGCAGACTGGCCAACGAAGGGTCAAACCAGCCCAAGTCAGAAACCGAGTAGGTCAAAACTCTCATGAGAATCAGTTAGTGAGGTCAAGTCAGTGAGTCTCAAAAAGGCTGGAAGAGTCAATCTATAACAATAGAAGGGAAGGAAGGAAGGAAGGAAGGAAGGAAGGAAGGAAGGAAGGAAGGAAGGAAGGAAGGAAATCTTCCCACTATGTACAGACAGACATATGAACATCATTTTAGATATGAATTGCCCCTTCTTTATACATACCTTGGTCACATATCACCCCATGTTTGTGCTTCTCAATTTGTGTCCTGTATGTGAATCTCCTCTCCCCATTGATGCTCTGATATGGAAAAATATCATCCAGGTTTATGGGGGAGATACTGTATTGCTACCATTCTTAATAAACCATTTCAGAGAATACTTTTGCCTTCTATTAATTGTGTCTTCTCGCTAAGGTAAAGGAGATTCCTCAGTGGGAGCTTGTGAGCTATAGTTTTAGGAGAGTTAAAACTTCAGGGTATTTGAACCTGTAGGTGTTATCCCACAGATCATGTAACCTGGATATATGAGTTGCAGAAAGTATAACTCTTAGAAATAAAGGTCAAGTTACCCTGTGACAACTTAACTGAGATTTATTTGGGGTGCCCTATGAGTTTTTGGTTCCATACTATTGCAGATATACAATGGAGGAGGAAAAAAGGATTTCTTTTTGTAGTTGCTTATTTTCAAACTGCAATTGGGTGGTTTCTCAATGTGTTAGATCAGTTGCTTTGAAATAACTTTTGCATGGTTCAAGTTTCATTACTATATCAATTGTACTACTATGTTCATTATGAGTATAACAGCTGGTATCAATAGCATACATGACACATCACTAGAATATTGGTGCCTAGCAATGTAGCCAATGGGGACTTACCTACATTAATTTTTTTCTAATTTCACTCTTGAGCAAACATAAGATTGCTTACTCTATTTTGTCAAGAATCCAGACAGCTTGTCCAAGATCCCTATGAACTTCTGGTCTATAATATAAAGTTTCTCTGATGACCTAGAAGCCCCAAGTAAGCAGTCCTAATTGTTTAATACCTTTTCGGGAACCCTATACATATTTGAGGCTTTTCTTTAGTCTGTTGAATTTCTTTTAGCTAGCTCACTTGTCAGCATCGAATAGATTCAGACCTTCATTTAAAATACTCTGTGTTGCAGGGATTCTTTGGAGAAATTCTGGGTTCTCTCTCTATTGCATGGACCCATTAAAGAAGTTTTGTCCAAACCTCCATTTAGAATGTCCTATGGTTTTGCAGGAATGCACTGGAGAAATTTATAGGCTGTCTGTGATAAAGGGACTCATTAGAATGGGAGGTGTTTTAACTTGGATGGAAAAAAAATTAAATCTTTGTTTTCACAAGCCTCTAACTGAAATTTAGCATTGCCTCCCATTATAGATTTGTTTTAAAAATCATTGTTCTAAGAAAGGGATCACAGGTTTCACCAAACTGCCAAAAGTGTCCATGACACACATTTTGATTATATAAAACTAAAAAGGCTTTACACAAACACAATCAATGCATAAAAAATTAGAAGGAAAGTAAAAAACTGGAAAAAATTTTGCAGCAATTATCTCTGATAAAGGTCTCATTTCTTGACTATATGGAGAACTGAGTCAAATTTATAAGAAAACAAGATCCAATTGATAAATGGTCAAAGGATATGAATGAGCAGTTTTCAGACTAAGAAATCAAAACTATCCGTAGACATATGAAAAAATGCTCCAAATCATTACTGACTAAAGAAATGCAAATGAAAACCTCACTGAGGTGCCACCTCACACTTATCAGATTAGCTAATACGATAAAATGAAAATGATAACTGTTGGAAGGCAATATGGGAATGGGACACGAATACACTGTTGGTAGAGTTGTGAACTGATCCAACCATTCTCAAGAGCAATTTGGAACTATGCTCGAAGGGCATACCCTTCAATCTAGCAATGCCACTGTTAGGTCTATAACTCAAAAAGATTTTTAAAAGGCGGGGGTGGGGAAGGACCTACTTGTAAAAAATATTTATAGTAGCTCTTTTTGTTGTAGCTCAGAATTGGAAATTGAGAGGATGCCCATCAATTGGAGAACGATTGAACAAGTTGTAGTATATGACTGTGATGGAATGTCATTGTGCTATAAGATATGACAAGCGTGATGATTTCAGAAAAACCTGGAAAGGCTTACATGAATCAGTGCAAAATTAAGTGAGCAGAGGTTTTTTTTGGTGTTCATCCTTTGTTGCCAAAGAAGACCATGCCATCAGAGGAATGATGACATGACTTGGAAGTAACTTTGTTTTGAGTGAGGGAGGGCTGTGCAAGGTCACCAGCCTCACTTCTCCTCCAGAGCAAAACATTGTACATAATAACAGCAATATTGTATGATAAAGAAGATCAATCTATTCGAAGCAATCCAAGACAATCCCAAAGGACTCATGATGAAAAATGCTATCTACCTCATGCTACAAAAAAGACCTGATATTGTCTGAATAGAGACTGAAACATACTATTTTTCACTTTCTTTCTCTTTCTTTTACCCTTTCTTTTTTAGCTCTTCTTGGACAAAATGATTAATATGGAAATATGTTACATGATTGTACATGTATAACCTATATCAGATTGCTTACCATCTCTAGGAGTGGGTAGGAAAAGCGGGGTAGGGATAGAATTCAGAACACACACACAAAAAAACAAATGTTTAAAATTGTTTTAACAGGTAAGGAGGGGAAATAAAATATTCTTTTAATAATAAAAATAGCAACAACAACAAAGTCAAGAACCTCTGAATTAGAGGAACTTTCACACCAGGCAGTTAAAGGTTAGGGGTAACTTTGTTCAACCCCAGGTCCCTATTGCCCTTGTGGGAGATCCCTGTGCTCTCCAAACAAGGTAGTATTTGTAAAATCACTTAGCTCAGCATCTGGCACCTACTATGTATAAAGGATCATTCCCTTCCCTTTCCCCATGTTCTCAGGAAGTCAGACTTTGAGAAAGCAGAAGTTTTTCTTTTCTTTTTTTTCTTTATATGTTTAAAAATATTTTAGTTGTTAGTTTTTATCTTCACCTTTTTTCTTTTCTTTATTGTTTTGGGGTTGGGACAGACCTTTATATGCTCCAAGGTAAATAATAACCTACAAATATTAGTAGAGTTGTTTGTTTAGTTGGATTTGTACAACCATGCATTTGTGGGCCCTTTTCTTTTTCCCCTATCCTATCTTGATAAGTTGCCATCTCCCATGGCTTCATTTATCACTTCTATGCGGATTTTCCAGATCTATATATCCAGCCCTACTCTCTCCTGAACTACAGTCAAGCATCTGCCTTTTAGACATCTTGAGTTGTACATCCCACAGCAATCTCAAACTCAACATGTCTAAAACAGAGCTCGTTATCTTCTTCCTAAGATTTATCCATCTTCCCAAATTGACTATTACCTCAAGGACACCGCCATCTTTAAAGTTGAGGACATGACCTTCCTTCCAGTCACCCAGGCTCTTCATCTAGAATCCTCTTCAGTTCCTCACTCCCATTCACCCCATATATCCAACCTGTTGCCAAGTCTCATCATTTCCACTTCCACATTTCTCACAGACAACTCTTTCTCTCTATGCAAACAATTTAATTCAAGTCTTTGTCACCTCTCACCTCGATCACTGTGATAGCCTGCTGTTGATCTCCTTTCCTTGCTATGCCTGAGCTGATATTTTCTGGTACACCACAATGGCAGGAGTGATTCAATGTCTGCCGTAACCCTCTTTTGCTGAGATACAAAGCAAAGATGCAAGATGCCTATTGTGGCTACCAGGAGTCAGGGCTGGGATTCAGATCTTAAACAGAGACAGATTCTGAGGCTCTCAGTCAGTCAGACAAGCAGCTTTGAAGAGCTCTATCAGCTGGAGAAGTCAACTCCTTTTTCCCACAAAATTTTCCCAGACCAGTTTATTGAGGCCCCTGATCCCTGAAAAAGAGCCTCAGATGAATAAATCCTTACCTACTCTTTTCATCATGCGGAGAAGCAAGAAAAATGACTGAAGAAGTTCCTTCTTTGAGAAATGGTCTGGAATCTCCATGGGGAAAGGGATTAAGCCAAGTACTCCTTGAAGTGGCTCTCAGCAAATATCTTATTTATTTTCTTTGTATGTGGAAATTGTGTGTGGCTAGGGTATATATTGTTCACAACACGACCTAAAACAGAGAAAGGCAGTCAGACTGAAAGATCCAATTATGGGGGCAGCTAGGAGGCATAGTGGGGAGATATGTATAAATCCAGCCTCAGACACTTACTAGCTGCCCCTGGGCAAGTCACTTAACTCTGATTGTCTCCAATGAGAGAGAGAGAGAGAGAGAGAGAGAGAGAGAGAGAGAGCCAATGCCCAAATTGGAAGTAAAGTCACAGAATCATATAGAGGTTTCTATGATTTTCATGTTTTAGAGCAGAATTCCATTTTCTTCCTTTTTTCAACTGTCTTTGATTTTCAAAAAAAGCAGGAGAACAGTCTTCAAGCTATAGGTCAATGAGTTTGTCTTTGATTCCTGGAAAAATTCTAGAAGGGATCATTGAAAAGAACTTTAGCAAACACCTAGAAAGGGAAGGAGTGATTTCAAAGAGCCAGCAAGGCTTCATAAAGAACAGGTAATTTGGGGTCAATTTCATTTCCTTTACTCAACTAGTAGATGAGGGGGAGTTTAATAAAGTATCTTATTCTATTCTTGTGGAGACGATAGAGAAATTAAGAGTAGACAATCATACCACTGGATGGATTCCAAACTGATTGTATGACCTGACTGAAAGAGTGATTGTTGATGGCTTAATATCACTATGGCAGGAGGTCTCCAGCAGAGTAGTCCAGGGATAGGTACCTGGCCTTCCTTGTGCTTATCTATGCTATGGGTGTACTTGACACCAAGTGATTCCTCCTGTGGGGGGAGGGTTCGATTAGTTTCTTGGGACCCGGATCACCATTTTGCAAACCATACAAAGCTGGAAGAGAAAGCTAACACACTCAATGATGGAGTCAAAATCCAAAGAAATTCTGACCATTTAGAATATGGGCCAAATCTATTAAGATAAAATTCAATAGGGATAAATGTAAAGTTTTGTACTTCAGTAGCAAAGAAGAAAATTACCTTCACCATACACGATGGGAAAGGCATGGTTAGCAGTTGTTCTGAAAAAGATCTGGTGTTTTTAATGTCCTGCATGCTCCACATGAGTAAGCAGTATGATGTGGCATACACATACTAATGCAATCTTGAGTTACATTAATAGAAGCAGAGCTTCCAGGAATAGGGAATTGATAGTCTCACTTTACTCTGGCCTTGTCAGACCTCATCTGAGATGTTATGCTCAGTTCTGGACACCACAGTTTAAAGACATTTATAATCTGAGGAGTATTCAAGAAATGGCAGCCAGGATGAGGAAAGGCCATGTCACATGGGGATCTGCTGAAAGAACTGGAAATGTTTGAAATGGAAAAGAGAAAACTTGACTGGGAGGGGGTGGGGGGGGGGTGCGTGTATATTTTTGCATTTCTGGAATGAACTTCATCCTCATATCCACCTCATCAGAGATTGTCCACCTTCCTTCAAAGTTCAGTTCAGGCATCGCTCCCTAAGAGCTCCCTTCCTTTCCTTATCTGAAAGTACTTTTTATTACTTTGTGTTATGTTATAGTTACTTGCTTTTGTACAAGTTATATCAGTAGGCAGATAGTCAGGGATAGATAAATATTTAGATGATAAATAGATGGATATTTAGATAGATATAAGAGAAAGAGAGAGAATGGAAGTAGAAGTAGTTGGTAGGTGAAGTATTTATTAAACACTGTAAGCTAAGCACCAGGATATAGATAAAAACAAGCAAGATAGTGCCTATGCTAAAGGAACTTACTTCTATTTGAGGAAGAACAACACTGAAAGGGGAAGGGCACCTGTTTGGGAACAAAATGGCAGGCAGTATCCTAGACACCCCCATCACCTTCTCACTTCTCTCTTTAATACCCTAAAACTCCTCCCATTCCATTCCTCTTAGGTTATATTCCATGCTCATCAGTCTTAGAAATGGTCCTAAAAATCCCAGCTCCTCCCCCAACTCATGTATTCCTCAGCCTGCAGAGAGTTCTGAGGGAGCAATCCTCCTTCCTGCTGCTGTCCCTGCCCCACCCAATGGCCACCACCTGGTGACAAGCTGGCAAGTCCCTGCTCCTGTCCCAGCACAGACCCTGTTACTGAGTGTTCTCAGTGACTGAGAGGAGATTAAATGTTAAATTTCACTTGGGACAGCTGGGGGAGGGGGAGAGGCAGGAGAGGCAGCAGAATCCACTCAGTGAAGTATCCAACATACAAGCATCCAGCTTTCACCCAAGGTCTCAAGGGAGGGGGAGCATTCCACTTCCAGAGGCAATCTATTCTACTTTGGGATGGCTCTAATTATGAAGAAGTTTCCACTAACAGTTGATATAAATGAGTCTCTTTGCAATTGGCTTTCTGCAGCCAGTCAGAACCCTCTTCCATGTGATAGCCCTTGACATTCTTAATGACAGAAAGCTGTCTTCCCTTCTCCAGGCTGGACACCTCCAGTTGCTTTAATGCATCCTCTTACAGGATGAACTTGATTGCCCTTACCATTCGGCGAAAGGTTTCGTTGGCATAATCAGTAATTTATCAGTGTCTTTCCTCAACTGTGTTGCCCACAACTAAACACAATACTCTAGATACAGATGCTCTTCACACTTGAACATTTTGTATCTTAGCACAGCCTAAGATCACACCACCTCCCTTTTCTGCCACATCACATCATAGACATACTGAGCTTGCAAGTGACCAAAGAATCTACATCTTTTTCTTTTTGACAACTTGCTGCCACCTCAGGCACATGTAAGAGAGAGCTAGCATTGATGTAGCATTTTAAGGTTTGAAACGTACTTCCCATAAGTTATCTCATTTGTTACTTCTGACAACCCTGAGAAGTAGATACTGTTATTATCCCTTGTTATAAATAAGGAAACTGAGAATGAAGGAGGTTAAGTGACTTGCCCAGGGTAACACAGCTTGTATGTAAATGAGACAGGCTTTGAACTCAGATTTTTCGGACCCCAAATCCAACATCTGCACCAACTAACTACCAAAACTTCACATTTGTTCCTATTTAATTTCATCACATTCAAGTCAAGCCAATGTTAAAAAAAAAAAGCTGTCAAGATATTTTTTAAAAGCAAACTCTGTCATCCATTATTCTCATCCCATCTATTCCAAGCAGTGGTTCTATCTCTTCTTTGAATTTCCTCTTTATTAATAGTAGTTCACGTTTAAACACTAAATACAGCAGCTAGGTGGCACAGTGGATAAAGTGATCAGCCTAGAGTCATAAACACCTGAGTTCAAATCCAGCCTCAGACACTAACTGTGCAACCCTGAGCAAGTCATTTAATCTCTGTCTGCCTCAGTTTCCTCATCTGTAAAATTCGGATACTAATAGCACCTACTTCCCCAGCTTGTTGTGAGCAATAAGAGATACTATTTGTAAAGCATTTTACAAACCTTAAACCATGATATAAATGCTAGCTGCTATTATTATTAGGCAATATTTTGTAACTTGAAAAACTTTTCCCTTATAATACCACGACCCTGGGAAGCCAGCAGGCTGATTATCTGTATTGTGCTGCAGCTTAAAGTGGTGAAGTTACTTACCCATGATCACATATCTAACAAGTGAATCAAAACTCGAACTCAGGGCCCCCAGTTTCAGGTCCAGTGCTCTTTCCACTGCCCCAGAATACCTTGCAATGAAAGCTCTGGTTGCTCTGATGTTTCAAGAGAGGCGAAGCTCTAGTGTTGGCTGTGCATGGCATGAAACTTCAGCAACCTCCCCTTTTATTATTTTTTAATCAGCTCATTTATTCTACACTTACAAAAAAAGAGCAGGATGATGAATTATGCATGTTTTCAAGCACATGGAAACTTCGAGAACAGAAAAGTGAAATTCAACATTTATAAATATGCATGAAAATAAAACATTGACTAACCTTGCTGACCTTTTAAAAAAGCATTCTCTGATTCACAAAGCTTACATTTCAACTAAAAAAAATCTGTATTATATAACATTTGAACTAGCAGAAATTCTCAGATCTATCTTGATTGTGTTCACAGTGCTGGTGCCATGCTGCTAGTTAATAATAACGGTAAAGAGACTTAAGCCAGAAATGAAGGGAAAGTTAAGGGATGTTGCCTAAATTCTCCTGTGTGACTATTTGGTTTTTTTTTTATTTTCTTAGTGTGAACCTGTGATCTTGTTGGTACAGTGAACTCTCTATGTGGAAATGTCCCCCACCAGCATGAAATTGCAATTCACCCACCTCTAAATTATAATCTTAGAAAATGGCCCAGGGCACCGAGAGGTTAATTGATTTGTCTGACCACTGCCCATTATGATGCCCTGCCTCTGGGATGGCCAACAGACAGCAATTTAGATAACTTTGAAGAGTATCAGAGTTATCTTTTTCTATTTCTTGTCCACACCATAGCCAACAACGAGCTATGGATTCATGTTTTCCCCAATAAATTCTTGAGTTGTTTTAGGTGCTATGCTACGTAGGCACGGATTTCCAAATTGAGTCAAGCCATCTAATACTTACTAAGCACTAAGTGCAAATGAGATAATATTTGGAAAGCACAGTGGCTGGCATATAGTAGGTGCTTAACAAATACTTTTTCCTCCCTCTCCCCAAGCATCCAATATAAGCCAAGTTGTGTAAGAGTCATAGTGGCAAAACAGAAGGCACAGTCCCTGTTGTCAAGAAACATGCCACCTTGCAGCAAGGGTTGGTACTAAGACTGAAATACAGGAAGCAATTTAAGAACAAAGCAAGACTGCAAGAGCACGTTACTATATCACTTGGCAAGTTACAAAGAGATGTGTCCCCACAACAATGCTGGGACATAAGAGTAGTGCAGGGGTTATTATCATTCAAATACATTATTCAAATGCATTATTAAAATACGTTGCATATTATTATATTCTAATATAAGTAGGAATTATTTGATTTTTTCTTTTTGTCTCCATGGTTCCTAGGCTCAGTACCTGGTATACAGTAGGCATATAATAAAAGCTGACTGATGAACTGATTCAAAAATTCTTCCTTACCTTGAGCCTAAATCTACTTTGCAATTTCCACGCCCTATGGTTGTGCTTTCTGGGACCAAGCAGAGAAAATACTTGAAAACAGTAGCATGTTCCCCCTAAGTCTTCTTTCCCAGCCTACATCTCACCAGTTCCTTCAGAACATCCTCGTATAGCATCATGGCAGAGCTGCTCTCACCCTGTTACCCTTCTCTGGACATTCTCCAACTTACCGATTAATTTGTCTCCAAACATTCAGTTCCTTCTATATTCAAAGCTCTGTGCAGGGTCTATGAAGACAAGAGTAAGACAGTCTCTGTCCTCAAGGAGCCTACATATTGGCTGAAGATAGCATGAACCCAGATAAGTAAATAAAGGAAGCATACAAAATAAATACAATGTAATTTTGGTGGGAATTCAATGGGAAAGACTAACTATTGGGAGCATCATGAATACACTGGCATGCTCTCCATCATCACCTTCATCTTTTGGAGCTCCTGCCTCCTCTCCAGACAGCTCAAGTGCCATATCCTTCAGGAAGCCTTTCATGAATGTCCCACATATTGAACATCCTCATGTTCCATACGCCAGCCTAGTTGTTGTTCCCTACATGGAACTTCATGTCTTGTCTTTATGCCTTTGAAGAGAATGTGCAATCAGTCTAGGAAGAGAAGCTGGAGACAGAATATATAGGGCTTTAAATACTAAACAAATGAATGTTTTATCTTGGAGGCAAAAGGGAGACACTGCATCTTGAACCCAGAAATAACATCGGCAGACCTATGCTTTAGGACTATGAGTTTGGTAGTTGTATGGAAGATGGACAGAGAAAGAGAGTAATTAGAGAAAAGAAGACCAATATGGAAGCTACTGTGACCATTGCAGCATGAAGTAATGAGGGCAGAGAACTATGCTCGTTGTGGCATGGGGGAAGAGGAGATATTGGGGAGACAGAATCAACAAAACTTGTCAACAAGTAGATGTAGGGGTTAAGGGAGAACAAAATGTGGAGGAAGGCCCCTGGGTTACAGACTTGAGTGACTAGAAGAATGGCAGTGTCCAGAATCTGAATACAATACTCAAATTGTGATTTACTAGGGTAGAGTAGAGTAGGACCATCACCTCTCTAGGCAAAGATAGCATGCATCTCTCAATGTAGCCTCAGATTACATTCTTTTTTATTATCACATTATTCCTATATATTGAGATGGTAGTCTCCATTAAAATCCATTTCCGGTGAATTGCTATGTCACCTTGCTCTACCCCCTCCTCCACCATGTTTAGAAGATGAAAACAAGGATGAATGATACAGGATGAAGACAAAAACATGTCATGATCCCTTATAAGTAATCACTGTATCAAGAGTGTTAAATCTCAGAATGAACTGAATTAGAAGGACAGGGACTAAATGTGAGAAGAAAGGGAGGAAAATGAATTCCATTTGGGGCTTGCTGAGTTGGAGAAGTCCAAGGGATATCTAGACAAGCAACTGGTAATGTTGGACTGAACCTCAGGAAAGAGACCATGTCTGGGAATATGGATATAGGAATCATCTGTATCAAGAGGATCCATGGGGACTGATAAGATTCCTAAGGTAAAGGGTAGAGAGGGAGAGAAAGGACTGACCCTTGGCAGGTGAAGTGTTGAATTTGGAGCCAGAGTTCCTTGGTTCAAAGAAGGACTCTATCATTTACTGTCTGTGACTCTGGATTACTTCATCTCTTTGTGAAATGACTTAGTTCTATTTAATTCAATTTAACAAATATTTATTAAATGAAAAAGTCTCTGTGCCAGGTCATGGAGACAATTACCAAAAAAAATTCTTAAATACCCTTAAGGACTTAAATGGGGACACTGAGGGTGAAGGGATAAAGAATTTAAAAAATTAGGTGGGGGAGAGAGATGAGGGTAAAGATCAAGGAAGACTTTATATGTCTTATAAGTTTATAACTTATAACTTTATAAGTTAGGTTCTGGAAAGGAATGAGCAGCAATAGAACACAAGAACAAGGGATTTATTTGAGAGTAAAGAACGGCGTGTAGGTGAACTGTTTATCCACAGGGTCATGACTGTGAAGAAGACACATGAGACAAGAGCAGAGGAGGAGGACTGGGAGACAAGGAAGAATGCAGGGAATACAAGTCATGGTGAGAGTAGAGTTACGAGTGAGGAAGAGCCAGGCACAATGGGCAAATATGGTAGATAGTTGTAATGGCAACTATCTGTAATCTCTACTATTTGGGGAAGCTGAGACTGAGGGATCGCTTGAGTTTGGGAGTTCTGAGCTGTAGTAGGATTGCGGTTGCTCCTCTAAATCTGATACCCCATTAGGCTGCTTAAGGAGAGAAGAACTGGCCCGGGGCAGAAAAACAGTAGGTAAAAGCTTCCATACTCATCAGCATTGGGAGCAGGTCTGTGAGTAGCTGTTGCCCTTCCAGCCTGGATGAGATAAACAGACCAAGTCTCAAAAAAGAAAAAAAGGCAAGGAGCAAGGGAGGGAGAATGAGACTGAGGGAGAGATGGAGGGATGGGTCACCATCAGAGGAACTTCATAGTTCTGGGCCAAATGGCTGAGTACTTATGAGTGATGGTGAGGTCAAGGGCATGTCTATCCCTCAATAAGACTGAAGTTGAAAGAAAAAGGTCATAGGTTAATGAGCTAGAAAGTTCACAGACAGAAAGGACCACCCAGGGCCTCCAACAGGTAAACATACACACATACACAACCAGTAAAAATTTTTCTCTCCATTATTACCATGATTTATTTGGACAGTAGAACTTCAAGGAAGTGGGTTACCTTTCTAACAGCCCCAAAGTTTAGGTGTGTCCAAGCCCTAGGACAATTTTGTGAGATGGTATAAGAGGATGTTGGGGTATTGCCTGTCTAGCTAATCCAGAAGAGAAGGAAGGGAGAGGAGGATTCCAAAGCAGAGAGGCACTATGAATCTTGGGAAGGTTAGAGACTGTAGGACTGCATAGAAAGGACCCACTGGAGAGGGAAAAGAATTGTGTTTGTCTGTAGCATTGTGTCTCTTTATATATTTTCTACATTTCATGAGCTCCTTCGTATTTTATGAATTTTCTATAGGGTGAAAGGAAGGCTGCCCTGTACTTTAAAATTTCCTTTATTACCATGATTTCTTATACAGGAGCTAGGGATCCTTTTGATTCACAGCTGTCTCATCTTGGATATGAACAATGGTCAGAGGTTTCTCAGAGTAAACTGGGGTGAGAGGGAAAAAGGGGAGGCTATGAATCCATGACATTAATGTCTGATTATGCCTCTTGATACACGATAAAATCACCTCTATCAACTCTTCTTCAAGTCCCAAGGAGTTACACTGGTAGCAGCAGCCAACTGGGACTGGTATTAATTTGTAGAATGGGGCTGCAGGGCAATGTCCCTTTCTCTTGACTTGAATTGATGGGCATGTTCATACAAATAAGATATTTTTTTTTATCTCAGATCGGTGACTTTTGGAAGTTCACCAGTTTGTCTTTGTCTATCCCTCATTATAAAAAAGGCCATTTGCACTAAGTGCCGCAGGTCACTTATTTCCAGCTGGAAGATCTAGAAAGGAATGCCTTCTCTTCCCTCAGAGTACCAGGACAGAAAAAAATAAAATAAAAACCAGGCAGGGCCAATATATCCTTTGTCTATCAGGTCTATTTGTATCCAATCAATATATTATAATGTTTAGACAAGCCAGATGTGGAGATTCAGGATCTTTCTTGATTGGATTACAATGTATTTTGCTTATTCATTCTTCCATTAGGTACACCTCCCTTATACCTCCTGATTCCATTTATGGCAAGAATGCCAATATTAATATGATTCATATCTTCCAATAGCATGCCAACTCATTTGTCTCTGAAGAAGCTCCCATTTAAAATAACAACAGTTAATATTCTCTTTAGCACCCTCTGCTCCCTTTTCTGCCACCACTGAAGAGGGAGACACAGGATTAAGAGATACTTGTTTTGATCCAAGGGTTGCCAGAGCCAAATGATTCATCTACTGGTACCCAACTTATTCATGGCAAATCTCTATGTTCTTGGTTAAGCTGCCATTCAGACAGCAGACACCATCTCAAATTACTGCACTCATTCAAATTCAGGCAGATTCTATCAATCTAGAAAGATTTTAACTAGAAGATTCTTCAAGAAACCAAGGCCACCTCCATGTCAGTAGGCAACATCCAAGCTAAGGGTTATATATATTAGATATGTTAAGAGAGATTTCATTTTCTTTTTTTTATTATTATTGTACCTAGAGGGGTGGGCAAGGGATCAATGAAAGGGAGAGAACAAATGCGTGTAAAGTAAATAAATATTTTTTTAAAAAATAAGAGACATTAAAAAGAAAGCAAAGAAACATGGAGCTTCCCCCTTCGTTTTACAAAGGCAGAAACTGACTCAGAGAGAAGGGACTTACCCAAGGTCACGGTGCGAGTGAGCAGCCAAACTTCACAGCCAGATCCAATCCCAGTGACCGCACAACCACAAGGACAGGTTTTGGGTTTGGGTTTTGGTTTTTAGAGGGGTAGGGACATGTAATGTGACTCATTTTTCCACTGAATTAACCAAATCAACCAGTTGCTTTAACATTGTAGAAAGACAGCTCCAGCTGGGTGCTTTTCTTCCTTCTGGTAGCTTAAACAATAAACTACCTTATCAGCCCTAGGTCCTGCAGGGTGACTAGGTAGGTGTCAACCACCAGAATGCTGATGATGAAGCAGGGTAAGGAGTGGCCAAAACGGACACCCTTCCCAAGTGTCAGCTTGGGTCAAGAAATTTAAGAGCAAATATAAAAGGAGGAAGGTTGGACTTGATCATTAAGGTCCCTTTCATTTCCCACATTCCATGAGTCCATGAGATAGTCCATGCGTCTCAGCCAATCTAGTCAGGCACTGTTCCCTGGTGAAAAAGAGGAATGGCCTTTGGATTAGATCCAACACAGTCAGTTGTGGGTTCCTAGGAAGATTCCAGGGTATAAGGGGAAGAGAGAACATAATTCATAGATCTAAATGGTGGAAACCTAGCATTGGTAATGAATGAACTAAACCAGCTCTCTCTGCAGGATGAGCTCCAGGGAGAGAAGTCTAGGAGAGGGAAATAGGAGCTGCTAGGCTGTAAGCTTCATGCAGGCCACAGTGGGGTTTTATCTCAGTTCTATAGTTCACCCAGCATCTAGCACAGTGCTCTTCCATAGACCCTGGGGCTGTGCAGGTCACAACCTATGCATCCTTCATCCTCCCATGCAACTCTCATCTGTGTCTTCCTGTCACTTCTCTACCCGCCATGTTGGGGGCTGCTTCTAAATTTCTCAATGGTGTGTGGATACCAATGGAGCACTTGCTGTCCATCAGTTATCCTTCCCTCAACACATAGGCTGACCCATCTTTTCTAGTCCTAGGGCCTTCTATAGGCATTTATAAATTTTGGACTCTGTATACAATGAGCTTACAATAAATATTGTTTAGTTGAATTGAAGACAACTCATCTCAGCAATGCCTACCTACTACTTCCCTATGCAGTGCATTCTCCTCAATTCCATGGGGGCTTCCACAACTTTAAACCCACTTCTTGGAAAGCTCATTCCCATTTCTGACTAGTTTTTGCATTTATTTTCCTCTTGGATGTTTATGTTGACTCATCTCAGGCTCCTCTTTACTCTCTCAGATCATGAGTTGGACCATTTTCTTTTTTCCATCCCCTTCCCCCATTCTTTCCCTAGGCCCTTAAGTTAATTAGCCTCTAATTATCTCCTCCCTAGGGGCTGCACATTCAACTTAGATGCAGCATGAAACATGGACTTTCAGATATGCCCAATGTGGGAATTTGTTTTCTTTGACTATGCAAAAGTTTGCTTTTCTTTTTTTTTTTTTGGTGGAGGGAAGTGGAAGGGAGAGAAAAGTGACCTGGGCTCTTCCTACTTGGACTATTGTATGGTTGTAACCTGATACAGATGCTAGCAGATCTGTGGGGGCATGGGGAGGGGTATGTGCCCAAACCAACCAAGAAAGGAAATGTTTTTAAAAGCAAGAAAAATGTTTGTTAAATGAAAAATAATAGTGCAGACCCAAAGGAACCAGGACTGGAAAAGAGGCTAGATCATTGAGGAGGGGTATGTGGAAAATGCAGCCATTCTGCAAAAGATCATAACTGATGAATCATTTAGTATAGATAGAACTCCAGAGGCCAAGTTCACACCTGCTTATAGACTCCTAGCCCACCCCTGGCATTTTGTCCTCTTCTGCTAGGACTCAGGAAAATCAAAACTCTCAGTTCAGCTCAATACAGCATTTGATCAGGCTCCACAGAGCAGTTTCCTAACACTGATGCCATTGGACAGGAGTGGGGAATGATCAGGACAAAGAAGACAGTACAGTCCCCCAACACTCAAGCCCACGCTCACACCAAGCTTGCCTGCACCAGCTAGAACTGCCCAACCTCAGCCCTCACACGTTCCTTCTGATCTTACCCTGCGGTTTCTCTCTCCCATACAGACTCACTCCTCCTACTCCACAACCTCTACTGAGCCTTTCCAAGTGTCAAATCACTTCATTTTTCCTGAATCATGCCCACCTTACATAACTCATGAGCCATTCTACCAGAACAACCTTCCTGTACCCAGGATAGAAGTTTCTATTTCTCCTCCTCCTGCCCCACACTTCTATCCCCTCAATCCCCTCCAGTGCCACTCCACACCACCCTCACCCCCCCAACCTTCCAGCCCCTCCCATCCCTTCTACCCCCCCAACACCAGTGGGCCAACACTTCTTAAATGGGACCAGATAATAACCAGTCAACATGCCTCCACAGCCTTAGACGCACAGTTGTTTCCCCTTTTCCAGCATGCTCAGGGTCTACTACTTCAACATCTAGGGCAGGAGCTGCTGACTTTTTAAGTTTTCTGTACCTTTTGGTTTTTAACAAGCCTTCAACAAGTCACAAGGGAGACAAAAAAAGACAGAAGACAGTTCCTACTTTCAAGGAGTTCAGTCTAACAGGGGAGACAACATGCAAATAACTATGTACAAGCAACCTATATACACAAGATAAATTGGAGATAATCTTAGAAGAAAGTTATTAAGATTTAGGAGGACTAAAAAAGACTTTTTACTCTTTGATATGAAAGATAATCAGTTCTAGAGTTTATCATGCACATGCCCATAAGAAATAGAACAGATTAATTTCAATAGGATACTATATTTATCAAATTGTCCATATAACTAACTCCTATCATACAGCCCCCACGAGCCCGTACCCCCACCCAGGGAACCCCTGACCTGGGAGCTCAGGCCAAAGGAGAAGGAGCAGACAAAGGGTGGAGTACTAACAAATACAGGGAGAAATATGACAAGATACAAAATGGAGAAAACAGAATGAGAAATTTATGAAGTTTCCAGAACCATGTAAATAGTAATAGTTATGACAACATATTTATGTGTTTGTATAATTTATTTCACATATTTGTTATTATATTACACTACAATGATAAAAACAGCAACAAAATATGGAAACAAACACAAAGGAAAGGGCCTCAGAAGGGAACATGGATCAACCAAATAAGCATTTATTAAAGGCCTACTATGTACCAGGCTACAGTGCCAGGCACTGGAAATGATTCTGTTCCTATCTTGTGGGCATGGAGGAAATGGGGCACAAAAAATGGGAGATTTTTAGAACATTCAAACCAAACTGCAGTTTTGTGCAGGGTCAACCCTGTGGCCCATCTTCCTTCCATCCAGGGCAATTCTTACATCCTGATGGCTTTGACCATGTGGGTACAGACACAGCAGGTTTTATAATGCTTGCTTCCTTGCCAGGCTCATTCATCCTGGAGACAGGCAGATAAGCTCACAGCAAGGGCTTTACCTTTCTGAGCCTCCAGCCATCAACCAACAAATGGGCCCTCCCTATCTCAGCCCTTTTACCCTTGGAAATTAACCAAGCTGTTGACCCAGCTCAAACACCTGAGGCAAGCAGCCATCCAGGTAGCCCTGCCTACAAATGGAACTGGGAGACACCGGGGAAAGAGTTTCGGTCTAGACCTTAGGAGAGCAGGATTCACTTCCCGTTCTTGGGCCTCTACTGTCTTCTCCTAGTGCAGCGGATAGGGTCACTATCTGATCACTCTGATTGGTGACTATGCCCTTGGGCAAATTATTCAACTTGTATGTATGGACCCCAGTTTCCTCATCTGTAAAACAATAATAAAGTGATACTAGAGGCAGTTGGGTGGAGCAGTGAACAAAACAACTGGGGCCTGGCGTTCAAATCCTACTTCAGACACTTATTAATTATGCAACACTGGGCAACTCATTCTGCTTCTGCCTGCCTCAGTTTACTCATCGGTAAAATGAGGATAAAAATTGTACCCACCACCCAGGATGATTGTAGAGATAAAATGAGATAGTTGTAAAGCACTTTGTCAATCTCAAAGCACTATATAAATGCTGTCTATTATTATTATGTGTAAAAAGAGGCAAGTTGGGCTATCGTGCTGTCTCGTAAGTCCAGTCACTGATAATGCGGAAGTAATCTTGGCCCCTGTGAAATTATAGATGAAATTCTTCATCTGTAAAATGGGGGTATAATTCCCTTTATTGTAAGGATCAATTGAAACATTATATGCACAATGTTTTATAAATCTTAAAGACCTCTGCAAATGCCAATTCTACTGTTAGAATTAGGAGATTGGATGAGATTCAAGGATTCTTTATCGGGGGCCCATGAACTTTTTTTTACTATTATTTTGATAACTGTTTCAAGGTAATCGATTTCCTTTGTAATGCTACATGTTTTAGTTTCTCCCTTTAACAACGCTGTGTTGGTAAGGGGGTCCATAAGCTTCAGCAGACTGTCAGAGGGGTCTTTGACCCATACAAAGTTAAGAACCATCAGACTAGATGATTCCCAAGATCTCTTCTGGGTCTCACATCCTAGGATTCTCCTTTACCAGTTCCCTTCTTCCTTGAAAGGAGAAACAAGGACAGCTTTGAAATCCTGGGAACCTAGGAAGAAGGAGCACTCAAAGGGGTGTAGGGGCAGGGGAAGGGCACAGAAAGAGGAGGCAGCGACCCCAAAGACATGTGCTCCAGCCTTCAGTTTTACCAAGGGCTGGCTCTCTCTTACATTCCTGCTGTCTGGCAATTGGGGTCATCCCAGGACAAGTCACTTCCCCTCTGGGATCTGTGATGCTATTTCCTAACTTTGGGAAATTTTAGCATCTGAAAGGCCTATTTTTTTTCCAGCAGTAAGATGAGGTGTCTCTATTCGAAAACTCTTCCAGGGTATTACCTAATTCAAATTGAGGACAGATCTAGCTTCCTGGTAGATTTGAGAAATAAAGGTACAGATCACTTACCTAAAGTGAGCAGAAAGCCCCCCTGAGCAGACCCAAGTCTCAGCTGGGACACCCTCCCTCCATACTCCACCATAGGAACCTGCCTCCATATCTCTGAACAAAACATGGTGAATTTGACATGGAATAGATATTCCCCCAGGACCAAGAGCATTGAGGCTATTGGTAGGCAAGGCAAGAAGGATTTATTAAACATTTATTGTGTTACTGTGCTACACAGTGGACATACAAATAAAGGCAAAAAAAAATAGTCTCTGGCCATAGGGAACTTATATTCTAATGAAGAAAGAGACCACATAAAAGAGAGATGAAATGTGAAGCACAGGGGAGAGGAGACGGTCCCTCAGGGGCACCTTAAGGAGCACTCTTAGGGGAAGGGTCCAGAATGGTGTGTGAACTCCTCCCAGAGGGTCAGAAGCACCAAGGCGGGGTGGGGTGTGACAGATGGTAAGGAAAGGAGATTTCAAAGCACTATTATACTCATGTGCTAGGTCTTAGAAGAAGGAAACAGCAAAGAGCTCCAGTATCTTTGCCAAGAAAACCCCAAATGGGGTCATGATGAGTCTGAAATCACTGGACAGCAATCAACAGCAAAAGGTCTTAGAACCAACTGAAAAGTGAAAAATGGAAATAAATTGTTTTGTCTTGGCAAAATGCACTAGTATTCATAGGGTCATAGATGTAGAGCTGGAAGAGACCTTAGAAGCTATCTAAACCAATCCCTTTATCTTCCAAATGAGGAAACTGAGGCCCAGGGAGATAAAGTGACTTGTTCAAAGACACAAAGGCAGTAAATGAGAGACAGGATTGAAACCCAGATCCTCTGATTCCAAAGCCAGTGCTGTTTTCAATGTTTTCAAGTTATTGGCCCTCTCAAGTTAAAAAAATAAAATGAGAGACAGAGATAGATAAAGAGATGGATGGATGGATGGTGGATGGATGGATAGATAGATAATAGAAAACAGGTAGATGATAGACAACAGAGAGACATTCAAATAGATAATAAAGGATAAATAGGTAAAAGATAGATAATAAAGTATAAACAGATTGATGATAGATGATAAAGGATAGACAGATAAACAGATGAAGATGGATAGAGCATTTATAAAGTACTTATTATATGCTACAACCTGTGTCCAGAGAATATAAATAAAAACAAGCAAAATAGTCTCTGAGCTCAAAAGGAGCTTACATTGTAAGTGGAGAAGACATTACAGGGAAGGTGGCATGTTAGGAAGGGAAGTGTGTATCTTCTGTCTCTGATACAGTGGCATTTTGTGCTTTTCTTTTTCTCAGGGACTAAATGATCTCATCTCTTACTACTATGGGTATTATATGGTGACAGCCTGATGCAGGTGATGGCAGATCTGTAACTGGCACAGAAATGTGCCCAAATAAACCAAGGAAGACAGAAGAAGCTCATCTCTGAGGTCAGAGCTAACAGAGCCTCCCCTAAGGCAGCAGAAAACCCCAGGGGAATTCAATTTGGAAATATGGTCCCATGGTTATCTACAGAATTCCCTGAGTTCCCTCTGTTGTGCCACAGCCTTCTCGCTCTGGACCATCCTTCAGCTCCTTCAGATCTGTTGGTGAGGTCCTCCTGGCACATCCACTTTGAGGTCAGTCATCCCTTCATTCCTTTGTGGTTCTGCTACCGACTCTCTGGGTTTTGCTACCATGCCTCGGCCACTTTCTCACCCTGAAAGTGTCCTTATCCCCTGTGGCCTTCTAGAACATTCCCTGCCCCAGGACCTCTTGTAATGATGAGCTCCTCTAGAATCTCCATTCTGAGGAAGGGTCAGTGGTTCATCATCCCTCTCTAGCTCTGTTTCTGACTCCACCACACCAGTACTTTCCCCTCCTGCCCACTGCTTCTCACCTCCCTTTATGTATTATCTTCCTCTCCCCCATTTTAACCCCCTCCAGAATATAAGTTTCTTGAGAGAACTATTGTTCTTTTTGGTGCGTGTATACATTGTGTATGTGTGTGTGTATGTATATATATGTATATATATACACATATGTATATATATACATATGTGTATATATATACATATATATATAGTATGTGTATATGTGTATTTGTCCTGGACTAATCATGACAGCTCAGAGTTGAGAGCAGGGTCCTAGGATTTACAATTGGAAGGTTCCTGAGAGCTCATCCTGTCATTTTGCAGAGGAGGAAATGGCCCCGGAGAGATTCAGCGACTTACCCAAGAACTCACAGGTAATAAGTACCAGGTAAAAAATAATCTGGATTTGAACACAGGACCTGACTCCAGATCCAGGGCTCAGGATGAAGGTCCAAGTTAGCAGACTGGGCTCTCCTGAGAGATCTCAGCTCTCCAACACAGCTGCTACTCCACTCTGGCCCTGTCTCCAGTTTGCCAGGATTCCCACTGGGGAAGGAATGGCAGGGGGCATGATCTCCTCTCCCTGGCCCAAACTCAGGGACATTGCCAGGCAGCAACCCCAGTCTTCCTGCTGCTGATGTCAAAGCTTTTAAGGAAAGGAAAACTATCTTTCCTCTCTCAGAGATCAGAGAGTGACCCCTGGTTCAAGACAACAGTGAAGCGTTCCAATTTTCCTCCTATTATTGAAAGTATCTCAGCTTACAGCTATCCCTCTGCTGTGTACAGGTTTGTACAGGTAAACTCCTGATTTAATGGCTCTCACTGTGACATCCAGATTCACACTGGGAGACCCTAGTCCCGGGTTACAGCTGACAGTCAATGCATTTTAACTCTGATGTACAGAAGAGGCAATACGGGCCATGGACTCTGCATCATTAGACCTGGGTTGGAATCTCAGCTCTGAACTTACCTTCATGACCTTGGGCAAGTCACTTTGAAGTCTCTTTCTTCTTCCCAGTCTCTGAGGTCAAATTGCAATTCTAACATTTCATAATTCTATTACATATATCTTTAATGGCAATAGGGAGCCACTGAAGATTATTGAATAGGTGAGTGATATGATCAGATCTATATTTTAGGAAGATAGTTTTGGCAATTTTTAGAGAATGGGTTAGGGAGACGAAACCAGGGAAATCAATTAAGATAAGCCCAGGTGAGTGCAGACGAAGACCTGAACTAAGACAGAGGCTTCATACGTAGAAAGAAGGGGATAAATGTTAAGATGTGGAAGTAAAATTGACAAGACTTAACAAGTGACAGGTCCTAATACATGAGGGATAGAGAAGAGTTGAGGATGATTTGAAGTTGAGAACCCGGGTAGCTGAAAGAGGAAAGGGTTTGGGGGAAAGCTCTTGAGTTTTGTTTTAGACATGTTTCATTTGAGATGGGCAACTAGTGGATAGAGTGTCAGCCCTGAACTCAGAAGGAGCTGAGTTCAAATCCAGCCTCACTTTCTAGCTGTGTGACCCTGAATAATGCACTTAACCCTGTTTGCCTCAATTTCTTCATCTGTAAAATGATCCAGAGAAGAAAATGGCAAAGCACCCTGCATCTTTGCCAAGAAAATCCCAAATGGGGTAACAGAGAGTCAGATACAACTGACACAACTCAACGATAACAAAAAGTTTGACGATAACAAAAAGCTGGAGATGCTGAATGGGCATCTGGTGATGTGGGGGCAAATTCAGGAAAGGATAAGTGAGCCATGGAAACTGGTGAGATCACCAAGAAAGAGAAGAGAATTGGGTCTAGGGCAGAGTCCTAGGCAACACCCCTGTGCAAGACACGGACAGGCAAGACACTGAGGACCATTATCCAGCAAAGGAGACTGAGAAGGAGCAATCAGAGATGTAAGAGGAAAACCTGACAGCCACCAAAGAGAGGTCAAGTAGGGTGAGGTCTGAGAAAAGGCTATGAAATTTGACAATTAAGAGATGACTAGCCAAAAGCTATTACCTAATAGGTAAGTGTTCATAGGACATGAAGAACAAAAGTTCTCAGAAGAATTGCAGGCTATTACAAACATAGGAAAGAATTTACAAATCACAAAGAAGAGAAATAAAAACCAAACAATTCTGACATTTCACCCCCACATCTTAGACAAAGATGTGAGAATAGTCAACGTTGTAGAGACTGTGAAAAGACTGACTCTCTAATCCACTGTTGGGAAAGTCATGCATTGTTCCAACTGTTTTGTAAGTCTATTTGGAATTATGAAAAGAAAATGACCAAAATGTCCATAATCTCTGACCCAAAGATTCTATTGTTACCCCGAAAAGGTCAATGATAAAAAGAAAGACTTCAAATACACAAAAGTATTTATAACAGCACTATTAATGTTAGTAAAAAAAACTGGAAACAAAGAAGATGTCCACTGACGGGGGAATGGCTAAAGAAGCTGAGGTACATGACCTCACTGTAAGGAATGATGAGTATTAAGAATTCAGAGGAGCATTAAAAGCCTTACTTGAACTTATGAGGAAACAAACAGAACCAGGACAATAATCTATATGTCTACATCAATGTAAGCAACAATGATAACAGCAAAACAACTGAAACTAAATAATATAAAATTATGACCAAGCTTGGCCTCAAAGATATGAGATGGCAACCCCACTTTTTGGTGAGGCAGGTAACCAAAGGAGTGCAACAATGCAGATAATGTCAGACTTTTTAACATGTTCGTTAGTTTTACTGAACAGTTTTTTCTCTTTTTTTTCCTTTATTGTAGAGGATCTAAGTTCCTTTTTCAGTTCTAATGAAGCCCTCTAAGAAGGCTTTCTTAGAGGGAGAGAGCATGGGGAGGACTTTGGGGGAAAATGTAGGTGATATAAAAACAAAAGATAGCCATAAAAATTTTGTGGTTGTTCAGTCTTTCTTCAGTCATGTCTGATCCCATTTGGGATATTCTTAGCAAACATACTGGAGTAGTTTACCTTTTCCTTTTCTAACTCATTTTATGAGTGAGAAAACTGAGGTAAATAGGGTTGTGACTTGCCCAGGGTCTCACAGGTAGTAAGTGCCTGAAGTCAAATTTGAATTCAGGAAGATGAGTCTTGCTGACTTCAGGCCTGGTACTCTATCCACTTCACCAGTGACCTGAGCAAAAAAAAAAAAAAAAATTAAAGAACAGTAAAAAAAGGAAATCATTGGTAACTTTGAAGAGAGCAGTTTCAATCAAGTAGGGTCAGAAACCAGATTGAAAGGGCTTGAGAAGTGGGAGGTGAGAAAATGGAGGCAAGAAGTGTAACTAACTTTAATTGACTGAATGTATAGTCTATATTTGTAACAAGATTTTTGTTTTTCTTTTCAACTGGAGGAAGAGAAGGGAGATTTTTCTTAATTAAAAACAATGAAATTTAATTTTAAAAATATGAATAGTCAAGCAAAACAAATTCCCACAATTGTCCAAAAAAATATACATCTCAATCTGCACTTGGAAAGAATGCTCTTACTAGGAGTGTAGTAAAAAAGAAGAGACATACAGGACAATGAATGGTCTGAGGGGAAGTCATCCCCTCAGGATGATTCTTTAGGACTGGGATATAATTTATGGGACGTGTTTTTAAGCAGTAGAGAAGGAATCCATGAATAAGAAAATATTAAAGAATAGAGGGGAAACAATCATTGAAAAGCCAAGTTTCCAGAGGAGATGAGAGAGGATGGGATCAAAGGCAAAAGAAGAGGGATTACCATTGGCAAGAGATGAGCCAACTCTTCATAAGAGACTGGAGGAGGAGACAGGAGAATCATTTTGAAGTGATTTAAAGTACACAATTTTAAATCACCTACATGCCAACCTCTCCTGGAGTCAGGAGGACTCATCTTTCCGAGCTCAAATCTGGCCTTGGACCCAAATGGGGTCACAAAGAGTTGGACACGCCTGAAAAACAACTCAACAACAGAGTATAAAACTGAGCTCGTAACAGATGACTGTAATTTTTCAATGAAGAGTGGGTCAAGATCCTCTGCTACAGAGAGGGATTGGGAGTGGGGGAATTGGCTATGGATGGCTTGGAGAGAGAAGAAAAACAGCACCTTGCAGTCTGCAAGATGTTTTATGTATATTTTCCATAATAACCCTGTGAGACAGGGACACGGGTACGTGGTAAGTGTGAGTTTAGAACTCAAGTCTTCCTGATTCCAAGTCCAGCAGTCTGTTCACTGCTCAGCTAAGTCAATGGACAGTCCCTCCAGCTATACATTATGAACTGTACAATATATATTTCTCAGTCATTTGATGTACCCCATGTGGATTAGCAGGCCAATCTCTTCCAAATGGCCCTGGACTCCATTGAAAAGGCCCCCAAGTGTCGGGGGCTGGAAGAAATCATAATCAATTGAGGCGTGATGACATTTGAATATGTCTGCAAATAGAAACATTTGAAAGCTTCACTGTGAAGAAATGAATGAAAAAGCATTTATTAAGCACTCACTATATGCTCTGGTAATAGAAACAGAAAATCAAGGCAGTCCCTTTCTTCAAGGAGCTCACATTCTAACAGGGAAAAACCTATAGAGGAGGCTTAGACTTTGTGGTAATACAGATTACATAATGTTGTTTCCATCACTAACACTGTCTAATGTTGAACCAGTTGACAATGCCAAGGTCTTTTGGAGGTGGGAACATCCCTTTCCAGAGCTTCAATAGCCATAACTGCTGAGGAAGCAGGGACTTTGCTAGGTGGCATCTCCCCAAGGGTTGCTTCTCTGGATTATTACTCAAAGATCAGGCTGGAAGCAGGACCCATAGCCTGAAAGATGCTACTGTTTCCAAGGGCCCTTGAACTTACCTGCCCATAGATGGTGGTTGGTGGTAGTGGTAGCAAAGATGCTGGGCCCCCTTTATCTCCAGGATTGCCCCCCTAGATGGTGACTACAGGTAGTGGGATGGAAGCAGAACTGGTAGCATGGTGGGGATCTTGGGTTTACCCATCAATGGCATTATCTATAGGGAATCCCTCTTCCATGTGGATTCTGTACAGGATATTCTATAGCAGCAGTGGAAACCTTCTTCAAGCACACATCTCCCTAACATCAATCACCAGATGGTTGCTGGTGAACAAAATTATATCTGGGGTTACCTTGATCAAGGAGTCTTGTATGATCGTGATATATGCAGGAGGGACTCTCTGTTGGAGGAGGGTTTTAAGGCTGCTTTTTGCTCCACAAATCAGGTCTTATTGAATGTAGGAAGGTACTGATCCTTATTAGGCCTTAGTTTGGTGCAATGGAAAGTATACCGAACTGAGTCACAAAATATGAGTTAGAATCCTGCCTTCACTACTTACTTCTCTATGACCTTGACCAAAGTCTCAGTTTTCTTCTCCGTAAAATGAGATTTGGACTCAAAGCCCCTTCCTTTCCCTTCGGTATCTAGGCACTAGATACAGCTGTGACTACCCTGCTCTCCACCTCAATTTAGAAAACTTCTGTACAATGAACACACAGCTTAATTCACAAACTGCTCAGGTCAGGAACTCTGGTTTGTGAGTTCCTGTTAACCAAGAGATGCTTGCACCTTGTGAATGAGGCACAAATGTGCTTTGGGTCTCTTTTCCCTTGGCAAATCTGAGCCTTGCTAAGGAAAATTAATTATCTGACCTTCAAACGTACCAGAGATGACGTTCTGCAGAAAGGCCTCTGCTTGTCACAGTGAAACCAACGATAAATATAGGACCCAGAGCAATTTCTCAGGAAGATTTCATGTCAGTATTTTAATAATCGTCGAGGAGAGCCCTGGGAACCAATTACCAAACTAGGGCAATTTTGCTAAAACTACCTGGTCTCCAACCCAGGAAACTTGTACGCATTTAGCGCTGATGTGACCAGTTGGACTTTAACAGGTTTAACTATCAGATGGACAAATTTACAATTTCTTAATAAGAATAATAACTTAGTTCATACAACACTTTACAGTCATAATAACTCATGCTCATATGAGTTATTATACTTTAGAATTTCCAACAAACTGTCCTTACAATCTCCCTATGAAACTGAAATTAAAAGTACTATCCCCATTTTATAGATGAGTAAATTGGAACTCATAGAGGTGACATGACTTGACCATAGTGATACCACTAGTGATGGCAGAACCAGGACTTGAACCAGGTCTAATAAGAAGAAGAACAACATTTATATAGCACCTACTATGTGTCAATGATTATCTCATTTTATCCTTACAACAACCCTGAGTGGTAGATGCTATTTATCATCCCCATTTTGCAGATGAGGAAACTGAGGCAAACAAATAAAGTGACTTGCCCAGGGTCACACAGCTAGTAAGTGTTGGAGGCCAGACTGGCTCCAGGAGGCCCATCCCTCTGAGCACTGTGGTGCCACCTAGTTGCCCCTTCTAAAGCCCTGTCCAGTGTTCTTTCTACTTCTTCTCATCCTCCTCCAACACAAGGAACTTGGCTGCAGGCTTCCAAGGAGGCAGAGACTCTTAGGGAGAGAGCACATGCAATGGGCACTTTCAGTGGAATACACTTTTTATCAGCTTCCACCAGAAGCCCTTGTTTCTCAATACTCATTGGGTGGTCAATGGTGATCAATGGTGATCAATGTTCCCACTAAAATTTTTGAGGAATTAACTGGAAAGTCCGAGTATGTGTGAGCCTTGTTCAGGTAGGGTCAGCTAAGCTGAAAACCTAGTTCCTTTGATACCACCCTGGCCCCTAGGGGGCAGATGATGTAGACCAGAAGGGCCCAGATTCCTGACTCTGAATTCAGTTCACTTTCCATTGCACCAAGCTCAGGTCTAACGAGGATCAGTGCTTTGCCAGGTTCAATAGCAACCTTAAAAACCCTCCTCCAACAAAGAGTCCTTCCTGCATATGTTAAGATCAGACAAGACTCCTTTATCAATACAATTTTGTTCAACAACAGACCTCCACTAAGGGATTGAGTTGGCCACAGAAAGCTTTTCCAGGGCTGAGAACCCATGCAGGCCACATCCTCCTCAACAGCCTATGAAAACAATGGCCTAGGACCAGAGTCACCCAGGAGTTTCCTTCTCTACCACTACTCCCAAGCTGCTCCACACTGCTGGAAGAAGCCACACATATGTACCATCCACTCCTGCTCCACATTAACATTCCCAGTCTCAACTGGGACCTGTTTTCTTCCCATCAATCTTTCTCCCCTCTTAATCCACTCTCTGTCACACTCCTCACGGTAACTGTTCCAAACCTAGAGCTCTCCAACCACCTCCACCCCCTCTCTCTCAGCAGACGATCTCACCTCCTACATTAATGAGAAAATCAGAGTAACTGGTGTGAGCCCCCTCATCTCCCCTACTCTGTCCCTCCAAAGCCTGTTGTATCTTCCCACTCATCGCCTTTGCTCCAGTCTCAGAGGCCCAAGGGGGCCGTCTCATTGTGGAGGCCAGCCCTACCTCCTGGGGGTGAATGAGGAAATCAATCAATCGATAAGCAGACGTTAATTAAGAAGCAGTCGTGTCATAGGTACTGTGCAAAGCATTGATGATAAATAGGAAAGTGAAATTGACCCTGTGCTCAAAGACTTTCTACTTCTACTGGAAAGTTGAGGAAGTAGGAAGTTGGGCTACTGAGAGGGGGAGTCAGAAGTGAGAAGAGTGAGCCACCTGAAATTATGGGAGGGGAAGAGCAATGTCCTGGAGGTACATGGGCACAAGTAAAAGGGATCTGGACAGGACGGAGCAAACTCTCAAGGAAGGGAGGTGGTTGCTGGGAGATGATGCAAAGCTACACCAAGCTATAGCCTTGGAGAGGATGCCAAGAGAGGCCAAAGCATCAGGAGAAACTTGGGTTCCAATAAGCAATAAAGATGGAAGGCAAGTGAGAGGGAGTGATCCAAGATGAAGGGGAGCTTAAAAGAGAGGACGCCAGAGGGTACTGTGAAAAGGGAGGGCAGAGAGTATGGAAGAGGTAGTCAGCCAAAGAATGGCAGGAGAGACAGGACAATCATAGATGCAATAATGGATAGGCCAGCTGTATCTTTCCCTGTTTTTCCACCTAGGTGACCAAGCCCATAGCCCTCTTCTGGGTCTGCCCTCCTTCTGATCTTCCAGAGGAACTTGGTCCAACAGAGGATCAAAATGTATGAGATGGTGGCAGAGCTACCCAGACCACAGGCAGGCAGAATTAGTGCCCCCGTCAAGGTGCCAGTGCTTACAACAAAGGCCCAGCTATCCCACCCTATAACTCAGATATAATTCTGCAGAGCTCTAATATTCTACAAAGGTAAAGGGGATTGTATTAACAAATGAGTAAACTGTTACGTTTGAAAGAAGAAAATGTTGCTACAGCTTTCAAGTTCATGAAACAGAACTTCCTAGCGGCCCAGTAAAGTCATTCTCTTGGCCTACAGGATGCCTGGTCTAGAATCCCAACTGACTCAACAATTCAATTCAATAAGAATTTGTTGTTGATTCAGGGCAAAGGGCTGGGCTAGGAGGGGGAGTACAAAGGTAAAAGGTGAGAAATAGCCCCTGTTCCTAAGAACCTCACATTCCACCAGAGCATCCATAGGAGACACTTCCGTGGAACCTTGGGGTCAGTGATCGAGGAGGAAAGGCCCTCCAGTCTTTGAGTATAGCCTGTGCAGCAATACTGAGGCATGAGAGATAATACCAAGTTTGGGAAACAGCAAGTATGTCGTATTGACTAGAACCGAGAATTTGTAAAACAAGCGCTATGAAGTGAACCTAGAAAGGTAGGCGGAAAGCAGATTGTAGAGGGCTTTAAATGCCAAGCTGAGAAGCTTGTATTTTATTTAGAGGAAATAGGTCACTAACAATTTAGACAACTAGTGTGCAGCTGATAGAAATCAAACCTGGAGTCAGAAAGACATGAGTTCCAATCTTGCTTCAAATACTTACTAGCTGTAGGACCCTGGGCAAGTCACTTAACATCTATGTGGCTCAGTTTCTTCATCTGTAAAGTAGGGATACTAATAACACCCACTTCACAGGATGGTTGTGAGAATCAAACAAATATAATATGTAAAGGGCTATGTTATTATTAAATAATCAGCTATTATTATTAACATCTGTATATACATAAACTAGAGCAGGTAGGTGGTGCAGTAGATAGAGTGCCAGGCCTGGAGTTAGAAGGACCTCAGACACTTCCTAGTTGGGTGACCCAGAACAAGTTACTTAACCCTGTTTACTTCAGTTTCCTCCTCTGTAAAATGAGCTGGAGAAGGAAAGAGCAAAACTGCTCTAGCATCTTTGCCAAGAAAACTCCAAATGGGATGGCAAGAAGTCAGACACAACTGAAAAAACTACATATGTACACATATACATATACATGTATATGTATATATGTATTATGTAATAGGTATATATGTATTAATATAATTGTGCACATGATTATATATTATATATGATTAAGGCCTCAAATATGTGTATATATCTATATATCTCATATCTCTATTTATATAGCTATATACTGCTATATCTATACATCTATATTCATCTCTGTCTTTAAGGCCCAAGTCTGCTTGCCATGTTCATAGAAACCTAAATAAGAGTTAACAAACCAAGACATTGCTTCAATCTTTCTTCCCATTTACTCTCAAACTCCTAGAAAGACTCATCTACACTCTCTGCCTCCACTTCCTCACTACCCACTCTCTTCTCAGTCCCTTGCAATCTGTCTTCCGCCACTCAAGTGAAACTGCTTGCTCAAAGGCTATTCCTGATTTCTTATGTGCTTGGTCCAATGGCCTTTTCTCCATCCATATCTTCTCTGACCTTCCTGCAACTTCTGATACTGTTCACCATGCTTCCCCTCCTGCTGGATCCTCTTTTGGCTTACATAACAATGTTCTCTCTAGTCTCTCCACCTACTCTTCCAAACAATCACTCTCTACCTCCCACCCCCTAAGTGTGAGTTTCCCCCAAAATGCTAACCCGAGCTTTCTCTTCTTTTTCTCCTTTCTCTCAGCAGTTCCATCCATTTTCATAAACTTGATTCACGTCTCGACATAGTTGATTCCCCGTATTGTTTATCCAGGTTGAATCTCTCTTCTAAGATCTAGTCTTGCACCAATGATTGGCTGGGAAATACCTCTTCTTTTAGGTCACGTAGGCATCTCAAACTCAATATGTCTAAAAACAGGACTCATTCTCTTCCCCGTTGAAGATGCCACTGCTCCAAACTTCCTCATTTCCATGGAAGGCACTGCCATCCTCCAAGTCACTAAGGTCTGCCAATGTCATCTTTCATCCTTCCCTCTCTCTCATCCCTACATCCAGTCAGTTTCCAAGTCTCACATCTCTTCCCTTTTCTGCATTCATACAGTCACCACCTAAGTTCAAATCCTCATCTCATCTCCTTTGCTTCCTGGCTTTTCTCCCATTTATGCTCCACACATCTGCCATAGAGACCATGACATTCCCCAGGCTCAGAAACCCATTGCCTTTAAGAGAAAAAAAAGGGCTCCTTATCCTGGTATTTAAAACCTTCCATGATCTGGCCCCTACCTACCTCATTTTATATAATACTACTCCCAACCTCTGTCCAGGGTGGGGAACCTGCAGCCTGCCGTGAAGTCACATATGGCCCTCTAGGTCCTCAGATGAGGCCCCATGATTGAATCCAAACTTCACTGAACAGATTTGGTCTGTACAATCCCCCAGGCCACTCCCCATTCCTTAAATGCCTTCCTCCAAATCTTTACTTCTTAGAATCTCTGGCTTCCTTCAAGACTCAATTCAGATGCTGTCTCTTCCATGAAGTCTTCCCTGATTCCCTCCCCCTCCCCCACGATTTTCAATGAACCTTATACTTACTTGTGTACATATTGCATCCTTGCCCAGTAAAAGAACAATCTCAATAATAAGCTTCTTGACTGTTCACATTGCTCTCTGGGCACATGCTACATATGGTGCTTGGGACAAGGGATTCCTAAGAATCAGTGGTTGATGGCTGCGAACTCCCAAAGCCACAGAAATTGTGAAGCTTTTAACTTTTCAACTCCAACATCTAGCATGGCCAGAGGCCATGGTGGCAGAAATAGTTGGTGGTATAGTGGGCAGAGTGCTGGGCCTGGAGTTAGAAAAACATGAATTTAAATCTAGCCTCAAACATTTATTGGCTTAGTGACTGGACAAGTCACAACTTCTGTTGGCCTGTTTCTTCATCTGTAAAATGGGGATAACAATAGCCCCTACCTTCCAGGGTTGTTGTAAAGATCAAATAAGGTATTTACAAAAAGCGCTTAGCCCTGTGCCTGTACATAGGAAGTACTACAAACAAGCTTATTCCCTTTACTCTTTTCCCTTCCCATAGTGGACAGTGTGGGCCTTGAAATCAGAAAGAGCTGAGATGGTGTTTTGCCTCAGGTACTTACCACTGCATGACCCTTAGCAAGTCACTTAACCTCTCTATGCCTTAGTTTCCTCATCTGTAAAACAACAAGGTTAGACTGGATGACCTCCAAGGTGCCATCCAGCCCTGAATCTATGATCCTCTGATCCTTGGGCATAGTAGATACTTAATTGCTGAAATTTGCTGAATTGAATTGAATGGTAGGTTCAATTGCAGGAGAGGAGAGAAGGCATTCTTGAAGGACAGAAGGAATACTGTGACCCAAAGCAGAAATGTCTAAGATATACTCGAGGGATGGTGAGAAGAGCAGCCTGGCTAGAATTGAATGCAAGTATAGTACATGAGAGATGAAGCTGGAAAAGTAGACTGAGACCAGGTTGGAGAAGGCCTTGAATGCCACATTAAGGAGTTTGGTTGCAGTTATTTTGGGAAAAGGACTGTTTGGATTTCCAATAGGGTCTGAGCAGGGGGTGGAGAGCCTCAAGGGCTGGGCCAGTACTTAGGCTTCAGATTGCTCTGTGGAGCACATGCTCCAGATGGTGCTCAGAATGAGAGATGCGCAAGAATCAATAGCTGACACATAGGACCTCCCAGAGCAACTGTTTCAGGGAAAATTATACAAACTTTATTGTTATAGCAACCCAGGATTTCCACATTCATCTACTTGGCACCATGCCTAAAAAATACACTTCCTTTCAAAAAGCCACAGGAAAAAAAATGGATTTATTTTTTTCTTAATTCTACCTGGAACCTGGTAATAGAAGTATCCTCAAGACACTGAGTTTGGAATCCTGGACACAGCTGGGGAAACAGTGGGCAGGGAAGACATAAAGAGGCAGCGATTCAGTTCAGTTCAGTTCGGCACACTTTGACAAGTATTTTCCTAAGCTCCTTCTAAATGCCAGGTATCGTGCTAGGAGAAATAGATACAAAGACAGAAACAAAACAATCTGTGAACTCAAAAGAGTTTACATTCTGCTAGGAGGAAGCAAAGCAGACACAGATAAGGAAGGAAGCAAATAAGTCTTTATTAAGTACAACCGTGGGAGGGAGTTGCTATTATCTCCATTTTACAGTTGAGGAAACTGAGGCAAACAGAGATTAAGTGACCAGGGTTACACAGCTACTAAGTGTCTGAGGTGGAATTTGAACTCAGGTCTTCCTGACCCCAGGCCCAGAGCTCAGAGGCAACTAGATGGTGAAGTCAATAGAGAACAACCTCCCAAGGTTGTTGTGAAAAGCAGAGGACATAACATTTGGGGAAAAAAAAATGCTTCCCACAGTGCCTGGAGCACAGTAGGTACTTTATAACTGATGCTAATCAGTTATTCTTTCAAAGTTGTTTTTTTATCATAAAGTTGTCATTGTATAAAACATTCTCCAGGTTCTGTTTGCTTCATTTTGCATTAGTTTGTACAAATCTTCCTAGGCTTCTCTGAAACCATTCCCTTCATCATTTCATCTCATGCCTTCCACCTCCCACTTGGCATAGCATTTCAGGGGATGGGCCTGAGAGTCATCCATCTGCCCCAAAGCAACAACTTCTATCCATGCCAGGTAAAGGTAAGTTCACATTCTACCGCCAGGCTGATCTCCCAAATGGGATGTGTGTCCCTTGAGGTAAAAGGAAGAACACATCTTTCTCTCCTGCCAAGCTCTTTTCCTGCTTAATCTCTACCCCTCAGTGGGATGTCCCACATGACTCTTTGGCCATGTGCCTCCCCTCTCATGCCACACTCGCCCTCAGTTCAATCTCCAACCTCCATAATCTTCCTAACCTCCATTAGGAAGAGTGAAGTCATTCATTAAGTTATGGTCCCCCTCTCTCACACCTGGTCATACCCTTCACACCCCAGTGATTCTGAGTCCCCTAGATAAATGGTGCAAGCACAATTCCCCAGCTCCCAAAACTTGATTCCTTATTCCCGTCCACCCTAAAACTTTAAATAAACACCACCCAGTCCTTCCACTGTGCCCTCTGGAGCACCTGTTCTACATGCAGCAATAAACTTCCCTTCATCCTAAATCTTTTCCTCTCCCACTCCTTCCATGTACTATCTATTACTGAACCCTTGCTCCCCAGATGACATGCCTCCCTGGCCACCCTTTCCAGTTCTAGGTGCACCTTCACTCATTCTCCTTTGCTCCCTGGGGTTATGGCAATAACCTGCCAATAGATCTACCTGCCTCAAGTCTCTCCCCAATACAATCCATCCTCCATTCAGACACCAAAGTGATGTTCCTAAAGTACAGGTTCAGATACATCACTACCACTCTTACTCCAGTGGCTCCCCATCACCTTCAAAATCAAATACAAAATGCTCTGTTTGACATTCAAAGACCTTTGTAACCTGGGCCCCCCTACCTTTCCAGTCTTCTTATACCTTACTCCTTACCATGTACTCTTCCATCAAAGGATTCTGGCCTCCTGGCTATTCCACAAACAAGATACTCCACCTCTAGACTTCAGGCATTTTCTCTTGCTGTCCCTCATGCCTGTAATGCTCACCCTCTTCAACTCTGACTACTGACTTCTTTGGCTTCCTTGAATTTCTTACAGGAAGCCTTTCCCTACCTCTATTATTTGGCTTTTCCTCTGTTAACTTTTTCCCCTATTTATCCTGTACATAGTTTGGTTTGTAGATATTTGTTGGCTTGTTGTCTCCCCCATTAGACCACAAGCTCCTTGAGGGTAGGAACTGTCTTTTGCCTCTTTTTGTATCTATTACACTTAGCACAGTGCCTGGCACACAGAAGGCATTTAATAAATGTTTACTGATTGATTGGTTTCTTACAGTATAATAGTATTCCATCACACAAATATGCTATAACTTGTTCAGTCATCTGACGGTATGCCCAGTATATGGGTACACCTTCAGATTCACATTCTGCCACCTCAAAAAAGAGTAAAAAATACTTGTGTATACATCACACCTATCAGACTGGCTAACATGACAAGACAGCAAAATTAAAAATGCTGAAGAAGATGTGGGAAAATTGGAATGCATTGTTGGTGGAGTTGTGAACTGATCCAACCATTCTGTAATTTGGAACTATGTCCAAAGGGCTATAAAAATGTGAATACCCTTTGACCTAGCAATACCATTTCCAGGGCCGTATCCCAAAGAGATCATAAAAATGGTCAAAGGAGCCACATGTACAAAAATATTTATAGTAGCTCTTTTTGTGGTGACCAAGAACTAGAAATTAGGGGATCCCCATCAATTGGGGAATGTCTGAACAAGTTGTAGTATATGAATGTAATGGAATACTATTGTGCTATAAGAAATGACAAACAAGCAAACTTTAGAAAAACCTAGGAAGACTTATATGAACTGATGCTGAGTGAAGTAAGCAAAACCAGGGGAACATTATACACAGTAACAGCCAGTGTTCAGTGACTGACTTTGATAGACTTAGCTCTTCTCCACAATGCAAGGACTTAAAACAACTCTAAAAGACTCATGATGGAAAAGGTCATCCACATCCAGAAAAAGAACTATGGAGTCCGAATACAGATCTCAGCATACTATTTGCTCTTTTTTGTTTTATTTTGCTTTTTCTTTCTCATGGTTCCTCCCATTCATTCTACTTCTTCTATACAACATGACTAATGTGAAAATATGTTTAATAACAATGTACATGTAGGGCCTATATTGGATTACATACCATCTTGGGGAGGGCAGGGAGGTGGAGAAAATTTAAAACTTATGGAAGTGAATGTTGAAAACTAAAAATAAATTAATTTATTAAAAAAAATTTGTGTGTAGCCTTAGTTAGGTTGGGTTTTTTTTTTTGCCTAAAACTAATCTTTCCCTTAATCTCCCTCTAATTTATTTTCTCCCTTCTCCCCTTTCCCCGCTATTTCTCTATTAAGTGAAATATATTTCTATACTCAATTATGTATGTATTCTTCTTAACCTTAGATGATAATGAGGTTCAATTATCAGTCACTTCCCACTTCCTCCTTATTTTTATAGACTTCTACTTGTACACCCAGATTAAATAATTTCCCCTGACATTCCGTTCTCTTCCTCCCTCCCCCCAATGTATTCTCCTCTCTTTTTTTTTTAAATGATAAAGATCTAATGTAACTAGGCCTTGTCTAGACTCCCTTTATGACCCCTGATAATGACATATTCAAAAGGGACACATACATCATCTCCCAAATTAGAATACAAGCAGTTTGTCTTTGTCTATAATTTATGACTATTTCTGTGTTTACCATTTTATGTTTCTCTTGCCTCTTGTTTTTGAACTTCAAAGTTTCTACATAGCTCTAGTATTTTCATTGGGAATACTTGGAAGTCCTTAATACAATTATATTCAGTTTTTCTGGTTAAGTTATAGGCTATAAACCTATATCTTTTGCCTTCTGAAAAAAATCATATATTATTTTTGGCTCTACTATAATGGTAGCTGCTAAATCATGTGTGATCTTGACTGTGGCTTGTAAGTACTTGAATTCATTCCTTCTGGATGCTTGCAGCATTTTTTAAAACTGGGGACTCCGAATTTTGGTTATAATGTTCTTGGGAGTTTTCATTTGGGGGGTTTCTTGGAGGAGGTGAACCAGAGAATTCTTTCTATTTCTGCCGTGCTCTCTGGTTCTAAGAGATCTAGGCAGTTTTCTTTTAAGATTTCTTCAAGTATGATGTGTAGGTTCTTTGTGTGGTCATGGCTTTCAAATAGTCCTGAAAGTCCTTAAATTTGTTCTACTTAAATCTGTTTTCCAGGTCAATTGTTTTTGCTATGAGATATGTTACATTTTTTCTATTTTTTTCAATCTTTTGACTTTGTTTTTAATATTTCTTGTTGTCTTATAGAGTCATTGGTTTTTAATTTTCAAGGATACTGCTGCTTGGGCAAGGTTTCGTACTTCTTCTGCCAAACTGTTACTTCCCTTTCCAACAATTTTTCCATAGCTCTCATTTCTCTTCCAATTTTTTTTCCTTCAGCACTCTCACTTAATTTTTTAAAAAATTAACTCTTTTTCAGTAGAGAGGTGGGAAACTATAGGTATGGAATGCTACATACAATTAGACATAATCACTGTGGTGGTTGGTTTTGTTTAACTGTTAGTCTTTGCTAAAATGAGGGATCTCCTTTCATCAGTATACTCCCCATCAGTATCCTTCCCATCAATATGCCACTGTCCACCATGTCATGAAGAATGGGAAGCTTCTCTTTGGAAGTTGCCTGTGGCACTTTGAACATACTCAAAGGCAGTCAATCTTCAAGCAGGGATTTTTGGACAGAAGTCATTTAGAGCCTAGCCTAGCAAATAGGGTTGCAACAGGCTCTATAAACGGAGACTGGGGAGGAGCCAAGATGGCGGAGTAGAAAGACACACTTATGCTAGCTCTGAAACCACAGCTATAAAATATCTGTAAAGAAGAACTCCTAACAAATTCTGGACCAGTGGAAGCTACAGAACAACAGAGTGGAGGAGATTTCTGTTCCAGAAAGACCTGAAAAACCCTCACCAAAGGTCCATCACGCACAGGACCAGAGCGGAACCCAGCCCTACCTTGGTCGCACGGCCCTGGAGGAGCAGATCTGAGCAGACTTGAGGGACACAATCTCTGGTGGCCGCGGGGGTCCCTCCACCCACAGGCGCTGCAGGTCAGTGAGAGAGATCTCTGGGCTCTCTGAGAGGGTATCGGGTTATCTCCATAACTCAGGACCCCTCGGGAGGCAGCAGCAGAGGCAGCAGTGGCCAGAGGCTCCCTGAGCAGGCAGGAGTTCAGCAGTAGCTCCATTACAGAAGGTCTCTGCATAAACCCCCTGAGGGAACTGAGCCTGGGAGGCGGCCCTGCCCCTACCTGAGGACCTGATTTAATCTTACCCTGAATAGCAGCCAGGCCTGCTGCCAAAAGCCCTGAGGCTGGGGAGCCGCATTTGAATCTCAGACCCCAAGCACTAGCTGGGCAGATCTAGGCCTGGGGTGGAGAGGACTCTCAGAAGTCAAGTAACTGGCTGGGAAAATGCCCAGAAAAGGGAAAAAAAATAAGACCACAGAAAGTTATTTT
>CM053772.1:46664216-46790823 GCA_028658325.1 Potorous gilbertii | reverse complement strand
GAGAAGTTGGAACTCAAAGTTTAAGGAACAACTGTTGAGTATTGTTCCTGCTACTAGGAAATAAGAAATACAGGTAATGGGGAATAGAAAGTTATCTGGCCCTACAGGACAAAAGAGAAGATGGGGCAAGGGAAGGGAGGGATGAAAGAAGAGAGGGCAGATTGGTGATATGGGTAATTAGAATGCTCAGTGTATTGGGGAGGGGGGAGGGGACAAATGGGGAGAAAATTTGGAACCCAAAATTTTGTGAAAATGAATGTAAAAAGTTAAATAAATAAAATAAATTTATTTAACAACAACAAAAAAAAACCGGAGACTGAATTTTTTAAGGGGATCATAAACTGATCCCAAAACAATCCTTAAATAGGAGCTTCCAAATAATTTGATCTATTACAGCCCCTCTGAAACAGAAGTATAACCTCTTAAGGTAACTGGCTTGGAAGACAATGCTCATTTGGGGAGGATGTTATATGTGAATCTATTGATAATCCCTCTAAAGCTAGGAGCCCTGAGGCAGGGGTCCATTGGAGTTCCAGTTTCAGAGTGCAGTAGGTTTAAGGATTCAGGACAGGACAGGACAGGAGTCAGTAAAACCCAAGTCAACTGGGCATCTTTTGGCCATCCAAATTTACCTTCCTTTGGAGAGGAGAAGGAAGGGGAGGGAGAGGCAGACAGGAGAGGAGGAGTTGAGTTACCCAGATAGCTGTGTCCCCATTCAGTCAGCTGCATCTCATCTCCAGTCATCCTGATGAATATCTGGTCACTGGATTCAGATGGCTCTGGAGGAGAAGTGAGGCTGGTGACCTGCACAGCCCTCCCTCACTCAAAACAAAGTCAAATGCAAGTCATGTCATCGTTTCTCTGACAGCATGGTCTTCTTTGGCAATGAAGGACGAGCACAATGTATGTGCATGCTGCAGTGCCATGAAAAAATGATGAATGTGAATAACACCAAGAAGCATAGAAAGACTTATATGAACTGATGAAAAATAAAGTAACAATACACACAAGAAAACTGGAAAGGGAAAGACTGAGTGCTGTGTGATTTAAATGACTTCATCCTGAAGAAGAGGTGAAGATGTATTTCCTTCTTTTCATCTTGCAGAAAGTGGGGGGTGGGGAGAGGGAGAATGTGAGCTGTGCATCTACTATGATACTTAGCTGATGGGTTGGTTCATTTTATTGAGCTTCCTTTTCCATTCTTCATGGTGTTATTCATACACAGTCTCCAACTGTGGACTCAACCAACCAATCGTCTCAGAGGGGGTGTCAGTGGACCACTTACGTATTCAGGGAAAGGGTACCCTCCAGACCCTATCAAGGAGACAAGGTCAATGTAGTGTCGTGAAGACATCCAAGCCCTACATGGAGACATCTTCAAAGCCAAAGTCTCATCTTTTAATTTTGTTAAGTTAATTAGGGTTTCATTTTCTTGGCTTAAAATGTCTCTGTTACCTGTTAAAATACTAATACTTATGAAAAAGATTATACTTTAGCTTATGTTATAAAATATTATATTATATTTGGATTATACTTTGAACCCAACACAAATTAATTTAGAAAATCATTAATAACATTTCATACTATCCAACTATTTGTTCATTTTTCAGATAAAGAAACTGAGGCCCAGGGGTGTAATGATTTGCCCAGAGTCATAAAGCAATTCATGATAAACCTAGGATTGGAACCGTGGTGACCTGATTTCATTTCTAATATATGGTACTTCTCCTTATGGCATCATTAAACTTGATACCAGAAAGCAGTAATATCTTAAGAAGGAAAGATAGGAAGGAAAAGTTCAGACAATGAGGCCTGCCCAGGAATTGGTTGTATACCCAAACACGCACCCTGTGAGTTGGGGCACCATGGGGCCACAGGGAGATGGAAAAAGGATAACCAAATGGGCAGAGAGGAAGATACTGAAGGGAAGATGGGTGAACCCAGAAGTCACCTGTCAAGAGCCAGCTCTTGGAGCCAGGTTAAAAAATGAAGGAAATCCATGTCAATAAACATGGTAAAAGCCTGCCACCAAGTGATAGTGCTCTCTGAGAGCTCGGCTGCTATGTCAAGGAAGCAGAAACAGGCCCCATCTTCACCCATCACACAAATGCACACTTTCTGGGATTTTGATGGGCAATTCATTTCAGCAGGTTCTCACCTGCAGACACTTCTAAACTAAATCCTCAAGCCTGAACTTAAACTCTTAGGATTTAGGAGGGACCTTAGAAATCCTCTAGTTTAATGTCTTTATTTTATACATAAGAAAACTGAGACTCTGACAGAGAAATTCAAATGCACAGAATCAGTATAGTGTAGTGGAAAAGGATGCTAGCAAGGAGATCTGAATTCAAATTATGATTCCAACATTTACTAGTTGTGTGGGTAAGACATCAAACTTTGTAGCAGCTTCTTTTTCCATCTGTAAAATGGGGATAAGAATGTGTGTGCTACCAACCTCACAGAGTAGTTGTTGTGATTAAAGAACTTTGTAAACATTATAGCATTATATAATTTAGAATTCATAGGATCATTGCTTCATTTAGAGTTGAAGAGTTGTTAAACCTCAAGTCCAACCCTCTCATTTTACAGATGAGTAAATTGAGGCCTGGAGTGGTTAAGTCACTGGCTAGAAGTGATAAGGTACTTCCTTTGAAGGTCCAAATGACACTTTCTTTTAAAATTTAATCAGAAAACTTCACACACCTACTATTTAGGGAATTGTGCTGAAATTTAAAAATAAAGTAGAGAAATAGAAGAATAAAACATACTAGAGCAAAATCATCATGAAAATAAAGTTGGCTTCCAGAATCCCACTCTCCCCTTTTGCCCTTTTTCTACTTCCTGGAGGGCGTTCCCTTGTATCTCCAACACACAACCACCAAGGGCCTTCGTACGCCATCTTCCTTCCCTAGTATGACCTGCACTCAGGAATAGCTCTGATGAACCAATTCACACTAAGATGAAAATGATTACCAAGGTCATGAGTGCTGGTTCACAAAATGTAACTCTACCCAAAAATATGTGCATTTTGAGAGTAACCTGATACACTAAGCCAAATAAATAATAATCTAACTATGATACTGTAAGCATCAAGGAATCATGGGATTTTAGAAACAGAGTTTGTCTATCTTTTTACAGATGAGGAAAGTGAGACTCAGTGAAGTTTCTTCTCAAGATCACACACCTGGTTTGTAGCAGAGATAGACCACAACTCCTGTTTCCTGATTCAATGAAGTTGAATTCAACATTTATTATGTTTGCCATGAGCCAAACAGTATGCTAGGAGCTGAAGATAACAAACACAAAAACAAAGTGGCCCCTGTCCTCAGGGAGTTTATATGCTGGGGGATAAATGTACATTTAAAATATATACTACTATAAATATAAAGGAATCTAGGGATGAGGCACTAACTGGATCAGGAAAGGCCTGGATAGCTAGAGACTCCATGAGGAAGAAGTGAGCTAGGAGGGCATTCTAGCCCGCTTAAAGGAACAGAAATAGGAGAGAGAAAGTAGGCTAGATTGACTGGAACACAGCCTGGTAGGAGAGTAATGTCCATCAGTCAACAAACATTTATTAAGCACCAACTATATGCCACATGCTTTGCAGGGTTGTAAAATCCATCTGTAAAGATGGGCTAAAGCCAGACTCTGAAAGACTGACTGCTGAACAGAAGTTTAGAGTATATTTCAATGCAATGAGTCCCTGAAATTCCGCGAGCAAGGTCATGTCAAGGTTATGCCTGTGCTTTATGAATATTATTTTGGTAGCTATGTAAAGGACAGGTTGGAAAAGGGAAGAGATTGGAAGCAGGGAGACACATTAGGAGATGTCTGCAATGGTTCAGGGACATGGTGATGAGGGCCTGGTTTATAGGAGTGACACCTTGGATCAGGGCACTTTCCTTTCAACCATATCTGTAAACCAGCAGGAAGGTGTCATTTTTCAGATGGGGATCTTCCCTGGCTCCCCTGAAGTCACACCAAGTAGACAACTACCTACTCTGCCTATATGTGAGACCAGGATCATACGGGAGTACAGTAAACCCTATCAAGAGAATATTGGGAGGTTGAAGCCAAGATGGCAGAGTAGAAGGATGGACCTGCTATAGTTCTCCCCCAAAAGCCCATAAAATACCTATGAAAATGACTCTAAACAAATTCCAGAGTAGCAGAAGTCACCAAACAACAGAGTGAAAGAGATTTCCAGCCCAAGGAAGCCTGGAAGGCTGAGAGGAAAGGTCTATCACACTGGGATCAGAGCGGAGTGTAGGAAGCACAGCATGGCAGGGGCAGGACTGGAGCAGATTTCAGGGCATGCAATCCCAGGTAGTAGTTGCAGTTCCCAGATTCCTCAACCCACAAATGTCAGAGAAAGCTTCAAAGGTCACTGAGAAAGTTCTTTCACCTGGGTGAGAAAGGAGCAGGATCCTGCCCTAGCCCCAGCCCCAGGTGGCTACAGCATCCATTTTTGGAGCCCTTGACCTAAAGACCCTGGGGGAATCAAGCAATCTGAATCTCAGCCCTGAGTGGTGGCCCTGGGGTGAGGAACAGCACTGGACTGGTGGAGTTGGAGGTGGTTGTGGAGAGGGAATCCTACTCACAGATCCTGGGCAGAAAAGCTTATGGTTGCTCCCAGACCACAGCACAGGCCAGGAGATGAACTCCTCTCCCTTAATTGTGCCATGTTGGAGGAACTAAGAACTTACAGGTCCCTAGAGTATACCCTTCACTTGACAAAGGACTCAAAACTCAAGTAACTGGCTGGGAAAATGCCCCAAAAAGGGAAAAAATAAGACCATAGCTGGTTACTTCCTTGGTGAACAGGTATTTTCCTCCATCCTTTGGATGAGGAAGAACAAAGCATACCATCAGAGGAAGACATCAAGGCTTCTTCATCCAAAACCTCCAAAATAAATTTGCAATGGTCTCAGGCCATGGAAGAGTTCAAATGAGATTTTGAAAATCAAGTAAGAGAGGTGGAGAAAAAATTGGGAAGAGAAATGAGAACGATTCAAGAAAATTATGAAAAGCAAGTCAACAACTTGCTAAAGGAGACCCAAAAAATGCTGAAGAAAATAACAACTTTAAAAATAGACTAACCCAAATGGCAAAAGAGGTCCACAAAGTCAATGAGAAAAATTCTTTAAAAGCAGAATTAGCCAAATGTAAAAGGAGGTTCAAAAACTCACTGAAGAAAACAGTTCTTTAAAAATTAGAATGGAGCAGATGGAAGCTAATAACTTTATGAGAAACCAAGAAATTACAAAACAAAACCAAAAGAATGAAAAAGTTGAAAACAATGTGAAATATCTCATTGGGAAAACAAGTGACCTGGAAAACAGATCCAGGAGAGAAAATTTAAAAATTATGGGACTCCCTGAAAGCCATGATCAAAAAAAAGCTAGACATCATCTTTCATGAAATTATCAAGGAAAGCTGCCCTGAGGGGAAAATAAATATTGAAAGAATCCACCATTCACCTCCTGAAAGAGATTGGAAAAGAAAAACTTCTAGGAATATTGTAGCCAGATTCTAGAGTTCCCAGGTCAAGGAGAAAATAGCCAGAAAGAAAGAATTCAAGTATTGTGGAAATACAATCAGGATAACACAAGATCTAGCAGCTTCTACAAATAAGGGATTGAAGGACTTGGAATATGATATTCCAGAAGTCAAAAGAATTGGGATTAAAACCAAGAATCACCTACCCAGTAAAACTGAGTATAATACTTCAGGGGGGAAAATGGTTATTCAATGAAATAGAGGACTTTCGAGCATTCTTGATGAAAAGACCAGAGCTGAATAAGAAAATCTGACTTTCAAACACAAGAATCAAGAGAAGCATGAAAAGGTAAACTGGAAAGAGAAATCATAAGGGACTTACTAAAGTTGAACTGTTTACATTCCTACATGGAAAGATGATATGTGTGACTCTTAAGACTCTTCTCAGTATTTGGGTAGTTGGAGGGATTATATATGTATGGACAGAGGGCATAGGGTGAGTTAAATAGGAAAAGATGATATCTAAAAAAATAAAATTAAGGGATGAGTGAGGAATATATTGGGAGGAGAATGGGAGAAATGGAATGGGGCAAATTATCTCTCATAAAAGAGACAAGAAAAAGCTTTTTCAATGGAGGGGAAAGGGAGGAGGTGAGAGGGAAAAAGTGAAGCTTATTCTCATCGTATTCGGCTTAAGGAGGGAATAACATGCACATTCAATTTGGTATGAAATTCTATCTTACACTACAGGAAAGTAGGGGAGAAGGGGATAAGCAGGTGGGCCAGGATGATACAAGGGAAGGCAAATGGGAGGAGGGAGTAATTAAAAGTAAATACTTTTGGGGAGGGACAACGACAAAAGAGAGATTAGAATAAATGAGGGAGAGTATACGATTGAGGGAAATAGTCAGTCTTTCACAACATGACTTATTATGGAAGTCTTTTGCATAACTACACATGTATAGCCTATATTAAATTGCTTGCCTTCACAGTGGGGATGTGTGGGGAGGGAGGAAGGGAGAGAAGTTGAAACTCAAAGATTTAGGAACTAATATTGAGAATTGTTTTTGCATGCAACTGGGAAATAAGAAATAAAGGTCATAGGGTATAGAAATCTATCTTGTCCTTCAAGAAAGGAGAGAAGATGGGGATGGGGCAAGGGAGGGATGTGATAGAAGAGAGGACAGATTGGGGGAAAGGGTAATCAGAATGAATGGTGTCTTGGGGTGGAGGAAGGGAAAGGGGAGAAAATTTAGAACTCAAAATTTTGTGGAAATGAATATTATTGAAAACTAAAAATAAATTAATTTTTAAAAATAAATAAATAAATCACTTTTTTTAAAAAAAGAGAATTTGGGGCATCATCTTAGGTGGGAATGAAGAAGATGCTTCTCAGATTGGCATGCAAACCTCTTGGTCTCTTTTAGCTTATTCCTGGTGAGGCAAAAGTGACCATAAATCCTGGTTTGGTTCAAACAATCTCAACTTCTAACAACCTCCAGCAGGAGAATGGATGTTCACCAAGTAATCTCAGTGTCTTTGGCCTGTAGACCAAATATAAAGTTGTAAACTCCTTTGTGAATTACCATAGAAAGCTTAAACTAGTCATTTTCTATTTCATAAAGTCCTTCAAAATTCTCAGAATCCTGGAGCCTAGAACTCATTTGACTGTGAGCCCCTCAAGAGCAGGACCGTCTTTTGCCTTCCTTTGTATCCCCATAGTGTTTAGTACAGAGCCTGGGACATAGTAGGTATACTTGTTGATTGACCATTGACTGACTGACCCAGGCAACAGTGACTCCTGGAGGACGGAAGCAGCCTGGTGCAACAGAAAGTTGAATTTGTAGTCACCGATGGACCTTGGTAGTAGTATCAGAGCCAGGAACAATCCCTTCATGTTTCTGCCCTGGTCCCATTCCCTACATATGTGTCTATATTTGACCCCTATGTGCAGCCAGTCTTCCAACAGAGAGTATTTGTGGGACCAGATGCCCCAGATTTATAGAGAGAATGTACTATTGTTACTTTTGTTACTATGCTAATTCACTAAATGCCTTTGCTTTGAACTAATTGCATCCTCTGGTTAACTATTAAAAGGAAGCACATCAATTGGGGCTTTTTACTGTGGTTTTAGGTGGACACAGACTCAAATTGCATCTTGACTTTGAGGTAACTTTTCCAGGGAGTCAATGTCTCTAGATGATACAGTGGGAAATATAGTTGCTTTGGGTGAGAATCTATCCTGGAAGAGGGATGTGTTATAAAACACAAACCTCAATACAGCTACCCCAAGGCTTTAGGACCAAAGACAAAATTTCTTAGAGCCAAAGCCATTACTGCACCAAAGGGCAATCCAAGGGCCTGATAATCAGCTAAGACCTCATTTACAAAGCCAAGGAGAGTTCTAAGTGAAGTTAATTGAAATGAATGAAATCCTGAAGAGTTTAGAACGAAATTCATGGAACTAATTTTAGCCTGAGATGAAGAGACCAGAAAAAAACTGCACAAAAACTGAAGAGAAACTAATTTGGAATACATAATAGGAAGCAAACTTCTCAAATTTCCTAAGAACCCATGAGACATGATTATTCAAGAAATAATTAGATGTTATCCTGGGGGGAACGAAGCTAAAAATGAAAAATGGGAAAAGGGAAGATGCCAAAAGGTCATTGCTTGTTCCTGATATTTTTCTCTTTACAGATACAAGATACAAGGATTAACTGGGAAAAGAACAATACAGCAATGAAAGAAACAGTCATCAAAATAAGGTTTGGAAGATTCAAACTCATCTGGTTTTGCTTTTGTTTTGTTTTGTTTTTTACTGACTCTACTTTAATATTTAATGTAAATAGAGACTCAAAAGAGACTCTAGATAATGCCATGCAGGGTTGGCCCTATGCAGAGAAAGAACAGCAGTGGGTCACTCTGCTCCAAACCTCTCCAATCATAGCCTAAAATTTCATGGTATTGTGAACTGGTTAACATAATAATCCATTATCAGCCATTAATACTTTATTATTAATTAGTTTATCAATTATTTGACTGGGAAACTTTAAGTTTGAGGGAGAAAACATCGGGAAGGGTTTCCAATACTTAAAGTCAGATCCCAGTAGGTAGGGGAAGTGAAATTCTCCAGATTATTGACTACCAAACAGCCCTGCCCATCCCCACACTCGCATCAACATGTTAGCCTTGTTTCCAGCCATTCTCTTTACCTTGCAACATATCATCACATTCCACCATCACCTACCATGAGCTTCCCTTTCTTTTTACTCTCCTTTCACATTCCCTCTCTGCAGCTCCAAAATCAGCTTAAGGAAGAAGGTAAGAATTTCATGCAGGTCCCTGGGAATCTTAGAGAACCTGGGGCATGAAGACGTTTTAAAAAAGAATTATGGCTGAACTTTCACCATGACAGAGAGCTTGAAGCAATAAGTAAGAGGATGTGGGTGCCCATCCATTCAAGGATGCTGAGGCCCCCAAGGGTAGAGTCACAAACTACCAGAGCAGTGCCTCCAGACATCTTACCTATTCCTTCCCCTTCACTTGACCCAAGTTAGCTTCTCACAAAATGAAAATTCACCTGAACCTTGGTATGTTCTGGTCCCATGGCTGTAAAGAAAAAGACAATCAGAGTTCTAATTTTATGGAATCTCAGAAGGAAAGAACTGGAGCTCTGGAAAGCAAAGATCTCCAATCCTATCCAAGGAAACGTGTGCTGATTCTAGATCAGTAACCCTGGGACTCAGGAAAGTAATTCATCAGACTTGGTTGTTCTTGCTTAGTCGCTTCAGTCATGTCCAACTCTTTGTGACCCCATGTGGGGTTTTCTTGGCAATGATATGGGAGGGATTTGTCATTTCCTTCTCCAGATGAGAAAACTGAAGCAAACTTGCCCAGGGCCACACAACTACTTGGTGTCTGAGGGCAGATTCGAACTCAGGAAGATGGGTTTTCCTGACTCCAGGGCTGGTGCTCTATCCACTGCACCACCTAACTGCCCCACTCATCAGACTACCTAGCTTGATTGCAATATAAATCATAGATTTCTAGTTCAAAGGGAACACAGAGGTCATTAGTCTGACCGTCCCTCTTTTTAAAAGGAGGGAACTGAGACCCCAAGAGGCTTGATGACTTGGCCCTAGATCACATGAACATCAAGTGGTAGATGTAGAATTTAAAGCCAGGTCTTCTAACTCTAAATCTGCTGCTATTTCTACTGTACCTTGCCTAAAGACATCTGAACTCCACTGGTCTAATTCTGTAGGACATTCTGTGGACTATAATTTTGTTTCCTGATGGGAACTGCCCACTAGGAAAAGGGTGCTCTATGCAAACATCTAACCCGAGTTTTGGGCCACATGTATTTCCCAAGAGTTAGTAAATTAATCCATTGTCATTTACGGTTCTAAGTAAATCTCTTTCTGAGTTTGGATTGGTGCAACTCAGTTCTCTAGAGCCTATTACTGAGACTGGATTCCTGAAATTCAATTCTCTAAAACCTAATTGGTCCTAGATGACGAAATCAAGTTTCTGCAGTTTCAAGTCTAAGGATCATGGCTCAGGCACACAATGGAGCCTAACCTGAAACAGCCAGGATGTCTTCATTACCTTAGCATCTCCAGTCAATTCTATTGAAGTAGGATTGTTCTCTTTTTTGAGGGGGGGGGGGGGGGGGAAGGGGAAGAAGGGAACATCTCACCTTTCCCGGGACTTCTCTCAAAGAAGGATCTCTAATCTCAAGGCCTTGTATTATCCTTCCTTCAGCCTCATATTCCTCTTCAAGAATTTTTTTCCTTCTGTATGGTCTGATTTCTTCTCTCAAAATCCATTTCCTCTCAAGGCATAATCTCCTCTCTCAGATGCTCTTGGCCTCTCTTAATTCTTGCCCTTAGTCTCATTTTCCAATCCTATCCTACCCCAAAACATGCATGTGCATATTCACCTATACCTCCCCTCCTTCACAGTCTATTAGCTGTGATCATCTCCTTGTCATTTCGTTTTATGGCTAAGTGTTTTTATTTTATGGCCTAGTATTTCCAAGGTTCAGGATTTTTTCACTCGCCAAATTTCACATAAAGGTAGCTTGCTAAATTGAGAATGGCTTTGATGATGTAGGGGGTTAGAGCAGAGGTATCAAACTCACTCACGGCCCAATTCCTGAGCTACAATGAAAACAACATTAAAATGCAACTGGGAAATATTTAACAAAATAAAAATACAATTCAACAAATGTTCATTTGTGTTTGTCTAAATCAATATGCAGTCACAGATCCATTTCTACTTGAGTGTGATACTGCTGAGAATCCCCAAATATTTTAATGATTCTCCCTCTTTTTCTTATTTCTCCTTAAAATCCTTTTCTCTCCCTTTTTTGAATCTCAAATCATCTCTAGCCTCAACGTGCACTGACTGAAAAACAGTATGTTCCTATTAGTGGAGAGTTTACACCCCTTAAAGACAGGAAACCTGTGAAACTAGCTTTGTGGAGACCTTGAGCACCTCCGTGAAAGCTCTCTGTGGGTATGGCACAGCGCCTGGCACAAAGTCTTGACCTCCAGGAACTTAACACACTGGAACGAGGGGATCAGGAAAGGAAGGAGAGCTTGGAAGAAAGGAAAAAGGGAGTGAAAGAGAGGAAAAGGAGGGGGTGATGTGCTGTGGCTGAAGGAAAGCAGCGGGATCTTGAGTCCAAGCCCCAGGTTCCAATCCTGGCTTTGCTTTCCATTTCTCCACTGGGTCTTCACTGTACTATGAGGGGCGGGGGCCAAGCGGATCCTCTCCGAGGGCCCCTCCGGCTCCTCCTGGACCGGGAGCAGGCACCGAGAGCGCCCCGGCTGGGAGGTGTGAAGACAGCGGACCGCGGCGCCCAGGCACCAGCCCGGGGTCCGAGGAGACAAGCCTGACTGCCCAGTCCCGTGCTGGCACGGGCTTCGGCCCTCCTCACAGCCCCGGAGGGGTGGCACGAGATGGGGCCCCCGCGCGTCCTTGGCCAGCCGGAGCCCGAGCTCGGCACCGGCGGCACACGACCCGCTGGCAGCGGGCACTTCGAAGGGACGGTCTCAGGACCGGGATGGCCGCAGCCTGGGCAGGGGCAGAACGTGGTGGAAAGAGCCCTGGAGAGTCGGGAAGACCCGGGCTCTAAGCCCGTGTCGTCACCGCGTGCCTTTGGGCAGGTCCCTTCATCCGTCCGAACCTCAGTTCCCTCCCCTATAAAGGAAGAGGGGAGGGCGGGATGGACGTTAGGCTCGCCCTCAGCTCCACTCATCATCGCGCAAGAGCAGGAGACAGGAGTCAGGATGCTCCGGCCCGCGGCCCGCGTCGAAACTTCTGCGCCTGCGCGGCAGGAGGGGCACCGACTTCAGATGCCTCGGAACGTTTGTGCGGCGGCTGCGCTTCCTCTCCGGAAGCCTCCCGCGGCGGGCACGCCGGATCTGTCCCCTCTGCGCTCTGACAGCGGCACCGGAAGTGACCCGTCCTGGGCGCCGGCGCCGCCGCTGCAGCCGGGCGGAGTTGCCACGTCCGAACCCGGGAACCGCCGCTGCCGCCGCCATGGTAAGAGGCTGTGCTCTGCGAGCCCGGCTAGGGGAGGCCCCGGCGCAGGCCCGAGGCGGGAGGCAGGGCACGGGGCCGAGGGACGCCGCTTCCCTCACCACGCACCCACCCCCGGGGCCAGCCAACCTGGCTTCTGCCCCGGACTGGAGACCGGCCCCCCATCCCGGGGAAGCGGCCTCCGTTCGGTTCAGCCGGGCCAAAGTCCGCTGACCCCTGCACGTTCCGGGGTAGAACGAGGCTCTGGCCCAGAGGAGCCCCCCGGGCCGCCCTGCTCTTCGCGGGTCACTGCGCGGGGGTGGGGTGGACGCGTGACTGGGCACCCCTTCGTGGAACCGGCCTTAGTGCGGACCCGGCCTCGGGGCTGGGCCTCGGAGACCTCGAGGCCGCCCTGGGGTCGGAGTCCGCCTGTCAGCGGTCACGGAGAGGCGGAAGCGGGCCAGTCCGGATTTGTGGGGAGGCCGTGGAGCTCTCCGCCCCGGAGCTTCCGTGGCCCAGGTCCGAGGCGCTCCCCGGGTGGTGCCCGCGCGGTCTAAGTCTGTAAACGTCAGTTAGAGAGACGTCCCAAAGGTCCTAGTGCAGCCCGAGCCGAACTTGGGGGGCAGCGGCCCAGAACCCGAGTGGGAGCGCATGGACGAAAATCACTGTCCTAGCGGGTTCCGGGCGAGGCCGAAGGTTTGGGGGGATCCTGAGCAGGCCAGCTCTGGACCTAAGGTCACCCCAAACCCTAATCTAGGATTCTCCTCCTGAGTGAGCCCCACCACGTGGTGTTTGTCAAAGTCCAAACGATTGATTGAGTTAGGAGGCAAATCCCTTTTTAGATCTTGTGTGCAAATTGTTACACGGATACCAACTAGAGTTCATCCTGAGCAATGCTGGAACTTTTAGGGGGAAAGTGGCCCTTGTTGTCTCTGCATTCAGTTATACTACTGAGGTTAGGAATAAACTCTGGACATTCATAATTTAACCTTAACAGCGCATTCTGATGCAGCCATATTCCTAATTATATTTTTATCCTTTGGAACTATTTAGATTATCAATCAGTAAACATTTGTTAAGTGCCTTTTCTGCACCAGGTACTATGCTAAGTGCTGGGGACACAAAAAGAGGCAAAAGCTGTACCCTGCTTTCAAGGAGTTCATAATCTAATGGGGGAGACAACCTGAAAACTGCAAACCACATACAGAAAAAGTAAGAAATAATGAACAGAGGGGAAGGCACCAGAATTAACAGGGAGTTGGAGAAGACTTTCTGTAGAAGGTGGAATTTTAATTCTGACTTAAAGCAAGCCAAGAAAGTAGTAAAAGCAGAGACAGGAGAGCATCCCAGGCATGGGGGAATAGCCAGAAGAGAAAGCCTAGAGCCAAGACAATTCATTTTATAGAATATTTATTTTTTTGTTCTACAGTTCCCTTTTGTAAGCTTCAAGAGGTGGCCCCTACTAATAATTTTTTTAAATTTGGTAAACAAAAATATATTCACTCCATTCAGCTATTTGGTACTACCCCTCTATCCAGTCCTTGCCTTTACTGTTCTGAAATAAAGAATACCATATCTTGTAATATTTTTCGAGTGATTTAAACAGGAAAAGTTGAAATTGTTGAAGTTATAAAAAATATCCATATCACACCTAAATATATAATTTTACTCTTTTCATATAATTTTAATATTGGCCATACTTCAGTGCTTCACGTGTTCATGGTGGTAGTCTATTATGAATGGGCGTTACCTCACCCTAAGTGAGTACCTGCATAGGGGCCAAGGTCTTCCAGTGCATCCTGGGCCATCTCCAGTCATCCTGATGAATATCTGGTCACTGGATTCAGATGGCTCTGGAGGAGAAATGCGGCTGGTAACTTTGCACAGCCCTCCCTCACTCAAAACAAAGTCATGTGCAAATCATGTCATCATTTCTCTGATGGCATGGTCTTCTTCGGCAACAGATGAACACAACAACCCATTATTAATAATAATTGCTATATACATAATACTTTGTGGTTACAAAGTGCTTTACACAGACTCTGCCACAAAGAATTTGCAGAGGAGTGCAAAATTCCATTCAGTTCAGGAAGCATTTATTAAGAACTTGTGGGCCAGGCATTGTGTAGAACTAAGGATAAAAAGACAAAAAAAGAAAAAAGTTACTGCCCCTTGGAGCATACCTTTTTTTTTTAAGGGGAGGAGAAACAACATGCATGTAAATAGGCAAATGTAAAACACAAAAGTAATTACAAATGAAGAGAATGCGGACAGCTTATAGGCTAATGCACATAAGGCAAGACGTCTCAAGCTCTGTAAGAGGCAGACCGTGCCCTTGGAATTCCCAGGAGCCTGAGAATGCTGCCTACAGGGCTAGGATCTTCAGTTGCACTGGAACAATGGATAGAATTTACAAAGGCAGAAAACCATGATAATAGCATCAGTAGCCCTAGCGTCTTGTAGTCATCATAATCCAGATGTGCTCTACAGACTACTTAGCACACAGATATACCTCCAGTGTTAGATGGATGACTTCACTCTGTCAGAAGTGGTATGTTAAATAGCAGTTCCAGAAGGATTGTGGCCCACAATTGGAGAGTAAGGGGTCTAATCCAATTTGTACAGAAAGTGCTGCAGAAGCTTAATGATGTAGAAAGGGACCATAGACTATAATTGTTGAAGTTTATATTGAGAAAATTTTGAAAGGATAGGAGACCATTAGATGGAAATAATGGATCGGATTCCTGAAGAGGTTGCTTTATAAGTGCCATTATTAATTTAATGTAATCTTTGGTTTTAGGTGTCGGTCATTAACACTGTGGATACCTCCCACGAGGACATGATTGTGAGTATTCCATTTAACAGTTACTTAAAGCTGAAACTGACATTCCTGTGGGATGGCAGAGTTTTTATTTTCAGTTACGCAGTTTTGATGTGTTAGTTTATGAATCAAAATGGTTTTGGGGTTTTTTTTTGAGAATTTGCCAAACCTCTAGTATTTAGCCATTAGAAGACCACATCCAGCCTTTGTTAGAGTAACAACTCTTCAGAAATGCCCTTGTTTGAGAGACTGTTGTGTCAGCATAGAGTAGGAGGTCTTAACCTTTTTTGTGTCATGGTCCCCTTTGGCAGTAGTCTGGTAAAGGAGCGTAGGGACCCCTTCTCAAAATAATGCTTTTAAATGCATCAAATAAAATATGCAACATTACAAAGGAACCCAGTTATACTGACTTACAGTTGAAAGCTCACAAACTTAGGTTAAGAACTCCTGGTATAGAGGCAGTTGTTACTTTCCATCCTAATGTTCAGCAGTTTGTTTACTGGGCCACATAATGATTGGCAGCTGGCTTTTCTTTTTCCAAATCTTCTTTTGAAAGTGTTTCACATCTTGAGTTGTTTTGTTGGCTGTGATGCCACGTATTCAGGGTCTGCAAAAGCTGTGAAGCAATTGTTAGAAAGGAGAAAATACAGCGCTAAGACTTAGAGATCCAAATTTAGCGAGAGCCTGAGGAAAATAAGGGTTTGGGCCAAAGGAATCAGAATACTTTCCTTTAATACTTCAGTGCCATCCTATGGTCCAGCTTCAGTAGGAATTTGGAAAGTAAATGACTGGGCAGAATGTTAGTATGAAATAAGTAAGCTCAATTAGTCTAATAAACCTAGTCATTACAGGAAGCAGAAAGTTGCTTGAAATTCCTGTGGTCCAAGTCAACAGCGCGGCCAGTATATATGGTAAAGGTATCTGAATATTTTCTGGAAAAAGAACAGCAGAGGTATATGGGTGGTTAAGATTGTGGGAAGAAAGAATAAAAGAGCAGTTATTGCACATTTCGAATTTACATCCTGTGTGCTAGATACAGATATGACGGATACAGAAGTGAACAGGATAGGTGTCTGCCCTCCAGGAGCTTACCTTTGGTGGGGTCGTGATACATACTAAGAAAATGCAACTATGTATTCAGCTGACAAGGTGTAAAGGGACTGTAAATATTTAACCCTACCTATGTCTTTAACTTATTTTCTCAATTTAAGAACATTTTATATTGGAGAACACAACTTATAATCTTCATGTAGTATAAACTGGCCTCCTTTCTTCAGTTTTCTCCGGGACTGAATTGACTTGAGCAGTGTTTTTGTTTTTTTCAAATTTACAATCTCTGCCTTAGTAGTAATGGGTGTGAGCCCCTGGATTCTACAAATCTCCTGATTTCTCTCTTCCATGTTCAGCACGATGCCCAGATGGACTATTATGGCACCCGCTTGGCCACCTGCTCATCAGATAGATCTGTCAAAATCTTCGATGTGCGGAATGGGGGTCAGATTCTCATTGCCGACCTGAGGGGGTGAGTATGTCCAACATTGAGAAAATTCTCGGGGGAACAATTTTGCTGCTTGTATCTTATTCAATAGACTTTGGAAAATGAAATAACAATCCAGATTTTAGCAGAATCTTAGGTGTTTTTCAGAGAGGATGGAGAGGAAGCCATCATCCTACAGAGCATATCCAAAGTAATTCCAGCATTAGTTGAACCTCTTTAAAGGAAATGACTTCATTGGAATAATATCCATAATCCAATTAATTCCCCTGATTGATAAAGCAGGAATTAATCAGTTGGGGAAAATGAGAAACAAAAAATTGGATAATGTACCTTCAGACAATTGAGGAGAGGAAGGAGGAGGGTTCTTGGTTTCCCGAATTGTGAACAAATGTTAAGTTCATGATTTTTTAAAAATAAAAGCAAAACAAAGAAGTACCATTGATAGACTGCTAGGACCAGATCTTGTAAATTCTCTAGACTTGCCCTTCTTTGAATTGTATTTACCAGTGGTAGTAAAAATCAGTCTAGTCATAGCTTAATTATCAGTTCTTTTACTGTGCTCACATCAAGCTATTAACCCAATAAGCCAAAAGGAGAACATCTGCCTAGGATTTGAAACCCTCTGGTACAGGAGAATGTAGAGACTGATAAGGAAGAGGTTGGACTCTCTTTGGGTCAAAGCAGTGGAGCCTATGAGATATTGTGGCAATCTGGTTCAATAAGACATGTGCTATGCCTAATGTGAAAATGCATTTAATAAGAATGTATGTGTAGAACCCATGTAAGATTGCAAGCCGTCTCAGGGAGGGATAGGAAGAAAATTTAAAACTTATGGAAGTGATTGTTAAAAACTGAAAGCAAATTAGTTAAATTTAAAAAAAAAATAATATATGTACTATATTTTAAACACTGAAGGTACAAAGACAGAAATGAAACAATCTACCCTCCAGGGCTTTAGATACAGCATATATACTGATAAGTAAAGACTAGACAGGAGGGAGAGAGCATTGACAACCAGGAGGGCTGGAGAAGGATGAGGCCAGAAGGGAAGGATAGGTTCTGAGGAGCACAGATGAGGGCAGGTTATACCCCAGACATGAGAGGCATGTGCAAAGGCTCTGTGCAAAGGCATGGCACGGAAACAGCATTCCACCAAGATCAGTAAACAGAAGGTTATCCAGGAACATCTACCCTATGGAGCGAAGTAATATGAAAAAAGGCTGCCAGTCTGTTGGAACCAGATTGTGGAAGACCTTAAGGCCAAGGGGAGGAGTTTTTATTTTATCCAAGAGATGATAGAAAGCCACTGAAGATTTTTGAATAAGTGAGTAGTGTGGTCAGACCTTAGGAGTATGATTTGGCAGCCACGTATAGGATGAGTTAGAGAGGAGAGAGCCTGAAAAGAAGCGCCAGATGGGAGATTAGTATTGCTATGGGACAGGTAAGAAGTGATGAGAGCCTTATTAGGGTGGAGAAAAGGGGAAAGAGGGGAGAGGTTTGGAATAGAATGGACAAGATCTTGCAACCAATTAGGCATGTAGGCAGAAGGAATAAGGGAAAGAAAGAACCATGGATTATACAAGTTTTAAACCTGGGATCCCAGGAGAATGGTGTGACTGCTCTGTTTACCTCTGCCTGCTGGGAGGCAGGAAACATGGATTTAGTCCCACCTCTACCCCTTCCTCCCTGTGTGAGACCTTGAGCAAGTCAGCATGTCTTTGGGTTTCTGTCTCCTCATCTGTAAATTAAAGGGGATGGACTAGATCAGTGGTTCCCAGCCTTTTTTAAGCAGACACATCAGATCATAGATTGAAAACTCAAAGGAACTTTAAAAGTCATCTAAGCCAAATCCACAACCATTTTATGGATGATAAAAACTGAGGTCAAGAGAATCCAGAGCCTCTGATTTTCAGTCTTTTGCCCTTTACCACATCACCTCAAAACCCATTTATAACTTTTAAACTGTTGTGCCCCTTCATATGATAGTTATACTGTTTGTGTTCAATGAGGCTTCTATTAATTTGATAATTCTTTAAAATTAATTCATATTTTGTTAATTATAATGGCATCTACATATATTTGAAAAACTCATCCATAATGCTTATTTTGTTAGAGCCAAGAACAAATAACACTTGATTCACATCTGAATCTATAGGTCATAAGCCATGGGCAAGATTTTTTTCTGGCATTCCTTCTAGCTCCGAAATGCTATGATTCTACTCAGCATTGGACATTTGGGGAAAACACATTGTTTCTGTCATTACGTGAACAGTTTTGTCCTTAGCCATTGTCTCAGCCAATAATAGAACTATAGAATAAAGCTGGCAGGACCTTTAAAATCTGGCCTGATCCACCCCTGACTTACGCCCATTTTACAGTCTAGGAAACTTTGAGTCTCTGAGAGCAGAAGGGCTTCCCTGATTACAGAGGCAGGGTTCCTGTGGGGTGCAATGGAAAGAGAGCTGGCTGAACCCAGAATAGCCACACCTAGGTTCAGAGCCCAGCTTTTTGGTAACTTTGGGCAAGGAGCTGAATAAACATCACTGGTCCTCACTTTCCTCATTGGTAAGATGAAAGCATTGGACTAGACAGCTTCCGAGGTCCTTTTCAGCCTTGAAGCTGTGATCCTATTCAGTGTTCTGCCCGGCTCTACCGTACACCTCAGGAAGCCATTTTCAGATCTGTCTATTTATGAACCCAAAGTGTTGTGGGACAAATTCCCAGACCCCTTTATGGCAATTTAGAAATCTTTGGTCTTTCTTGTAGTCACGAAGGCCCCGTGTGGCAAGTGGCCTGGGCTCATCCTATGTATGGAAACATCTTAGCCTCCTGCTCTTATGACCGAAAAGTCATCATCTGGAAAGAAGAAAATGGCACATGGGAAAAGACATACGAGTACACAGGACATGACTCTTCAGGTATGACATGGTCCAGTGGGAAAAGACCCATCAAGAAATAGTAATTGTGTGACCTTCATGTGTCAGAAACAATGCTTTTTCTCCAGCCCTTCATCTCGATTTTCTCTTTTTATTTGTGTGCGTCACTCTCAGGGGTGTTGGATTGCCTTCTCTCTTATCTGTCCCATACCTCAGCTCCCCCAATACTTGGAGTGAAGCCTCCCTGCTTCTCTCCTTCATTCTTCACTGTCACTGTTCTTCCCACAGTGAACTCAGTGTGCTGGGCCCCCCACGACTATGGGCTCCTTCTTGCCTGTGGCAGCTCCGATGGGGCCATCTCCCTGCTGAGCTACGGTGGAGAAGGGCAGTGGGAGGTGAAAAAGATCAACAACGCCCACACCGTAAGTGCTGTGCTTTCAGGCGGTTTGCAGCAGGAAATAATCGGCTTTACCCAAGGTCAACCCAATGGAAAGAAATTTCTTTTTTCACACTAGGTTTAGCCAGGAGACTGAGGGTATCAGGGGCCAACTTGATAAAAACTGGTTGTTCTTACAAGCTGGAGGAGGTAGGGAGGCATAGTGCCCATTACAGAACAGTGGCGCATGGTGCTGGCTTGCTTGGGTTGTGAGAATTGGCTAACATGCCACTCCTAAGTGGCTTGCATGTGGCAGTAGTTACTCATCCACAGAGCACCTTTGAAGCACTGCCATAGACTAGCAATCCTTGAGTGCACCATTTGGCTATGACGATTTTGGGGAATTTATTTTCCTCTACTCCAGAGCATTAAAACTCAAGCTAGCAAGCAAGGGACTATCTCTTCTTTTTAAATGTTTTATTAATGCTCTTTTATACACCACTGTTGACTTCACAGTGACTCCCCTGTCCTTCTCCCCAGCCCTCATAGAACTTTCTCTTCTAGCAAAAACATACATTTGAGAAAAAAAATCCACACATTGGCCACATTTGAAAATTTTCCTCATGCTATACACGTGGCCACTATCTTTTTGTGGAGAAGTAGGAAGACTGCTGCTTCACCATCAGTCTTTTGAAGTCACAGTAGTTCACTGCATTGATCAGAGTTCTGAAGTCAGAAGAGGTGCTGTAACTATTTCTGTATGAATGAAACTTGTCCATCTTTGAGTTTGTAGGAATAGATGCACGGTCCTGCTACGTACACCTGAATAACTTTTTTTTTTTGGTGTAATTCCAAATTTTTCCCATGATGATTAAAGCAGTTTATAGTGCTGCCTGTCTTTCCACAGCCCCAACACTTATCCTTGTGGTCTTTGTCGTCTTTGCCAGTCACATGGGAAGGCAGTACAGCCTCGAAGCTGTCCTCATGCCTCTTACAATTGCTGCTTTGATGCCATCTTTCCTAAAGTTGTTGACAACTGGTATTTCTTCTGAAAACTGCCTGCTTAGGACCTCTGATCACTGTCCAGGGAGTAATAGGCCATAAAGCTAGTCAGTGAAAGACAAATGCAGTACAACAAGTGGGTTCCAGATTTTCATTACCCCAAATATAACTAATGTCAGCGCAGCTGAAATCTTAAAGCAGGTGGCTGAAGACCTAAATACACTTCAGACCTCACACATATATAGAAGAGCCCTGGGAGTCTTGCTCTCAGGACTTGGCCATTTCTTCTCTCCTGAATTTAGAAAATCCTAGTGAAACCAGGATAATTTTTCTATATGCTTTGACTGTCTCTCCACCTCCATTTGAATCCCTAGCTTGACTCCAAACTTAACGCCTTTCCTGATCCCCATGGTTGTTTATGCTCTCTCCTTCCTCAACCAGCTGTGTCTGTATTGATCTGTTTATTGAGTATATAAACTACCTGGGGGTGAGGGCTACTGTTACTTTTGTCTTTAGGTCTACAGCACCCGCCACAGTGCCTTGCACAATGATAGGCACTAAATAAATACTCATTGTGTTGGATTATCTCTTATAATTGACTTCTGGAATTTAAGGAAAGCCTGTGCCCTGCATCTTCCTCATAGAGTAGCTACTCTTTCCTTGTCAATGAACCTCTCCTGTTAATTTGTGGGGTAGAAAGCCAAGTATCATCTTGCTTCCACCTCTGTTCAGATTGGCTGCAATGCTGTGAGCTGGGCTCCTGCTGTCATTCCTGGGAGCCTGGTAGACCAGCCATCCGGACAGAAGCCAAACTACATCAAGAAGTTCGCCTCTGGCGGCTGTGACAACCTGGTCAAGCTATGGAAGTAGGTGGGCCCTCGGGGGACTTAGGGTTTTTGGTTTGGCTTACAGACAAAACACTTGCTGTACCCCCCGATGACAGATGGGGTTGCCAACTCACTTTAAACAAGGCTGGCTCCTTTGCCTCTTCATTATTATAGCTCCAAAATATTTTCCTTCAAAGCCCTCACTGTGTCAGTGGGTTCTGAAAGTGATCTCTCTCCAGGCGTCCCATTATTGTGCAGCTTGAGGCCCATCCTCAGGATACATAGGGCCAAGTGAACTGTCCTTGGGGGCAGCCTTTTTACAGGATATAGTTACTTAGAGTAAATAGATGTCCACAGGTGGAGGAAATATTCTAGATAATGACATAATCTGCATCCATCTTTAAGGATTGCAGAGTGCTTTATGTAAGTCAGCTCATTTGATCTTCACAACCACCCTGTAAGGTAGATGTCTTTACTGTCTCCATTTTACAGATGACAGAATTGAGGCAGACAGAAGTCAAATGACTCACGCAGAGTCACATAGTCATTAGGTATCAGATTCAAGATTTGAACTCATGTCTTACTCTTACCCAGATTCAGTGTTCTTATCTGCTGTGTCACCTCAGTGCCCAAAAGAACAGAGAGCTTGCCATCCTCCAGATGGATGCTCAGAAATCAGTTTGTGGTCTGGTTTGAGGAAGATTCTCATTATCCAAACAGCCCAGTACTGAGAAGCATCATTGTTCACTTAGGAAAAAACCAGCCTTTCAAGAAGATAGCAAGTTGTAAACTGCTTTCCTCACTCCTTGTGTGCTCTTTAGGGAGGAGGAGGATGGTCAGTGGAAGGAGGATCAGAAGCTGGAGGCTCATAGTGACTGGGTCCGAGATGTTGCCTGGGCCCCCTCCATTGGCCTGCCAACAAGCACCATTGCCAGCTGCTCCCAGGTGAGCTTCCAGTGTATCAAGAGGGGTGACCAGGTGTTGAGTCTTTGAGGTGATAAATGGGATACTTGGACAAAGGTGTGGCCTCATCCTTTGTGAGACATTTCTGAGAATCACTGTGAACCAGAAATGAGAATTGTTGTCCCGCTTTAGAGGGCAAAGAAAACAGGGAAACAAGAGCAGGCTTCAGTCTTCAGGGGAAATGACCAAAACCACCAGTTGCAGCAGGACAGACAGTAAAAATGGCAGTATCTTCATTGGTTGTTAATCTGCCTGCCAGAGATATGGTCAACCATCCAAGACACCTGATCATTTTCCTCTAGAATATAGAATAAATGTGTTGTTTCTTTTTTGTGTCATTTCTCTGTCTCATTTTGGTCTTTGTATCCTTGGTATCTGCCCAATGCACATAGTAGTTGCCTAATAAATGCTTGTTGGTTGATCCAGACAGTTATAGTGAAGTCAACAGGGGAAATCTCAGGAAGAATTGTCACAAAGAGTAGAACGGATTTAACAGATACAGGGGGATGGATTTGTCCAAGGCTTTTGTCTGTACACACTTAGAGTTAACACAATGGACCAAGGAACAGTGGAGTCAGCTAAAACAAAGGAAAAATAGGGTAACCAGAGAAAGTAAACTCTCTTAACCTCATCTGAAGGGAGAGCTTTCTTTGGGACACTGAATGGAGGTTGGGCCTGGCACCTAAGAACAGAAAAGTCTAATTTGGTGGCATGAAACTTCCCCATTTTCATTATTTGAAACTAATTTTTGGTATAGGCATAAAAGGTTAGATTTTGTTTTGTTTCCTATCCTTTTAAATTTAAGTTCCTAAGGACTCTGAGACAGCCTCAGGGAAAGCCTTTGCCAGTCATACCTTGAGGGGACACTACAGATGCCCAGCACAGGCCTTTTCAAGTTCTCCACCATCCACTGAGCCCAAAGAACCATTACTGACTGCACTTTTTTCTAGGATGGTCGAGTGTTCATCTGGACCTGCGATGATGCTTCTGGAAACACGTGGTCTCCCAGATTACTGCACAAGTTCAATGATGTTGTGTGGCATGTGAGCTGGTCTATCACAGCCAACATCCTGGCTGTTTCAGGAGGAGACAACAAAGTAAGTGTTCTCCTTCATTTGAAACCCTTCGGTGATTGAGAAACCTCACAATTGGGGAACAGGGAGACATCAAAGATTCTTTAAAAAAAGTTACTGATGCCTTTTGTTTTTACATCACAGTCAGTTCACAATCTTACACACACACACACACTCTCTCTCTCTCTCTCTCTCTCTCTCTCTCTCTCTCTCTCTCTCTCTTTCTCCTCCCAGTGTCGTCTCCTGCCAACACCCACACCTAGCCCCATGGAAGGGGAGAGGTACATTTCTTTATCTCCTTTCCAAGTCCTACCTCATTTTGTCTCAGTTCATATAAGCCTTCCCTTGTTTCTCTGAATTCTGCATATTTGCCATTTCTTATGGCACAGTAGTATTCCTTCATACTACTCATTAGTTCAGCCATGTAATCAGTGGGCACCCACTTTGTTTCTAGTTTTGGGAGAGGGATTATTTTTGCTATCCCAAAAAACATGCACCTGTGAATATTTTGGTTTATATGAGGCCTTTCTGTCTTTGCCCTCCTTGAAGAATATGCCCAACAGTGGGATCTCTAGATCTAAAGGTCTAAACAGTTTAGACTTTCTTGCATTGTCATGAATTATTTTCCAGAATGATTAGACAAAAGCACAGCTCCACTAATGTTTTATAGTTCATTATCTGTTTTCTTCTGGTCACCCTGATTTGCATTCAAAAAAACTTTGAACTGACAAAAACCTAAATGAAAATTGTCTTCCTCCTCCAGGAATGAATGATTTGTATTTTGACCACCAGAGGGTAGCATTGGTCTTCTTCCATTCAAGACTGGGCTTTCTTGTGTTGTCTAAAGTCTTAATTAAGCACATCCTTTGTACTGGAGGTGGGGTGAGGGATGGAGGGAGACAGGATTATTATACATTGTATGACATGCTTGCTGCCCATCAAATTCATGATCTGATCAGATTCAAGCCATACATTTGTGAAACAATAAGATTCAGTACTAACATGAGTACTACTGATCAACCTCTCTAGGTCAGAGTAGTCTGATGTCTCTGTGGGCCAGAAAAATTGGGGCAGGCTTTGCAGAAGAAATAGGTCTTCAACTGGGTCAAACCTCAGAAGCACAATGACGTCTATTGCAGAAACCAGCTGTCACAAAAGTATGAGAACATCCATCTTAAAAACCAAGTGATCTTTTAAAATAAGTTTTTTGGGGAAGTTATTTTAAAAATCTGCCACCTTTAAGTCCTTGCCCTCCTGGACCTCTGTAGCATTGACAGTGCTGACTACCCCCTCCTCTGGATAGTCTTTCTGCCCTGGGCTTTATAAACTCAACACTCCCTTGGTTCTCCTTGTCTTTTTGTACTGGTCCTGGTCTTTCCAGCCCTTCAAGGTGAATGTGTCTCCACACTCTGTCTTTGGTCTCCTCTACCGGCACTCTTCTCCTGGCTCTGCCCCATGGCCCTGTCCCCTTCTCCCTCTCTCATCAACTTTCCAGCCTTGCAATAGATTGTAAAGTCCATGAAGAGGGGGGACTTGTGTTTGTAACCCTGGCACTTAGCACAGGCCTTCACACACATCGACTTTCATGCCTGACACATGATCCTACCCCTGGGCAGCCCTGGCTTCTCTCCTGAACTCACACCATCCATCATTATGAAGATTTCCGGTTCGCTGTCCCTACTGTGCTTTGGTCACTGGTGTTGCCTGTGGTCAGGCCCTGACTGTTACTGGGCCATTTCCTCTCCTCCCTCATGGTTCTCGCTCCCCTCCCTAGGACAGACTTTCAGTACCACACACTGGGACAAATGCTGTGGCTTCCTCCAGAGTCTCCCTGGCTCCAGTCTCTTTTATATTACCTGGTAGAGATTGGGTTGGTCTGCAGATAGTCCAAGCCTTGGGGTTAGAGATGGGGAGGCCTTTGTGGACAGTCTTTGCAAGTCACTTCCTGGAGTCATACAAGGATTTATTGAACAACTTCTGTGTACCAGCCTCTGTCCCTGGGGACACAAAGATGGAGACGTGCAGGATTACGAAGTAGGAGGAGGACTGGGAGAGCACACACTCTAGTTTTCAGGACAGCATTACTGTGAACCCCTTTTTCTGGTTCTGCTTCCTTCCCTCTGCATGTTTTTGTGCATGCGCTCAATGAAATTCAGCAAGGATGGCTCAGGTACTGCTGTGACATGGACAAAAGTCTGACAGTCAGCGAGGGTGGGGGTTGGGACGGGGCAGGGGAAGCAGCGTTTACCCAGATGAGTAAATACCAAATCTAAAAGGATTTAGAAGGAAGAACATTAACTAATGGAGGATACAGGAAAGGCCTCTAGGAGGTGGGGGCATTTTAGCTGAGTCTTGAAGGGAACTAGGCTCCCAGAAGGTTCCAGGGAGGGAGGAAGTGGATCCTTGGACAAAAAGCAGGGAGAAGAGCAGGGCAGGCAGCTGGAACCAGGCTACAGAGGGTTTGAAATTCTCAACAGAAGAGTTCCATCTAGTGCCCAAAGACAAGAGGGAGCCACTGGAGCATCTTCCTCAGGGGTACCATAGACTGGTGCTTTAGGAATTTCAGGTTGACTACTATGGAGAATGGATTGGGAGGGCAGAAACTTGTCAGAGGCAAGAGCAATAATCCAGGAGAAATGTGCTCAGGGCCTGAGCTAGCAGGTGGCTGGAGAGCACGTGGACGTGAGATGTGGTTTAGAGGCAGGTTCCACAAAACTCAGCAACTAATGAGAAATGGGTAAGTGAGGGAAGGGGAGGAGTCGGGGCTGGACACTTGTGAGCCTGGGAAACAGAGTAATGGTAAGGCCTGTAACAAGAGGTGGGATCTTAAGGGCAAAAGCTCTTTCGGAGTGAAATAAGACATCCGTATGTGAAAAGCTAAATAACCTGTTAAGCAGCACTCAACACAACCTTGTCCATCAGCATCAAGGGTTCCACAAAACCTGCTTTTTCAGTATTTGATAACTATCTCACTATCATTCAAAATACAATATAGTATATTTTCCTGAATTTAAAAACATTCTTACATAGAGGTCCATGACATAGGAAAAGTTAAGAACCCCTGGGCTTGATGGCAGGGCAGGTCCCTTCTGAGCCTTACATGCTGTGCCTCAGAGAGATCACCAAGCCCTCTATGATATGCTAAATAAATTATTTTAATGGTCATCTTTTTTTGGCCCCCTTTACTTTCCTGCTAATCCATCTCATAGATAGAAAACACTACAGTCTGTGAAGAACTCAACAGAACTCCCTCCAGGAAAGTGATACAGAAAATAAATGCTGTGAATCCATAACAAAGAAAGATCATTAAAATTGGAATTGGTCAGAAAAAAACTTCATGAGAAAAGTAGGAAACTGAACCTTCCTGCTCCCAGAGTATGCATTTTTTTGCTAACTTGAACTTACATCATCAAGGATAGATGTCAGACACTAGTTTGCTCCTTTCAGAACCAAACTAAAATGCAGTTGGGAAATATTTGACAAAATAAATATACAAATATAAAATATACATATACAAAAATAAATAAAAAAAAAACATTGTTAATAGCTGGTTTGGGGGGGTGTCTTAGTTTTGGTAAGAAGGTTTGAGTGCAAGGTGCCGTATTTCCCTCTCTGATTTGGTAAAACATCAGTTGTAAAAAGGTTCAAACCTTTTAAGATTCAATAGGTTGATCATTTTTTGATTGAATTCTGTGATTTGCATAAGAAAACTTGAAGGGGATGGAAGACAACTTATTGAAAGATCTTGTTACCCGTGAAAGATTGCTGCAGGCATCCTTTAAAAATGATGGTGCAGACTCAGTTTGGTATGAAAATCTGTCTTACGCTACAGGAAAGTAGGGAAGAAGGGGAAAAGTGGGGTGGGGGGGATGATGGAAAGGAGGGCAAATGAGAGGAAGGAGTAATCAGAAGTAAACATGTTAGGGGAGGGACAAGGTCAAATGAGAGAACAGAATAAATGGGGGGCAGGATAGGAGGGAGGGAAATATAATGTCTTTCACAACATGACTATTATGGAAGTCTTTAGCAAAACTATACATGTATAGCCAATATTGAATTGCTTGCCTTCTCAGTGGGGATGGGTAGGGAGGGAAGAAGGGAGAGAAGTGGTAGTCAAAGTTTTAGGAACGAATGTTGAGACTTGTTTTTGCATACAACTGGGAAATAAGAAATAGAGGTAATGGGGTACAGAAATCTATCTTGCTCTACAAGAAAAGAGAGAAGATGGGGATAAGGGAAGGGAGGGCAGATTAGGGGAAGGGATAATCAGAATGCACAGTGTTTTGGGGTGGGGGGAGAGGAGAGATAGGGATGAAATTTGGAACTCATAATCTTGTGGAAATGAATGTTGAAAACTAAAAATAAATATTTTAAAATGTTAAAAAAAAAAAGGAACGATGATGCAGAACCAGATCTGATGAGTGTCTTACTCTCCTAAATATGATGTTGGGTTGCCAGGTGGTGTAGTGGATAGAGCACTGACTCTGGAGTCAGGAAGACTTCAATTCAGATCCAACCTGAGACACTTATTAGCTGTGTGACCCTGGGCAAGTCATTTAACCCTGTTTGCCCCATTTTTCTCATGTGTAGAAGGAAATGGCAAACTACTCCAATGTCTTTCCCAAGAAAATATGGTGTCACAAAGAGTTGGACATGAGTGAAACAGCTGAACAACAACAAAATATGTTGAGAAATCATTTCGTGATTTTGTCTGGACTAGGTTAGACAGTGATTTCATAGGTTCCCAGGATCATTTATATTTAATAGATGACTCCTGGAAGCCTAAAACTTTAAATCAGAAGCACTGTCTGATTGTTAAGTGAGATGCCAGAGGGGATAGTTCTGTGTGTGCCAGAAATCCTGAAGTCACATCCACTTGGCAGCCACCTGGTTTTCCTTTGCATGAGACTAACTGATGATGAGATCAGGGGTGTCTTTTTCAGTGAATGGCAAATGTGGAATAGAAATGGAGTCACTGAGGTTTGACGGCTGGAGAATAAAGGTGTGCGTGCTCACAATGTGACCTAGGGGACACGTGTTACTTAGTTGGTGTAGGATGGTTCAGAATAGGGTTTCTAGAAAATGTGATTCTTGAAGGGAGAAATTGGAAGAATGGAGAAGTAGAAATGACAGATGAACAGGAGTGAGTTTTTCTAGGCCTGGAGAGATAGCATGGAGGAATTAGGGGAAGACAGAGTAGGAAAAAGAAGTCAGTGAGATGTTAAGATGACGGGCTCAATGGTTGTGATCAGAAGAAACAACAAAAGCTAATTGTGAGAGAAGAGATAAAAGTGTAAAATAAAATGGTGGTTAGAGAATTTTTGTCTTATTTTAAAATGAAGGTGTTGAACTAGATGATCTCTAATGGCCTTTCCAGTTATAACATGTAATTCAGTGAAAATAATAGATATGTTTGGAAAGGGAAATGTTAGCAAGAATTTACCTTTAGGGTCCCTACTAGCTTCATGGGAAAAAAATTTTGATAGTATATGAAGGAGAAAAAAGTGATAATAAGTTATTTGAATTTAATAAAATGAGTTGAGCCTAAAAAAAAGCTGGTTTTCTAACTCTTCTGCATTCCATGGGGATCCTTCTGTATGGTATCATGACCCCTGTTTCTCTTTGACACACTGCTCTGCAGCACTTCCCTTTCACCAAGTGAAAAAAGGAACAGAAACTTTAGATTGTATTTCTTTGAGCTTAAAACAAGTACCTTTATTTTGAAAGATCTGTGGCTTCCTCATTTTCTTTACTTCCTCCACCAAGTGGATCTCAGACCTGAATTCATTCTTTGTTGTGCTATATGGCACTTACTGTTTTCCAAAAAGTCCTCCACAGAGCCAGCAGTGCCCTTGGTTTTCCTTGCCAGTGCCAGTGATGATGGAGTGGCAGTGGTTCTTCAGTATGGTCTTTGTGTACATATCCTCAGACTCACATTCAGTATGTATCTCTCCTTTGTCCCTGATGTTGTTTGTCATGGATTTGATAGAAGAAAAAACTTACTGACAATTAGAGCTATTGCCTCTTGCAGTAAAGATCACTGGTCAGGCCTACTGTACAGTTGTGGGTTCTCCTCTGGAATTCACACGAGGCTGTGATTCTCTATAATTAATAGTCATATAATGTTACTGAAAGGGTATTTGTTTTAAAAAAATGAACTTCTACAATGGTGAGTTGTTTGTGGTTGAGCATTATATCATTTTCCAGATCCAGTCCATCTCTATGCCACTCAGTATACATCTGAAACCCTTGTCTAAGATGAAGAATGGGGATTTGGGGTGAAAGTAGAGTGATTGAATCATAACATGGGGAAACTTCCGTCCATGCACATGGGCCCTTCTCTGAGTCTTAGAAAGTAACTCAAGGAGTGGTGTGTCTTGCCTATGTTTCTACAACCAGTGTATGGCAAAGGTGGGACTTGAACCAGGTCTTCCTGATGGAGGGAAGTGGAGAGCCCTGCTTCCTCCTCATGACACCATGCTGCTTTGCACAATCTGTTTTTCATCTAAATGAAGCAGGTGTCCTTAACATGCTCGATGCCAGGAGAAGTAAAGAGTTTAGATGAGACCAAGGCTCCACCCTTCTGTAATTGACATCCTGGTTAAGGGTCGATGCTACCTCACAAGTTTACAGTAAGAACCAAATGAGATGTGTATAAAGTGGGGAAGGGAGAGGATTAAGCATTTGTATCATTAAACTGTGTGGCAGGCACTGGGCTGAGCACTTGTACAAATGCTTTCTCATTCAATCTTCACAACAACCCTTTAGGGTAGAGGCTATGTTGACCTCCCTTTTATAGCTAGGGAAACTGAGGCAGACAGAGGTTTAGTGACTTGCCCAGGATCACAGAACTAGTGAATGTCTGAGACTGGATTTGAACACAGGGCATCTTGACTCCTAGCCCAGCACTCCAGCCACTGTGTCTCCTAGTAGGCTTTATCAAAGCACTTTATACACTTTAAAGCATTGTGTCAACAGTCATTCTATTTTTGTATATTATATGTATGATATGTATTTTATATACTTGTGCTTTTGTTTTTTCCATTGTGGATAGTTAAACCTGCATCTTTCAAATTACTCTCTATTTCACTGAAGCACCTTTGTAGTGTGCCAGGTGGTACAGCGTCATCTGTAAATAGGAGGAACCTGTAGAGAACCTTGCCCTCCTCACTAGAGTCCTCTCCTTTAGACATTAGACGCGGCTTATTATCCATCTGAAGCCCCTCTCCTTCTCAGAAGACCTCTCCCATGACATGCGTGTGGAACATGGGGCTTCTTGTTTAATGCTGACAGTGAACAGAACCTTTTCTGTGCTGAGATCCCTCAGAGCATCGTAAAGACGTTTGCCAATCACATGAGACAGCCCTTGTCTGAAGACCATCTTCAGTGATACACTTTGTTCTGTTGAATCAAATACGCTTTAAAAAAAATATTTTTTAACTATTTACCTTATGATAATGAAAACTTTTGCTTCCAGGTTACTCTGTGGAAAGAATCAGTTGATGGACAGTGGATGTGTATCAGTGATGTCAACAAAGGCCAAGGTTCAGTGTCTTCAATCACAGAGGGCCAGCAAAATGAGCAGTGACCCAAGAGGTGCCAGCAGGTCAGACACACCAAGGAATCAACCAGCCATGGAGCCAGAGGGCAGCCGTCCACAGCCGTGACCTCTGGAACTGCTGCTTCGTGGGTCAGCTGAAGAACAGGCTTCCCCAAACAGGGAAAGGAAATGAGATGATTCTGAATTCAGTAAGATCACATGTTCCTATGAATAGATGCAACCACAGTATTGATCATCTGCCTTAAAATGATTTGATATGGTCTCTAAGATAATTTGACTGGTTCAGAATGCTTAGAGTATAAGAAAAATTATTACAAATGGTCTTCAAAGTTGTTCATTTTAAAATATTTTTTTTATTGGCTACTTTTGTGTACCCCTACAATTTGGGGCTTGTATTGGGGTGGGTAGGATTGTTTTCAAAATAATTGAATAAAGTCAATAATAATTCTCTGGTTTTGATTATCAGTTTTGATTTTTTTTCTTTCATTTATTTAATTTGAGTTTTAGATTTTCTCCGCCTCCCTTCCCTCCCCAAGAAGGCATGCACTCTGATAAAGGCTCTACATGTACTTTCTTGTTAAACAGATTTTCACATTAGTTATGTTGTAAAGAACTAGAGTGAATGGAGGAAACCACGAGAAAGAAAAACAGAATAAAACAGAGCAAACAGTCTGCTTTGATCTGCCTTCAGATTCCATAGTTCTTTGGATGCGGACGGCATCATGGTCTTGGCATTGTCTTAGATCCTCACGTTGCTGAGAAGAGCCAAGTCTGTCACTCAGTCATCACACAGCGTGACTGTTACTGTGCCCAGCGTTCTCTGATTTCTGCTCATTTCACTCAGCATCAGCTCATATCAATCTGTCCAGATTTTTATGAAGTCCACCCGTTCATCATTTCTCATAGCACAATAGTATTCCATTACATTCACACACCACAACTTGTTCAGACATTCCCCAGTTGATGGGCATCTCCTCACAATTTCCAGTTCTCAGCCACCACAGAGAGAGCTGCTATAAATACTTTTGTACGTGTAAGTCCTTTTCCAGTTTTTACAGTCTCTTTGGGATACAGCCCTTGAAGTGGTCTTGCTGGATGGAAGTGCTCAATTTCAGTTTTACAAGGGACTTTCACATCCAGCATCTTGTTTGGTCATCAGAACCCAGAGATAGGCCTGACAGGGATTCTGTTTCCATTTTCAGAAGTGAGGTCTCACAGTAAGGAAGCGTGGGGATCTTCCCATCCTTAAATCCCATATACTTTCCCGTGTGTTGTGTTGCCCCCAATGTCCTGACCCCAAGAGGAGAGGACAGTCATTCTCTTGAGCCTTTTTAAGGACATTTCATCTACTATTACCGTTCTCCCCCTGCCCCTCCCAAGAGGACACCCCACCCCCACCACCTACCCCAAAAGCATGGAGCCTAGGATGATGGCTACACTTTCCTATGTCCTAGAGTCAGTCAAAAGCCATAAACTAACCAAGTATTGTTAGAGCCACTTGTTCTATGTCCAGCTCGGTGCTCAGTGGGATACAGGAGGATAAAACATGTTCCTTAACTTGAAGCAGCTCTATAACCTAGCTGTTAGACCATAGCCCACATCATGACTCACTTGGGAAATGTTTTAAAGTTATTAAAGGTGTTGTAAATTCAGGATAATTTCCCTCCATGATCCTTTGCAAATAGTATCTCCATTTTACAGATAAGGAAACTGAGGCTTAGTGACTTGCCCAGGGTCACATGGCTAAAAAGTGAAGTAGACTGATTAGAATCCAGTACTGTGAGGCTAAGGCAGGTCTTCTACTACCACACATGCTCCTTAAGTGATTAGAATAAAAGCAAAGTTTTTCATATTGTAAATAAGGGTTAGAGGGAGCCAATATCATCTGTCTATATCTACACCCACCAGCTCTAAGTTAGCACCCCTGCCAGGCATGTGGCCAAAGCACCACTTTCCACTGATGGGCATAAGTATTGTGAAGGTCCAGATGGGGCCCAGCGTGTTCTCATGGTCCCCTATGCTGACACCTTCTATCAGAATCTTGATGATTATTCTTGGGGGATCTGAGACCACCAGCCAGAGAACCAGCTGGGTCCAGGTGTTTTTCTACTAGAATCCTCTGATGTCTGAGGTTGCCAAAGTCATCCTGGTTTCTCCAGAATCACACAACACAACACAACCATCCTGCAGGAGCCGCCTCTCTGAGAAGGTCCCCTCTGCAGGCACAGAGGAATCAGTCTTCTTAGCTAGGGGCAGGGGAGGCTCATCTCTGCTTGCAGTGGAAGCAGCTCCACACCAATGAAATAGTGGATCTTGTGAAGTATTTCGTAAATTCCAGTCTAGGACAACGTGAAGTGAACCACTCTGAAATCATTCCCAACCATTCCATTTCCCATAGTGGGATACAGGAGGATAAAACATGTTCCTTAACTTGAAGCAGCTTCATAACCTAGCTGTTAGACCATAGCCCACATCATAACTCACTTGGGAAATGTTTACCCATAGTAAGTTACCTGACAGATGAAATCTGAAATAACAGGAAACAATCACGCCACTGGGCATATTGATTTATTAAGCAATGCATGGCAATTGTGCAACAAATTGGGACCAGGCCTCCTCAGCATAGCACCAGACACTAAATATAAGACAGGGTTATTTTATGCATTAAAAGAAAACAACAGGATATGAAACAGAATACAAGACTAGGCCATCTGATTTCTAACTGGAGGGAAGATTAGGAGCTTTCTGAGTTGGAAGGGAGAGAGTAAACAGGCAACTCCTTGAAATGCAAAAAAGGGCGTCCAGTTCCCACTTCTCCAAGTGTCTGTTCAATCGAAGGAACAAGGAAACAGTAACTGATTGACCAGTACAAGGTCAGTTTTCAAATGACACATACAGGTTGCTTGAGCGATGTAAAACTAAGAAAAGTCTGCCTCGGTCTTTGGATCTGACAGGGTTTGTGGTCAGCATAACCTAGGGCCTTAGTTAAAGGACTCAGCAACAGGTGGGCGTGGTCCAGCTTCCCAGCCACACAGGGCTAAATTCAAACAGCACAATAAAGTTTTCTCACAAAATAGAAATTAGATCAGACTCAAATCGAATAGAAAGGGAATTGAGCTAATTTCAGAACTGAGTCACGAGAGGAAGTCAGCTTGGTTCTGTCAATTCCCACAGTTATCTTCTTAACTACAATCAAAGGAGAAAATGAACTAAATAGTGATTGGGAGAAAGGGAGAAGAATTTACACCGATTCCCTAAACTTCTTTGTGGACAACCCATCTGCAACATGGTGCTGACTTCACCTGTGACTCCTGAATTGTTTAAGCTCAGGAGCTCTGGGCTGCAGTGAGTTAAAGATGTCCCCATGGCATCAATATGGCAAACGCCTTGCAGCAGGAGGGTCCTAGGCTACCTAACAGGAGTCAAACTGGCCCAGGATGGAAACAGAGTGGGTCAAAGCTTCCTTGGCAATTAGCAGGGGGATGGATTGGGGTAGGCAGCAGCCTGGACAACATAAGGAGACCCAATCACAAAAAAAAGAAAAAAGTCTAAGGCAACTAGAGGGTGCCATAGTGCACAGAGCACAGGCCTGGAATCAGGAAGACCTGAGTTCAAATCCAGCCTCGGACATTTACTAGCTGTCTGACTCTTGCAAGCCACTTAACTTCTATCTCTCAATTTCCTCATCCGTTAAATGGAATCATAATAGCACCTGCCTCCCAAGGTTGTTATGAGTATCAATGAGTTAATATTTGTAAAATGCTTAAGACAGTTTCTGGCATATTGTAGACACTTAATAAAGGATTATTACGTTGCCCTTCCCTCTTTGCTAATAAAATATCAAGTCTTTGAAAGAAGACATTTTTGTGTCTGTATCGCCCTAGCTGCTGGACCAGCTAGCACAATATCTGTGTCACTTGAGAGAAAAGATTGATTGTTTGCTTGCTTGATTGATCAAGTTCTGAAGTTCATCAGAGAGTGCCCAGTGCATCTACACTGGTTTCTTTAGATAATTCTTTTTTCTTCCTAATGTTTTTTCTTCCTGTCTTCAACATCATATTCATGAGTGCTTCATATCCTTCCTAGGCTGACTTCTGTAGGATTTTAAGCTCTAGGATCCTGCCTATCCTTTCTCTGAACCCTTTGAAGTCTTCTCTCCAAAAATAAAGGGTATATGTCAGACTCTTCTTGACTCTCTCTAATAACAAACTCTCAAGCAGAGAGGTCACTTCCCTGAAAAGGTCCCATCATTTTCATTCCAGCAAACATCAACAATGCCTTCATGATGAGGATCAGATCCAGAAGAGTATTTACCTTTTATTGGTTCCTCTACCTGTTGAGGGATAAAATTAACATTAAGATAAATCCAAAAAATATTAGCTATGCTTCTGGTTAAGACGGTGATATTAAAAGCTGTAGAGAAACCCAGTTCTCCAAAACATAAAAAATATCTAAAAACAAACCCAGAAAGACCAATGATAAAGGAAACAAGAAATAAGCAGAAATAAGTCCCTCCATCCAGTCCATGACTGTACACAAAGACAGTCAGAAGGTGAGGGAGTCTGTTCACAACGTCAAACCAAGAACGTTGGCTTAGGTAAATGCAAAAAATCAAATAGAACACTACAGGCAAGGAAGTGGTGACAATGCTGCCAAGAAAACTGACACAAACTTTGGTACCCATGCCACAAAACTCATGGAAGGGAGGGGAGTTGATGAGAACTCTAACAAATGGACCTGAAGCCAGCCAACACTCCAAATAATGACATCACAGGTCAGCACCAGTTCTAATAATCCAGTGCCAGAAGCTAGATCCCAGACTTGGCCTTGGTTAGACAGAAGCAGGGAGCAGAAAACCATATCCCATAGATCACTGTGGAGGAAGACACAGCCTGGCACTCCTGGAATCCACACAAGGACAGAGGAGACAAGACCAACTTGGTACCTGAATGGGGGTTGCAGGAACAACTGGGGTGGGCTATGGAGGATACCTAAGATCAGCATGATTTCCAACACCCTCCCTGGAACCTGGAGCCTCTGGCAGGGCTAACAGTAACATAACATTGCCACATGTTGTTGAGAGGAGTAAGTCCAGCTGAGCAAAGAAATAGCTTAGAAACAGAAAAATAGAGAATTCACTTTATGGATAGACTAGTTTTATGTGTTTGTCAAATACGATGTGTATCAACTCAGCTTATCAGTGGAAGTATCTGTTCAACACAGAACCTACATTTACTAAGAGACTGTTTTAGACTGTTCCTAGGAAGAAGGAAAAGGCTGTATAGAGTTTCAGATGTATGAGTTACCTTGAACAAGTGGGTTTTCCTCATGTGACTCTTAGCAGGTGTTGAGTATGTCCACTTTCCACAAATAGTGCAATGGTAGGAGAACATGACCTAAACTGTTTCAATTGTGATGTATTCATTATTTCTGATTTATTTTAATTTCTGAATATCGGTGATATTGCTATTTCTTTTGCCTTATTGCTAAGCAAATGGTTGTGTTTAAGAACTAAGTGTGCTGGGGCAGTCAGGTGGTGCACTGGATAGAGCACCAGCTCTGGAGTTATAAGGACCTAAGTTCAAATCCAGCCTCAGACACTTGACAGTAACTTGACATTGGGCAAGTCATTTAACCTTAATTGCCTTACCAAAAACAAAAATCTAAATGTATCATCATTGTGAATGGTTACTTGTACTACACACCAGTGATGGAAGCCCAAGAGCTATAACAGTGAGTAGGGGAAGTATATTCCTCCACAATAGGATTATCTCGAAGACTTCAAGAGAGTTTTTTTGTAACTTTGTAGTAGTGGTACTTCTCCATAAACTTAGACCAGCTAGTCTATGGGGAAGCTAGGTGGTGCTGTGGATAGAGCAGAAGTCAGGAGGACCTGAGTTCAAATCTCACTTCAGACACTTGATACTAGCTGTGTGACCTTGGGAAAGTCACTTAACCTCAATTGCCTCATTCTGGGTCATCTCCAGTCATCCTGATGAATACCTGGTCACTAGATTCAGATGGCCCTGGAGGAGAAGTGAGGCTGGTAACCTGCACAGCCCTCTCTCACTCAAAACAAAGTCAGTGCAAGTCATATCATCATTTCTCTGATGGCATGGTCTTCTTCGGCAACGAAGGACGAACACACATACACAAACCAGCTAGTGTAAGGGCAGGTAGGAGATAGTGAACCATCCTAGAAAGCGAGTAGGTGGTCACACACTCATGAGAGAGGTATTGAATGGGTTTATGCTAAGCACAATACACATGTGTGACACAAGTCAGGGAAAAAAATACTGCAAACAGTCAGAAAAAAAAATTTTTTTAATTCAAGTACCAAGAAACCAGTCAGGATCACACAAGATTGCTAGCAAGCACTTAAAAGAAAAATTTGGAATGCAGTGTTTCAAAAGGCAAAGATAAAACCAAGAGTAATTTGCTTAAGAGAAAAACAAACCTGAATATAACCCTATAGAAAGTTTTATAAAAGACTTTCAAGTATTCCTGGTGAAAAGGCAAAAACTGAGCAGAAATTTTGAAATGCAAATGCTGGAGACAAGAGAAACTTAGAAAGGGAAAGAGGAAAGGGAGGAGGAAATAGGCATTTAAGTACCTCCTACATTGCCAGACATTGTACTAAACACTTTAAAAATATCTCATTTGAAGTAAATGCATCTGAACCACTGGAAGAAGCTAAATAACATTTGCATGCTAATCGAGAAGAAATGTGTCCTTTAAAAATCCAAATATCTTCAAGGACTACAGGAGACAAGTGGTACAAACAGTGGTTCTGGGCATGAGTTTGTTCTGTTTTGTTGGTTTTAAGAGAAGAGAGAAAGGAGGGGTAAAGAAATGAGGAAAAAGTGAGATGAACTTACTATTTTCCATAAAGGAGATGCATGAGAACATGGGATGGATGGAATTGCAGGAGGTAACCTTGCTGTTCTCTGAAAACTGCACTCATTTCCTGATTGCATGCGTTTTCAGTGACTTTCCCTCATTCTTCCTCACTCCAAATCCTAGCTTCCCTGACTTTCTTCAAGATTCAGTTTCAATTTCATCTTCTATAAGAAGCCTTCTTGATCATTTCCCACTCAGCTTCTAGTGCCCTCCCTCTGATGTTATCTTCCATTTATATTGTATATATTTTATATTTACATGGTTATTTGCATGTTATCTCTTCCTTTAGAAAGTGAGCTCTTCAAGAGCAGGAACCATGTCTTTGCCTTTCTTTAGGTCCCTGCCCTCCATGCTTAACACTATGCCTGGCATATTGGAGATAGGTAATCAGTGCTTATTGGCAAAATGACCATCTTTTCTCTTCTGAATCCTTTGCCTTTGATGAGCATCAATGATGAAAACATTGATTGTCCCCCTAAATGTCATCAGTTTCTTGCCCCCAGATAATTTTGATTCGTTGAGAGATCCTATTATTTCATAATTCACAACCTTATTGAGAGAATACTGGTTTTTAAAAGATGAGTTTGGCAGTAGGGATCACTTGAGGATTTTTTAAATCAAATCTAACTTTTCTAAATGTGATTCAACATGATCTCCTCATATTCTATTCTGAGCCAGCCTATTGTCCATAGGGAATGTCTATCATGGAAAAAAACTGAACAACTCAGTAAGTTGCCTGTCCTCTTGCATTTCATATTTGTAACAACGTATTTTGTTTTTCCTGTGTGGTTTATCGAAGTGATCCCTTTTTATGACTATGGATCTTAATGATTCATTTACATACCAACAATTTATTTACTGTTGTGGGCAAATCCCTCCTCTCTTGACCATTTCCTTCAAGTTGTAAAGCCCTGTTGTCCTGGGTCCTCATTTCTCCACTAATGTGGCCTTTGTTCTATACCTGAGTCATGCTCACAGCTCCCAAGTAAACAGCCCTGAGTTAACCCTTTAGAGCTAACGGATTGTGCATATCTGAACTGTCTCTTGGAATTAAATAGAGACACAACAGTGGTGCTAGAGGATGCTCAGACCTTCAGAAAAACTGTCCTATACAACCATATAGTCCCTACAGAAAAAATCTGTACAAGGTAAAGATACTAAAGTAGCACCTGAGCTAGGATAGATGCAAACTCTTAGACCCTGCCCTTTCTAGTAGGAAGAAATTGCCATATTAGAGAATCACATGCACTCAGACCAATCTCCTCAACTAATCCAAAGAGATTTTATAAAAAACTTGCATTCTTCATACCACCCCCCCAAAAGAAATTTGCACCCAGATCCATTGTTTCAGAGGCAGGTGTCTAGCTAACTGTGGGACTGTAAATCATTCTCACCTATTTGATAACGTTCCTAAGGACTTCTATGAGGCAAGAATTAAGAAGTTAAGTCAACAAGGATTTATAAGTGTCTTTCAAGTCACCAAAGCTTTATTGAACATTAACTCTATATAGGACCCTGTGCCAGGCTCTAAGGGACACACACACACATGCACATACACACACACAAACGGAATATAAGAGCTATGCCATTGACTGACTTGCAAGCTAGTTATTGACCACGTTCTGGTTGTTATCCATACTTAAAAGAAATGAGCAAAGACCTAGAAAATAAGGGGGTGACTATCAACTAGGCAACAGCTAAACATGGCATATACATGTAATGGAATTATATAACAAACAATGAAAGGGTTGGTTTCAGTGAAATCTGAGAAGACTTATCCAAACTAATGCCACTTGAGTTGACCAAAACTCCAAAAATGCACACTATAACAACAGGGTAAAAAAAAAAAACAGCCTTAAAAGACTTAAAAAATGTGATCAATTCCATGACCAATCACAAGCCCAGAGAACTGAGGAAGAAGCATGTTAATCATCTGCTGACAGAAAAAGTGATTGAATGACCTACTGTGCAGAATGAGGTTCACATTCTTGGACTTGGCAACGTGGGAATTCGGTTTGATCAGCTGTGCATACTTGTTACAAGGACCTTGTTTTCCTTTTGATCAAGGGCAGAGGATAGGCAGGTGGGAAGGAGAGAGAGGTTTGTGTTAGGTTAGCAAAAAATAAAAGAGAGTTGTTAAGGCATTATTTTAAATGATAGAAAGAAAACACAAGGAAACCCAAAAGGGTTTTGAAAGTTTTTTATGTGTGGAAGTTATTATATAGACTTTAAAGTAAAAGCAAGTTCAATTTCAGAGAGATTCACAGATTCATATGCAATCCTCTCTCTTTGTTCTGCTTTGTTTATGGGAAAGTCTATTTTATTCTGTATTTATCAAGTTCAAAATAGCAACAAAAATACTTAAGTAATAAGCTTCCTTTCTTGAAAGAGTATTCAATAATTCTGACTTTCCATTCAACCTCCCTGCTCTTCCTCTCAGATGGTCTGAATCAGTAAGATTTGGCAGTATTTCTCAACTTGAATCTAGCTCAGCATCCGAAATTATATTGAAGGGAGAAATTGGGTATTTTTTATAAAACATCTCCTTGAAAGAAAATCATAGCCAGAGCACTTCTTAGTCTCTTCTTTTTCGCTGCTTGGGAAGGGAAACCTTTTCCTGGTATTTCCTCCCTCTGTCTGCCTAATTACCACATCACAGAACTGATGGGACCTGTGACTATGGCAGATTCTTACATAGTGATTTCCTTTCCATGAAGATAAAGTGGCTGGTGTTTATCTAAAATCAACACCGGTGGTTGGCACTGGGGAGATTTGTGCTGTGATTAGAGAGGATGAATTCATTCCCCAGCTGGGGGACAGTTACCACAGATAGAGCAGAGACCTTAGAATGTCTTTTTCTTGTAGGACACTTGCCTCTGTCCTAGGATTGGCCGTAGGCAGATTGATATGTGGGCAAAGATCGTCTTGCCACTTCCTCCAGCCCTTTTTCCTCAACCTTTCTCTCTTTCACTAAACTCCCCATACGTCATCCTGGGTCCTGGTTTCTCAGTTCGCATTTTTACCAGCTTTTGCAGGACCCTTCAGTTTGCCCAATGGTGATCCATGATCCAGGTCGTTCACATTCTTCCAAGATCTTGTGTCCCATTTCCTCAGTGCTCAGTTGGAGAACTGGGGGTTCCGATAAACAATTCTGAGGCAAAATGTTAACGGGCAATAATAAAGATGAATATTGTTTTACATGCCCCAGTATTTTCACATACATTATCTCACTGGATCCTAATAATCAACGACCATACAAGGGAGGTGCTACATTATTGTCCCCAGCCAAGGAAACTGAAGGTCTATTAGTTGTGCTTTCCTAGGCCTGAAAATATATGGACAATAGTAAATAGCTTCTAGTTCTCAGGGATGCTAAAACAAATTCAAATGAGATTATAGACATAAAGCTTATAAAGTCCTGTGTAAAGGTGAGCTTTCATTGTTATTCGCTTTCTTCTTATTCAGACAGAAACAGTCCTGGGACAGGTCTCACTATACTGATATTAACTTTTACTTTTAACATTCTACTATGCAGTTGTATAATATGAATGCTTTCTGTATTTGAATAAAAGTACTGGATGGAAGGTTATCTTGAGGAGGTTCAGTGTCTCTGGAACAACCCCCCAAACATCAACAGACAGATCCAACTGTCTGACCATTACCTACACACACAGTTAACAGAGAGAGATGCACCAGCATCTGAGGGGTCTCCTTAATGTCTACCCAGAGTCTCATCTGGCACAGGAACCTTCTTCCAAAGAGTAAGCCCCAAAGCATAACCTCACCTTGGGGAATATATACGCTTTCAGAGGGAGGGCATCTCTACCCTCATGACCCAGTGCCTCATTAGAAATTAACAAAAGGTGTAGCCCTTCCTACAAAACAAGCCTCCCTTAATCAAGTTTCCCTTATTGGGCTCCACCTAATGCCTACTGGTGATGGTCATTGTCCTTCGTCTTTAAAGAGGACCAAAATGACATCACCATGATAAAGTGAAATTTCAGTGTGTCTGACTGTGGCTGATCAGACCAATATGAGCTCGTAGTGCTCTACCGCAGGTTGGGCACAGATAATCCATGTTTATATTTGAGGTGGACACTCCAAATTTGCACATTCTATGTTTACTTTGTGCTGTCTCAATTCTGCTTTGCTCAAAGAGCACAGCACCCTTTCTGATGTGGACACACCATGCCAAGCGGTCCTGTGCCAGTGTTTCCCATGTGGTACAGTCAAATCCAAAGTTCTTGAGAGAGACCTTGAGAGTGTCCTTGTATCACTTCTTCTGACCACCATGTGATCACCTGCCCCATGCAAGCTTCTCCATAAAATAGTCTTTTTGGCAAGCATATATTACATTCAAACAACATGGCCAGCCCATCAGAGTTGCACTCTCTGAAGCACAGTTTGAATGCTTGGCAGTTCAGCTCAAGCAAGGACTTCAGTATCTGCCAGGTGATCTTCAGAATCTTCCTAAGACAGTTCAAATGGAAGCAATTCAAATTTCTGGCATGGCGCTTGTAGGCTGTCCATGTTTCACAGTCATGTGGTCAGCAACAATGAGGTCAGCACAACGGGTCTGTAGACTTTCAGTTTGGTAGTCAGTCTAATACCCTTTCTCTCCCAAACTTTTCTTTGGAACCTCCCAAACACTGAGCTAGCTCTGGCAATGCATGCATCAACCTCATTTTCAATGTGTACATTCCTGGAAAGTACACTGCCAAGGTAAGTGAGCTTATCCACAGGATTCAAAACTTCTCCATTTGTTGTAACCAATGGTTCCACATATGGATGGTGGGGTGGTGACTGATGGAGCACCTGTGTTTTCTTGGTGTTAATTATTGGGCCCAAATTAGAACAGGCAGCAGAGAATTGATCCATACTTTGTTGCCTCTCAACTTCTTGAGTGCACAGTCATCTGCAAACAGAAAATCATGCACCAACGCTCCCTCCACTTTGGTCTATTAATGGACAGGAGAAGATTTTTAACTCTCATTGACTGTGATTGTTTACTCTGGAAGATTAAAATTTGAACTGAATCACTGAACCTCTATTGTTAATTTTAGACCATTTAGGAGTCAATGACAGTCTGGTCAAAAGTGGGCTAAGGGGCAGTGCCTGCGTTCTTTGCTAACTCCACACCAGAATCTCAAGGAAGTCATTGTCACCTTGGGTTGCTCTACCTCCAGGACTTATTATAGAAAGAATCCATGGACATATACACTTATATACATACATGCATACACATACATATACATATACATATACATATACATATATATATATATATACATATATATATATATATATATATATATATATGTATATATATATATATATATATACACAAGATACCAGAAGATGTGGACTCTGGCCCCATTCCCTGCCAGTTTCCCTAGCATATTCTCAATCTAGTCTAGGGAAATGAGATCCCTCTTGTACCAGATCTCTGAAGGTCAGTTCTATGTAGACAAATCACTTGATTCCAGATGATCCAGAGTGCTTAAGAAAAGTAAAGCTTTATGATGAGGTAGGCAAAGAGAGATTGGGCACTTAGGCAAGTACCTGCATGGGCAAGTCTTGCATTCAAGTCCCTTGGAAGGCAGGTTCTGGTTAGTCCTGGTGTCTCCAATAAGTCTTTCTTCTACCACTTCCAAAGATGGAAAGAAAGAGCTAAGACTAAAGTGTCCCCATGGGAAAACCGAAGGATTCATAGGGTCCAATGGGGTCTCACTCAGTCCAATCTGTGATTCTCTGCATCTGATTGGTTTTCCATCTCTGAGGTCACAGATATTGAGCTTACTGAGGCCATCCACTCTGCAAGCATGGAAGATTCCAGGTAAGGGCAGAAAAGGGGTGCTGAGGAGGGGGCATATCTGGAGCGAAGCTAGTCTGCACCAGGAGAGAATAGACCCCCAAAACTAGAGAAGCTTTTTTGGATTACCACAAGGTAAAATTTACAAGACTTGGTGACTGGTTGTGTATAAGGGGAAGAAGGAAAGGGAAAAATCACTCTGAGGTTATAAACTTCTTTAATTTGGGGAGGGGTATTGACATAGAAAGAAAGGAATGTGGTAACCTGGAAAAAAATAAGAAAGTTAGGAGAAGGGATGGGTTTAAAGGAAAAGATGATAGTAGTTCTGTTTTGGACATGCCAGGTTTTAGATGTTTATGGGACATCCCCAGAATGCCCATCAGTCGGCTGTAGATGCAATATAAGAGTCCAGGAAAGATACTGGGACTAGACATATATCTTCCTGAAAGAGATCATTGAACCTATAAGGGCTAATGAGACCACAGAGAGAGGGTGGAGAGAAAGAGAAGGAGGAGCAGGAGAGAGCCCTGGGACACATTCTCAGTCAAAAGATGAATAAAGAAACAGCAAACGAGATTGAGGAATAATCAGACAGGTAGGAAGAGGGGAGGGAAGGGATGGTATCCAGGAGGAGGAGATGCTTAGAGATCCCAAAAGCTAAAGGGTGAATGAGCATTGTGAAAAGGCCATTCGATAATACTAATAACATTAGGAAGCATTTATATAGCACTTCGAGACTTACAAAGCACTTTGTAAGTGCAGTATTGTCTCATATTATTTTATCTGTACCCTGGGAGGTAGGTGCTAAACAAGTACTTGAGGCTGAGAAAAATTAAGTGACTTGCCCAGAGCCATGAAGCCAGTGTCTGAATGCAGGATTTGAATTCAGGTCTTTACCACCTAGCTGCCTCCTAAGAATGGGCTGAGATGAAGAGGAAGGAGAGTGTGGGAAAAGGTTAACCCTGGGAATGAAGTCTCACCTCAATAGATAGTGAATGGCCCCAGAGGCCAGAACCAATAGCAATGAGTGAAACCAAAAAAAGAGACCGGTTGAGACTTGATGCCAAGAAACACTTCCTAACTGTGGGGGCAATCCCCAAGTGCATTGGGCTGCCCTGAGAAGTAGTGAGCTCTCCCTCACTGGGCAGGAGTGTCTTCAAGCTGAGGTTGAATGACTGCTTGCTGGCATAATGTACTAGGGATTCTTGTTCAGTTAGAGGCTAGATAAGATGGCATCCTTGGGTGCCATCTTGTCCCTTCCAACTCAAAATTCTGTGGTTCTGAGTCACAGGGAGAAACAGAGCAGGAGATGGGAGTTTTCCTGCAATGGGGGTTGGGAAGTTGGCCAGTTAGGGCCCCACTTTCGTAGGGTATGAAATGTGGTATTAGTACAGAGAGAGGCAAAGCATTAGCTCTGGCTTGTCACACTGAACCCTAGCATAATGGAATGGAGAGAGCAGTGACTGGTGTATAATGAGTGCTAGACATTTCAGGAACCAAGTCAGGTGGGTAGAAGAAATAGTACAGAGACAGTGGCATTTCAATGCCAGTTCAGACCACCCTCCTCCAGCCTATGGAAACCTTTGCAGATTTCACCCCTTACTTCCTGACAGCTTTCACATGGGCACACTGCACAGAGTTAGAAGACCTGTATTCTAATCCCACCACTTCTTATGCCATCAGGTGCCCTTGGCCCACTTAGTTTCTCTCTCTGAACCTCAGTTCTGAACCTCCATGAAATGAGGGCTTTGCAAATGATGCTTGATTAAATGACCCCTAAAGTCACTTCCAATTCTAACATTGTTTAAATTCAACCTAGCTCACAGTGTCATAGTGACCTTTCAATCATAATGGCACCCCCTTTCTCCCACAGGCCCTTGGACATTTACAGTAGTTTCCTCCTTCTCTAACTTCTCCCCACTCTAATGCACCCTGCTACCAAATTAATCTTTCAGACATGCCATGGAGGCTAATAGGTAGTAAAGCCAAATAGGTAGTAAACAACAGAAGCCAAATCTGAACCCAGCTCTTATAACTCCAAAGCCAGTCATGGCATAATAAAGATGGTGAAAATCATGACGCATTCAGCAAAGTAGAACCATGGTCCTGCTTTTGTAAGCATATGAGGCCTTGGATTCTTTCCATAGCACTTTCCAAATAATACATATCATTCGGCAGGCATAGAAAAGATCTGAGTTCAGGTCAGCTTCAGACATCCAAGAGCTATGTGATCCAAATAGGGATCCCAAGGGAGGATGGTAACAGTACCTCCCTCCCTAAGTTTCTGTGAGAATGAGAGGAGGTAATATTTATAAAGCACTGTATAAATGTTAGTTACTGTTATTGTTTCCATTAATAGCTTTTCAACACTAAAGAGAAAATGAAAATGATCCTAACCTAAGAATACAATTTAAATACTTGGGAGGATAGGAAAGTTGTCCAGGTGGATCTATTCTTCCCTTCGACAGACCTTGGTGCATGCATGGACTAGCGGGATGGTTGGTTTCCCCTCCTCAGGTCTCTCCCCTCTCCATCCATTCTCCACTCAGCTTCCAAAGTCATCTTCCTGGAATGCATGTCTGATTCTGTCACCTTCTACTCAGTAAATTGCAGTAGCTCTCTATTGCCTCCAGGATCAAATATAAAAACCCTTCCAAGCTGACCTCTTCCCACCTTTCCAATCTTCTCATACTTTAGGCACCCTTCACTCATCCTGCCCCCAGCCCCTAAGACTCTTTTATCAGTTTCCATCCAGCTCTATTGGCTTCCTTGCTTCTCATACCCAACACTCCATCTCTGGACCCCATCTCTGAGTCTTTTCCCTGGCTATCCTCTATGCTTCGAAAGCTTTTCCCCCTTACCTCTGTCTCCTCACTTCCCCCAGTTTCCTTCAAGACTGCTCAAATCCCACCTTCGGCAAAAGACCCTTCCTGGGTCTCCTCAATGCTAGTGCCTTCCGTTTGAATTTCTTTCCACTTACCCTATCTATATTTTGTCTGTACATAGTTACAAGTTGTCTCTTGCATTAGAATGTGAGCTCCTTGACAGTCAATTGTGTTTTTGCCTTTCTTAGTACTGTTCCTGGAATGTAGTAGGTGCTTGATAAATGCTTTGATCAATTGCGTGACGGATGGATGGGGAAACTAAGACCCAGAAAAGCATAGGGACTGACCTCAAATCTACATAGCAAGTTAGTGGCCCAGTTGTAAGTAGACTCAGATGTCCTGGTTCCCAGGGATGGATGGCATGTCTGTCCCCCTCCTGCTTTCTGGTGACAGCTGGAACAGACTTCCCACCCCACACCAACCTTGCAATTTCTCCAAACCTTCTGACCTCACTTGTTTTGATTTTCATCAAGGTGATGTGAGCTTGTTAGGTTTCCAGGGTGCATGAAACATCTCTGTGCAAACCATCCTGTTTGGGGAAGTGAGGTGGGGTGCTGGCTTAGAACAAACTCTACGCACTATATAAGATCCCAGAATAGAAAGTGGAAAAGTCCTCTGTGAGATTCTGCAGGTAAGAATATCATTCTAAAAAGATTTTTTGATCAGTTTACCTATGTGCTTATTTCTTTGCAGGTTTAATTCACCGCACGGGACCTTGGGCAAGTTGATTCCCTGCCCTGGGAATTTCCTGATCTATAGAACAGAGATTGGTGGGTGGACAAGATGCAGAGCCATCACTAGGAATCCTGGCACCCAGGGCAAATCCATGCCCTGCATGGTTGTTTGGAGGAAGGGAAAATAGATTATGATATCAGGGAGCACTTCTAAGTCATGTACCTGTTATCCCTTTCCCTTTCTTAGACCAGCTAAACCTCTGTGCCTGGAGGTCCCAGAGTAAAGCCTCTCTCTGTTAAGAATATGCCAAATGACCCTTCCTCCTGGTTAAAAAGTAGTCTAGGGTACCCCAGACCCACCTGCCACCCAGGAATTGCACTCCCTCATTATCCAAGGTTTTATTTGGCAAGGCAGAGCAATAACTCTTTAGTAACCCCCAATACTCCCCTGCTTCACGTCCTGGGCCACCAGGGTCCAGAGTCTCACTCTCCTCCCTGGTCTGCCCCTAGTCAGAAGACTGATGGAAAGGAAAAGGGTTTGGCATAGGGACTGCCCTGCTTTAGTTAAAACAGGCTCTGACTGGGGGCAGTCACTCTGCTCGCTCCTCTGAATCCTTTGCAGCTCCAAGATCTTTCTCTGGTTATAAGGCCATTAACATCAATACTGATCATCTTATGGGAGTCAGCCTTGTCTCCTCAAGTAGGCCAGAAGTTCTCTGAAAGAGAGGTTCTGCTTTTCCTCTTACATGCCTTCTCTTTCCTTAAATTAACCAACATTTATTAAGTCTAGGTGCTGGGCTAGGGACTGAGGACACAAGCCCCCAAAATTGGGGGCTTCCTACTTCTAATTAGCTTACACATGCAAAGTGTTTTATAAACTTTGAAGCGCTCTAGAATGAAAACAGTATTATGACTAGAGTATATTTAGTATTATATTTAGTACATATGATTGTTACTATTGACAATATTTAGTATATATTATATATATTTAGTATATATATAATATATATTTATATATAATATAAATATATAACATTTAGTCTATATAGTATTATTACTATTGACAATAATAAAAATATCCTAATACTCCCCAGTAGGATCTGGGAACATAGAAGGCTCACAACACATACCGAGTAAACAGAGGCAGCAAAGTGGTGCCATAGTGTACAGAACACTGGGCCTGAAGTCAGGAAGACCTGAGTTCAAATGTGACCTCAGACACTTACTAGCCATGTGACCCTGGGCAAGTCACTTAACCCTATTTGCCTGTTTCCTCATCTGTAACACCTACCATCCAGGTTTGTTGTGAAAAGCAGATGGGATAAACTGTAAAGCACTTAGTACGCTATCTGGCACATAGTAAGAGCTATGTAAATGTTAGTTATAATTTTTGTTAATTATTAAAGATTCAAAGATGAGATCATGAGATAAATTACTGTGTAAGACAGGAAAAAAGAAAAAATAAATTTCTCCTCTAGCTTCAATATCAGTCATATCATGGTCCAGTGGAAGGAGCACTAGCATTAGACCGAAGAGACCTGGATTCAAATTCCACCTCTGAGGTTGCCAGTATATCAGCCTTGCTAGGAGTACTTTGGTAGACAGATTTAGACAATTAACTTTCCTGGGCATTAGCTTCTCCATTTGCAAAATGAAGGACAGGGGGGAAAAATGAGGAGGGGAAAGAACACCAGGCTTGGCCACCTCTGAGGTTCCGTCTAGCTTTTTAAATCCATCATTCCTTGCAAATCTCTCCAAGAACATAGGTTATCAGTAGAGCCAAAAGAAACCAGGCAGAAACTAGCCTAAGAACACAGAAGGGCCGAGGGTGGAAGGAAAACACGAGAGGGAATGAGAGTGCCAGGCTCCTGGGGCCAGGCCCACTGCCCACTGAGCACAGTCATCTAGCGGAACATAGCGAGTCTCAGGAAAGAGATGTTGTCTCCCTGCCTTTCTCCATCCAGGACCCGGTTGCTCCCTGTGCCATCAGAGAAGATGCTTCCCAAGGCAGCCCTCTGCAGCCTATTCCTCCTCAGTGTGCTCTGGATTGATGTGGCCTTGGGGGGCTCCAGCTTCCTAAGCCCTGAACACCCAAAAACCCAGGCCAGTATCCATCCTCCTCCTTTCACCCACAAAGGACTGTTGTCTCGATTCTGGATTCTAGTCTCAGCCCTGCTTTTGTAATTGTGTGACTGTGCTTAAGACATGTAACGTCTCTGGGCTCTTCTCAAATTATTCTCGAAACTCTTGCTCCACTCCACCTACAAAGAAACATGATAGATAGAGTTTAGAGGTGCTCACTCCCTAAAGGAAACATTCTCTGTCTTTCCAACAGCGGAAGGAATCCAAAAAGCCACCTGCCAAACTTCAACCCCGTGATGTGAAAGACACTCTCAGCCGGCCAGAAGGGGTAGAGAAAGGTTTGGAAATCCAGGTTGGTGCTTCCACAGTGTTTGATGGGTAATAGGGTATTGGGAAAGGCAGAAACTGGTTAGGAAAAAAGGTATCTCATCCATTGTTCAGTAACCAGGCATTGTGAGGGATGTCTAAAATTACATGACCCAGTTCTTGCTCTTAAGAATCTTACAGTTTATACTTAGGGGGCCCAGGCATTGGAATGGAACTAGGTTAAAGGGATCGCATTGTATAGTCAAATTGTGAATCAAGAGACCTGACTCTTCCACTTGGTTTCCCCAACTCCTGACACTTCAAAATGAACCTTAATCCACATGAACAAACATGTGTAACGTACAAGATAAGAAAGGGTTAATTTATAGTATACACATTTCTGATATAATTTTTTCAGTTATGTAGGTCCCTGTCACCAGACTACAAGTCATAGTGAGTCACTCCTTCACTTAGCAGGAGAACCAGGCCTCAAACCAACATCTCCAGGTTCCTACTCTAGTGCTCTCTCTCTCTCTCTATCTTTCTCCAGTATATATAGCATAATGCTACTTATCTGGTCCCTTTCCATGGACACCAGCTAAATGCGAACTCATTTGCCAGATGGGCCCATTGCATTTTTCTTTCCATTTGAAGATGGTCTAGTCATCATCCATTAATCACAGTGTGGAAACACAGACTATAAATACAAGATAGCACAGTTGGAAGGCCTTAAAGGTCATCTGATCCATAAACTGCTGCCCAGAGATAGGAAGGGACATACCCAGGGTCAGAGTCAGTGACAAGTGGAACTAGAATCTCAGTCTCCTTTTATTTCTTTTTCATTCAGTTGTCTTTAAAATATGTATATATATATATATATATATATGCATATATATTTTTTTCAGTTCTCAACATTCACTTCCACAAGAATTTGAATTCAAAATTTTCTCCCCATCTCTCCTCATCCTCTACCACATGCACCCCATCCACCCTTTTCTCCACTCTGTCCTCTCTTTTATTAACCCCTCTTCTTCCACCCTCTTCCCCTCTATTTTCCTATAGGGCAAAATAGATTTCTATTCCCTGCTGCCTGTATATCTTATTTTCCAGTTGCATGCTAAAACAATCTCTAAACATTCATTATTAAAGCTCTGAGTTCTGTATTCTCTCCTTTCCTCCCTCCCCACCCACCCTCATTGAGAAAACAAGCAGTTCAATATAGGTCATACATGTGTGACAATGCAAAACACTTCCATAATAGTTATGTTGCAAATGACTAACCACATTTCCCTCTGTCCTATCCTGCCCTCCATTTATTCCATTCTCTCCCTTGACCTGTCCTCCCACAATAGTGTTTGCTTCTGATTATCTCCTTCCCCAGTGTGCTGTCCCTTCTATTATCTTCCCTCTCCTTTCCCCTTCCCCCTTGCCTTCCTGCAGAATAAAACAGATTTCCATATCTAATTGAGTGTGCGTTATTCCCTCCTTAAGCTAAATCCCATGAGAGTAAGGCTCACTTATTTTCTTTCATCTCCCCTCTCTTCCCTTCCATTGTAAAAGCTCTTTCTTTCCTCTTTTATGTGAAATGATTTGCTACATTCTACTTCTCCCTTTCGCTTACTTCTAGTATATTCCACTCAATAGTAAATTTTATTTTTTTTAGGTATTTTCCCTTCATATTCAGCTCACCCTGTGACCTCTATGTATATTTATATATACACATACACCCATGTACACAGACAAACCTACATATATATATATATATATATATAATATACATACACATACATACTCATAAAAACCTACATATATATATATATAATAAACACACATACATACCCATACTTACCTACACATATACATACACACACATATACATACATATTCCCTCATACTATCCTAATACTGAAAAGGGTCTCATGAGTTACAAATAACATCTTTCCATGTAGGAATGCAGTTGCTTTTTGCAAACCAATTAAAGATCAAACAAATGAAATTGCTTGACCCATATAAGATGACTAGAAGGGACATCAGGGCCTTGTCCAATTCTTTACTCCTAGCCAAGGACAGAAAGTAGTTCATCACAATTCAGATCTGTGTTCTAGGCCTGGCTGTACCATCATTGGTACAACCTTGAGCAGGTCACTCCACTTTCTCTGTTGCCTGAAGGCGAGTGGTTGGGTCAGATGATCTCTTGAGGTCCTTTCCAGATAGCTCTAAAGTACTTTAGTTCAAGTCAGGAAATATTAATTAAACACTTGCTATGTTATTCACTGATAATACGAAGACCAAAAAAAAAAAAAAATGAATTAGCTCCTGCCTTGAAAGAGCTTATACGCTACTAGAGGTTAGGTTTTAGAGGTGGGACATCTATCTACACATATAAGCATGGCACAAGGAAACTTGGGAGACAGAAAATTAACACCTGGAGAGTTCAAGGAAGGCTCCAAGGAGGATGTATCTGAACTCAGGCTTTAAGAAAGCAAAGTGTCTAACAGATAAAGATGAAGAGGGGGTATATATAGTCCATGTCCAAAAGATTCATATATGGGCAGGGGTTCAGGAACAGCTGGCCAGTTGACTTGAATATAGAATTTGAAAAGAAAAGTAGTTTGCAATCAGTCTGGCAAAGCAGATGAGAACCAGTATGTGAAAGACGGTATTATAAATGCCACGATTAGGAGTTGGGATTTTATCCTGAAGAAAATGAGGAGTCCTGGGAGTTTTTCCAGGTGGGGAATGACATGACTAGACTCTTTAACTAAGGAAGCCATGTGTAAAGGATGGATTAGTCAGGGGAGAAACTGGAAACCGGGATGTCAATTATGAGGCTATTATAATAAGGGCCTGAATTAGTGGTGGCTGTGTGAGTGGAGACTTTCCAGATGTTAACAGATGGAAAGACATCTAAGGTTTGGCACTTGATAGTTATGGAGAGTGAGGGAGAAGGAAGAGTAAAGAACAACTCCAAAGAAATACAATTTAAAAAAAAAAACAACTCCAAGGTTATAAAGCTGAGGAACTATGCACAGTAATGGTTTTCATAGAAATAGGGAAGTTTGGAAGAAGGGACAGCTTTAGGGGAGAAGATGGTAAATTCAACTTTATATATACTGAGTTTTTGAGATTCTAGGGGACCTCCAGGTATTCCAATCCAGCAGGCACTGATAAGAGTTATAGAAGAGATTATTAGGGCTCACCAGACACATCAATTTGGGAATCATCTCTATAGGGATGATATTTAAAGTTGTGGGAGATGAGCTCACCATGGGGGAGAGAGTAGAAAGACAAAAGAAGACTGAGGAAGTATATGAGGGGTTGCCATGATGACTGAGCAAAGGAAAGCAGCCAAGACAAGTAGAAGGAAAAGCAAGAGAAGGAAATGTCACAAAAGCTGAGGGAGGATCCAGGAGGAACGGATGGTCAGTGGGATAACAAGCTACCGAGAGACCAAGGAGGAGAAGGATTAAAAACAGACCACTAGATTTTAGAGAGAAATCTCAGGAGAGTGACAGAGTGGAAAGTTAATTGTGAGGTGATGGAGAAATTGGTGGGTGGTGACAAAGCAAAGCTAGCCAGCGATCTCTTGGTTGCCATTAGGAATTCTTTTCCAGTAGTTTGGGAGTACGAACAAGGAGACACGAGATGATTGCTTGAGAAGATGGCTGGCTGGCAGGGTCAAGTGAAGATTTTTCAGAATACCATGGACGGGAACACGTTTGGAGACAGGAGGAAGAGGGTAAAGAAGGGTAAAGAGAATGAATAATGCAGCAAGCCTCTGAAGGAGGTTGCAGGGGATAGAACTGAGAGCATAGGCAGAGGGGCTGGCTTTGGCAAACAAAAGGATCAACTCTTCCTCAGAAAAAGGAACAAAGGATGAAAGGACGAATGCAGTTATGGAGGAGTTTTGATGAGTGGAGTAGGGGGAGCTGAGGAAGCTTACAAAAGATAGCCTTGATTTTTCTCATTCAAATAGGAAGTGAGCAAATTAGGGAGAGTGTTGGGTGCCACTAAGACCTAGAGGGGAGGTTTGAACAATTCATGAGGTAGAGAAGCCATCAAGGGAGAATGCACATTTTGCCATGTATCAATGAGGGCCCCATTGAGATGAAATAAAATTAATTTATAGTTGACCCAGACAACACAATGACGTGATTTTTTACTCCACCAGCTTCTAGCCTCTCAGGAGGATAAACAGAGAAGGCAAATGGTGGAGATGAACAAAGTTTGATCAGTTGTGAACACCTGTTGGAAAAGAAAGCAAAAATAGTTGGTTGACTATAAAAAAGGTCAAAACTACTTAGGAAGGAAAATAGGATCAAAGGAGAGGTGGTGGATTTGGTGATGAACTAGACAGGCTGGAGGGTGCAGAAATGATCAACCATAGATTTAGAAGAGACTCAGAGGAAGAACTGGAAGGACAAGAGATTAGAATGAGAGAAAACTTCAGAATTTAAAACTAAGGGTCACCCATTTTGCAATGATGGTAAAATCTAAGGTTTTATCACTCCTGTAGATGACTAAGAGTAAAGCTTCAGGGGATGGGAACTGAGAAAGTTAATTAACTCAGAGACCAGGCTGTTTGAGGCATCTCCCAAATGTACACAAGCTCCTTGGGTAAGAAGGTGAGCGTTGTTTGTGGTGAAAGTAAAGGGGTCCGACCTCCTTGAGAAGGGTTAAGAATGCCCTAGATGTAAGCTGATAACAGCAAGAAAGATCTGAATGGGATAGGAGAAACAGATGAAGTAAAGCTCATAGGAAGACAGGTCAAGAGTTGAGGATCTCAAGGAGCAAGGGAGGAATAAGGAGCATGCCAGCTGCCCCTTGCGAGACATGAAAAAAGGACCAGCCAGTGTGGTATGGGATAGCCACAGACACATGGTCTTCAGAAGGGAACCTCTGGCTTCTATGAATGCAAGACAGAAAATGAAAAGGAGACATCAAGGATGAAAGGAAGTTTTTTCAGGTTTGGGGTTGGGGGTAGAGGGTACAATGGAAATGGAGGAAAGGAATTGGCTTAGGATTGAAGTAGGTACAAGAGTAGAGAAGAATTCAGCAGAGAAAGGGGATTTTTGTGATTTTGAATCAAAGATTAGAGGAACAAGAGGTACAAATTTGCTAGCCTAGAGAAATATCATTTTGTTTGGACTTCTAACTTCCTCTGATAAAGGCAGTATAGTGGATGTGGATCTTCCCCCTCCAAACATCAAGAAACTGGTATTGAAGACAGTAGGGAGTATGGATGGAGATCTAGACCCCTGGAATCAAACCAGCTCCTATATGGCACACCAGCTCAGTAATTACATCCCGAGACAGCAGACAATGAACATCCAAGAGATAGCAAATCAATGGAACATGAAACATTTGGTGTAGACCTGGTATCCAAGACCCCCACTTTGGGCATTCAGTATAAGGCACCTCTACTCCCACCCTATACCATATTTGATTCAGGAGGTCTTGATCAGAAGAGCTCTTAGACTAACAAGCCTAGAATTCTGTAGTAAAACTAGAAGTAGATTTTCTCCTCTCCTTTTTAAAGAAAAAGCTACACAAGGTGCTTTAAACTCTAATTCATCTCATGACATAGCTGGCAAGGAGAAAAGATGGTGCACTATTTTCTCCCATTGTAGAAATGGAAAAACTGAGTCACAGAGGCAATGACTTGACTAACTCCATTAGTAACAAAATCAGATTCCCTGTTCAGTGTTTTGGATCTCAGGATCCTCGTTAGCCTAAAGGGACACCAAAGAGGCTAAGTAATCCTGCTAACTATCAGAAGTCAGGAGAGAAGAAAAGAGGCAGAGAAAAAGGGAGGAAGGAATAAATAATAAGCAAAGAGGAAAGAGGAGGAAATGTTAAGAAAAGATACCAAAGACTACACACCCCTCCCTAGACTAGCCAGAACTACTCAATGACATTTTAAAAGCACTAAGTAAGATTTATTGCTTAAAAACGTATCTCCCACCTCTAGTCAAAGTGAAATTCCACCATTAAAGACTTACTCCTTTAGGTTCTGAAGATTTCTTTATCTTCCAGTCAGCTAAGACAATTTAAATGGCCTTCAGTAGGGGGTGAGGAAGGAGGAGAGTAGACAACCTAAACCATTATTATCTAAATTCTTGATTTTGAAAGCAAGTCTGGGGAATAAGTCTTAGGGAAGGCTCCTAGGGACAAAAGAAAGGAAAGGAGGATAGTTTAGATGTTTGAGCCAAAAAAAACTCTGACCAAGGACTAGACCAACACTTTTCAGCCTCAACTACCAGCGTTAGTCAGTGGCTCCTGTGTCCTAGGGTATCTACATTCCCTTCTCCAATGAGTGTGGTCTTGGAAAGTATCTGGCTTTGAAGAACATTTCTATGCTGAAATCCTCCTAAAGGAAAACAGTCAACAAGGAAAGTCTCATTTGTCTCTAATCCCAGTTTTTGTTTTTATTTGGGCGTTTTTTTTGGGGGGGTGCCTCCTTTCTTTAGTTCAACGCTCCCTTTGACATCGGGATTAAAGTGGCCGAAGCTCAGTATCAGCAGTATGGTCGTGCCCTGGAAAAGGTCCTACAGGAAATTCTCTTGGAAGAGAACCAAGGTAATCTCTTAGACATAGGATAACAACAAAAATAATGCTAATGACAATGAGCATTTATTTAGGCTTTTCTGGTTTACAAAACATCTTACATATATGATCTCATTTGAACACAAGGTTTAGAGCTGGAAAGAATCATTGAGATTCTCTAATTCAAGTCCCTCCGTCAGGTATCTGGGAAAATAATTGAAGCCCTTGGTCATTCATTTAAACATCCAAATATTTATTTAGTAAGTTCTTCCTGGGTACAAAACTTTGCGCTAGCCTCAGGGCATGGTAGAAGGCTTAGGGAAGACATCTCCCTCTCTGTCACGAAGCTTATAGGCCAGTAGGTTAGATAAAGACAAACATATGTAGAGAGAAAAGGGAAAGAAAGGGTCTAACCAATGAGGAGCCCTCTTCTGGAAGTTCATGATGGTAAAATGGAGGGGATCAACCCTCCACTTAAGAGCATGCACAGATATTCTTTGAGAGCTGAGCCTCGATGGCTAGATCCCCACTACACAGAAAACTACCACACACACAATACCTAACAAATGCATTAGAGAAGTACAAAATCTGCACAGGGAAAAATCATCATTGATTAGAGAAAATTTCCTGAAAGAAATGGCAAATGAGTTGGTTGGGCTTTAAAGAGCTGGGAATTTGACAGATTGGGGCTGGAAAGGTACTCAGCACAGGGAAAGCAAAGCAGAGGAATAAGAGAATGTCTAAGGTATGTTGGGGCAAGTAAGTAGTCCAGTGTAGCTAGATTAGAATGCAAGGCTGAGAAAGAAGGGATACACAAGTCTATGTAATGCTCAAGTGCTAGACAGGAATCTGACTTTGTGCCTGTATTTCCCACTGTCCACTGAGATAAGGGTCTTGTAGAGAAAACCATATCTCATTAAAGATCAAATGAGATCACTTGTGCAAAACACTTTTTGCAACCTTTAAATGCTCACTATTAAGCTTCCTCTGGTGGGGTTCTCATTTTAAGAAAATTTGAGCCAGGTGTAGCCCTTGCTGTGAAGTGGGTCGTTTCTACTTTGGAGGTCCATGTCTCCCAGTTCCCAATTCCTCTGACCTCATCATTTCAGCACCTCAGCCAGGTCTGGTCTGAAATATCTCAAGCTTTTTACCAGTAAAGGGTACCTATCCGGTACTTTTGGAGAAAATCCCCTATAGATGTCTATGTGACCAGTGGTGAAAAAGTCTGACTTGCGACAGCTCCTACCCAGTTACTGCCTCGAAATAAAAATACCTTCCCAAGCCCCTGGAGGCTACCTGTTTGAGTAGATTAGGATTAGATTAGATTTGAAAGTAGATTAGGAATGATGGGGTTAGCCTCTCCCCACTGCCAGCAGAGGGCACTTCCTCCCTCTCATTCTATCTTTATTTAGCCCCAGTCTAACTGTTTAGGTAACAATTTCTGACATGCTTTGCTTTCCTTTGTATCACTTCATCCTCACAACAGCCCTAAGAGATGGGAATAGAGAATGTGATGATTATTCCCCTTTTACAGATGAGGAAACTGAGACAATTTAAGTCTAGCATCTCAATTATTGCTTAAAGACTCCAACTTAACCATCCATAAGTCAGATTGAGTCCATTTCTGGGGTATTTAATAATAATAAGAGTTGATGAGACTAGCTGCTCAAGAGCTAGGGTGGAAGAGTAGATGGGGAGCTTCAGAGCCAGGAAGACCAGGGTGGAGATCCCAACTTTCACATATATTGGCAGTCTAAGGGGAAATAGGTCACAACCTCCTAGGCTCTAGGCAGCTTTCTGACTATAAATTGTATTGGTGATTGGAAGTTTCCCTATCCTAGAGTTCATTTAACAATAAAATGGCATGTCTAATTCTTATTCTCAGAATAGTTTAAATTTATTTATATTAACACTAACAGTAATAATTAGCATTTATTAAGCTATGATAATCCAAAGCCATTTAGACAATTCATCATTGACTTTTCCTCTTCCAGCCCAATTTTGGGACTTTTTGTTGGTCATTAGTACTCAGGAATGATAAAATCAGAGATCCAAGGTGACCCTGGAGGTGAACAAATCTGAACTCTTACTCACTGCAAGAATTCCCTCTATGACATTCCCTCTAATACTAGTCATCCAACCTCCTCCCCCACCCCAGAGTGTCCAGTAATTACAAGTTCACTACTTTGCTAAGCAACCTGGTAATGGTTGTGAAAGCTCTTTGGGCTATGTGAATGTCAAAAGTGATTTTTACTATTCCCTAGACTCTTCCACTAGATTAAACTGAGGTGCTTGCTTAGGTAGACAGATGGTGCAATGGAGAGAAGACTGGAAGCTAGAGTCAGAAAGATCTGAGGTCAAATTTAATTTAAGACACTGTAATCCTGAATAACTTCATCTCTGTTTCCTCATCCATAGGAAGGGTTGTTGTGAAGATAAAGTAAAATCATTCACATAGAACTTCTTCAACCTTAAAGCCTTCAATAAATGCTAGGGATTCACTCAATGGGAATTTACTGATGGGTCAGCTGACTCCAAGCATTAGTAGAATTACCCTCCAATCTGCAGCCAGGTAGTAAAGCAAATGAGAATGCTGGGACTCAGGATTCAAATTCCACTTCAAACACTTACTAGTTGTATAACTCTAGCCAAATCATCGAAGCTCTCCTAACCTTCATTTCCTCATATGGAAATGGCACCAGCAAGCAGAACTACACATGGGAATTTTTATTTGATGTAACCTACTTTCTCTTTCATTTTCAGGAAACATAGGAGAAAACTGACGCACTAGAGAGAGAGAGATGAGCCCACACATTTTTTCTAACCAATATGCATCATCCCATGTCTTGCATTCAGATTTGCTTCCTTGACAACTTCACCTATCTGTGTATTAACTATATACTGAGGAAAGAAATAAAATTGCCATTGTAGCATGAGACCTCAAAAAGAGAACTTATTTTATCCCAGAAAAGTATTATGTAACATTAGTAGGAAAGAACTTGAACATTGGCCAATAGTACCAGGAAGACATACTCTATGGTGAGGGAGGGGTGCCCATTCAGTGAAAATCAGATAAAATCCAAATTCTTTAAAGTTGACAAATTAAGAGCCAACTCTTCAGAGGGTGGGGAGTCTCTTCACAAAGGATCCCTTCTGGGTGGTGTTCTTTTAAATATTAGAATTCTTCAAAGTGCAGAGGATTTGTTTCTAGATTATTCACTAGAGGATGAGCCACAGCTGAAAGCCTTTTTGATATCACAGCCCACTAGACCACAATGGGTGACTATAAATTTCTCTGAAATAATATAGAAGTCAATGAGAAAAGAAGAATTGATCTACCCTAGCTCACTTGTACTTTCCTATTCCCATTTTTTGGCAGAAAATCACAACCCAAACAGAGGCTTTTCTGATATTGAACTTGATGGTCAGTGAGCTTTGTTGTTCAATAGCCATCAATTACACCCCTAACCTCAGTGAGCCAAGTGTGTGTGAGTGGATTTTAAGTGAACTGTAAGAGTCTATGTCCTCTCCTCCCTCCTCCCAGCTCTGTCCTACATGTTGTACAGCAAAAAGCACTGGAGTCAGGAGAGACCAGGGTTTTAATCCCAGCTCATACATTTACTAGTGGTGAGTCTCAGCCTATCATCTCACCTCTATTAGTCTCATTTAATTTGGTCAAATGGGGATGGTGACGCAATGTGGCATAATGGGTACAGGGAGACTAGGACTCAAGAAGACTTAGACTAGTCTTCTGATAGATAAAAGCTCGGTGACCAGAGACAGCCACTTGACTGCAATGCCCCAGTTAACTCTCAAGATAATAAAGATCAGTTGTGATCTCTTTTCAATAGGAGTATAAGTGCCCCCCCCCCCCCAGGACTGTGAGGGAAGTAATTCCTTAGCCTGGAAACACTCTATAAATAGAATCAACAACATAGTTCAGGTGGTGTGATTTCCAGGAGCACAAAACACATCTTCCCTATTCACAGGATGTTACCTATTGGACCCTGTAACTTAAGGACCTCATCACTGTTAAAAAACAAAAAGGTGGCATCTACATTTACACTTCAATGTGACTAACACAGAGGACAATAGCTTGGTGATAGGAAGGAGCAGGCGGCTACAAATAACCAGTGGACATGGAACAGGAACCAATATTCAATAAGAGGAAAGATGAAGCAGTCACTCACGTTGGAATTGGTGAAGGCTCTACTCACGTCTCCATTCCAGAAGGTGAAGGACTCCAGAACACGGAGTGGACTGTGTGGAACTTTTGGGAGGACATGGATCAGAGCCAGTCACATAGAAGCGCAGAAATGATGGGGTTGCAATCTGTGACTTTAGAGGGAATGTCCAAATTGATGACATCACAGCATCTGAGTATTTGAGGTTGAATTAAGGCCTGAAGGACAGATTTATATGGGATGGGGAAACAGGATAGAGGGTGGGGCACTCGAGGTGGATCCTTTGGTGAATCACCAAAGACTTAATAGTACTTGTACAGAGTACTTGTCTCTGGTGAAATAATAAAGGAGAGGGAGGGGAAGGACCTCAAAGACATTTAGATTTCAAAACCTTTGACCCTGATTAAGTAGAACTAACTTCATACCTTCATAAATTAAATTCTATGCAGCACAGAATCTCCAAATAGCATTTTGGTCTAGGGAGTATGAAAAGATTCTGCCTCTTGTGCAGGCAGACAGTTCCCATTTTGGAAAGGATCCTAGAAAAAGCCACAGGCTTTTAATAATAACTAGCATTTATATAGTGCTTTAAAGTTTGCAAGGTGTGTATCCACAAGAGATCATAAAAATGGGAAAGGGTCCCACATGTACAAAAATATTTATAGCAGCTCTCTTTGTGGTGGTCAAAAACTGGAAATCAAGGGGATGCCCATCAATTGGGGAATGGCTGAATAAATTAAGGTATATGAATGCAATGGAATACTATTGTGCTATAAAACAAGAGGCTAAGATTTGATGCCTTCTAAGTCTTGTTCAGCTCTAAATCTACGGTTGTCTAACCAATTATATAACAAAAGTCTCATACCATAAGTTGTTTTTATGACTAAAGACACACAGATTTACCAGAATAGGAGCAAAGCCAGCAACAAAACTGTTAAGTAACGACTGGAGAGTTTACTCTAACAGAAAGCACTAGGAACCAGAATATCCTGGGCTTGTGCCCCAGTTTTGCCAGCAAGCTAAGCAGCTCAATCTCCTTGCCTTGCACTGACCACCCCACAGCACTCTGCCAATCTTAGGGAGGTGAGGACGACTGCAGCCCTTGCAGAGATGAGTCCTTGATATTCCCCCAAACGCGGTCCCGCTTCACTCGGCAGTTATAAAGTTGTCTCACTAGTGCCCAAGAGCTTTCTCCCTGCTTCTCTTCCTCCTCATAACCAATGGGGACAGTCCAGGAGAATAAATTTCAGGCAATAAACCAAAATAATTATGAAACAAGCTGCTTAAGGTCACTGGTACTGAGGAAATCAAGAGACATGGGTTCAAGGACTGTTCCCATTCCAGTTTCTATCCATGTAATCTCAGGCAAATTAATACCTAATATTGTTTTCTTATAAGGTTGCTGGACTAAATTATCTCTAAGGGTCCTTCCAGTTTTGACACTGCCATCAGTTAGAAGTCAATGATACAGAACATTTTTTTAAAATGTCCTTCCCATACTTTCCAGGAGGCATCAGCAGGTCTACAAATACTTTTGTCAAGAATGTTTTCCACCAGCATCATGCCCAGCAGAAAAGAGGGCACTCCTGGGTGAAAATGGGTGCTATATTTTGTCCATTTTTTCCCCCTACATTATATCAGATAGATGTGAATCTGTCCAACTTGGACAGATGTTCAGGGAAGAAGATTATTTTTAATGCCTTACTAGTCTAAGATAAAGTATGGTTAATGCTTCTTTTCCTTGCTCAAGCTTAGCTAAAATCCTAATAGGATGCTTTGTAATCTTACTTCAGTAATAGAAATATGACACAAAAAGAGGCCATATGCTCCTTTTCTTCCTGTGTGTGCCTGCCCTGGTAATTCACTTAACCTCAGGGCTTCAGTTTCTTCCTCTGTAAAGTGAATGACTTGGATGACTTTTCAAAGCAGGGGTTCTTAAACTGAGGTTGGTGAACTTTCTTTAAAAATATTTTTGTTAAAACAAATATATGGAAAAAAAAGTTTGTCACTACTTCAATATAATTACTTTCCTTTGTAATCCTATGTATATTACTTTACACATGGATAAGAGGACCACAGATTTCACTAGACTACCCAAGTATTAAGAACTTCTGCTCTAAAGTTTTCTTCCAGTTCTCAATTCTATGGAATTCTACATCATCCACTCCATCCTGAGGTCATAAAGCCAGGTATCATCTCTGCACCTCACTTATGATATCACTTACAGAGCAGTCAAAACAAACATGGAAAACAAGGAAAACAGCTCAAGGATCACTTTATTTTTCCAAAGAGTGAACCAGGAAACTTGGCAGATCTTCTGGTGGCACAGCTGAGAGGTGCCCTTCCAAAAGCAGGGTTCAAAATAATGCCGATTATCTTCAACCTCAAATAACTGATTGGCAGGAAGAGGATTTGTAAAATAATAATCCTCCTTTCCTCAAAGGAGGGAAATGCATGGGATTGCCAACTTCCATTCATTTCATTGCTTTAAGCCTCTCAACCAAGACTTTTTCATTTCATTTCAGGTCTAGGCAGCAATTCACTTATAGTGCTAAATAGAAGGTGAAGCAGGAAGTTCACATCTGGTGGAGATTAGTACTTAGTTTTCACAGTTCACTTGGGTGACAATAAAAGCACTCTCAACTAGAGTTAGCTAGCTCCCAAATCCTGTGCAGGAGGATCAGGATTGCCTCTAATTTTCCACATGGGAAAAAATGAAGCACAGAGCAGTTAATGAATGGTAGGGTGAGCTGGCAGACCTGGTAATACGACCTAGGTCTTCCAACAGTGGTGAATGCACCACACTGCAATATCACAGACAAAGGATGAGGAAATAGCAGATAATTAAAAACCAACATTTTTAGCTCACAAAAACACCTATCTTCTAAGACCTCAGAATTAAAGTGAAAGCTAGATGTCTGATGAACTTTCTTTTAAGACCACAGAGTACTTAGGTCAGCCTAGCTGTTCCATGAAGAAAGGTTTAGTTCAAAGATCCTTCTAAATGTAGACAGGACAAAACACAGCCCCCAGTCATTTTAACTTCAGGGAGCCAAATATGAATACACCTTAAATGAACATCAAACAATGAGGGCAGACACAGTACAGAACACAAATTGCCCCCACAACTGGCCCAGGAGGCTCACAGTCTAACACAAAGAGACGAGATATTGACACAAGGAAAAGGTTTAAGGAGACACAGTTGGCTTCAGTATGTCCTCCATGCTTAAAAGAGCGTGTCTGCTTGTTTCACATGGGGAAACAGTGAAAAGAAATAAATGCTTGAAGAAGTTATTTACCACTCAAACTGAGAACAAAATGCAGTTGTCACAGACAGAAATAGAGGCTGCATTTGGTCCCCAGTGGTCCAAGGACAAGGTGGGAATTGGAGGTCAGGTCAATCCAAAGAGATACCAATAGACAGGCACCATGGAAAACTGAACTCAGTCATTTTAAAATTTACCCAAAACTCACCCTTGGGTTTCCTGTGGGTCAGGGAATGCCCTCTTCCCATGCAAAGCCTCTGTGGGGTGTCCTCCAAGTATCTACCATTTAAAAAGATCACTATTGGTCATCTGTGTACCTTTCCATTGCTCAGTAATTGAGCCAAAGAGAAAGAGTCAAACGGAGTAACTGGAACACAAGTAAGGCCATGGGTGGCATGTTCTCTGAAGACAACTTCAATGGCTTGTCAACAGAGTAATAAGAGAATACAAATCTCTAAACAGTAGCATGCAGTTAATTTCCTACAGAAGGATGTTCCTATTGAAGTGCATTTTAAAGAGAAAATGAGTGACATTATCCATACACACCCACGTTAAGAAGATGACTTTATTGAAAAACTTTATGCTGCTTAAGCACAGACTACAGTTTGTGGAGATTCAGTTCAGCAACGTTCTCTGCACCTTCAGGTACCCCAACTTCCCCCTCCCCTCAGGCACATTTCTGCTAGCAAGCTAATTTCCTGTTTACCCTCTGAATGAGTTTCTCATCTACACAGAAGCTGAGGGCCTATGAAGGGACTTTTAAGAAAACTTCCCTCCCTCCTTCACAATACCGCACCAGGTTCTCTGGATACCCCTTTCACAGTCCAAGCACACCTTACGCTGGGGTTAGGCAGTGAGCCTTGTATGTGCCCCGTGGCTGGGTCTCCCAGAAAGGACAAGGGAGAGAGGAAGATAGTTAAGCCACCAAAAGTTCACCTCAAGGCAAATCTGGCTTAAAGGGTAATCTTATGTTTATATTCTCTGGACTGGAAAAAAATGCAGTCAAATATTTTAGAAAATACAATTTGGTGTAGATTTATGAAAACCCTAACCTCCCCTGCTTCCCTTAAAGGCTGTAAAGGCGGCTGGTGTTCTGTCGCAAGGTGGCCAAGGTCTGGGAAAATGGCTCATCTCTGACCTTAGCAATCTCTCGAATTGTGTGGAGGGCCAGACCTGGGTGGGCATACTGGCAAAGGTTCTTGGAGACCTGGAAAACATCAAGGATGTAGAACAACCATTTGTTTTCTGAATCATTCAAGTAACATAAAATTCCCACCCACTCCCACCCCCAACCACACCCCTTCCCCAGCAAGGATCTCTTTGGGATTGCCCTTTAGAGACCCCTTTACCTGCAGGTGCAGGGAGAGTCCTAGGTCATGTGGGGCTCTGGGTGAGAGGCAGGGTCCCATGTTTCCTTGGACTACCCTTTACAGGGTAGGACTTTGCACTGCCTGCAGCAGGAAGTGGGTGGAAGGGAAGAGAGTGGTTGCCCTTCATCTTCTCCTCCCCCTAGGCCTTTTGGTTCTGCAGAGCAACAAAAAGGAGAGATCTGCGAGGTCCCAGAGTGGGGTCCTGAGAGGTCACTTGGGCTCTCTCTCTGTTGACCTCATGGGGCATGACCACAATCCAACCACACCTCCCCCAAACACAACTTTTTAATGGAAGGCTCTAAATCTGATTCCATCATGCCCCACCCGTGTCCCCACAGACAACTTTACCTGACGAGGGAGGAAGTAGGGAGCATCAGTTTCCACAATGATCCTCTCCAAGGGGATCTGTCTCACTGCTTCCCTAGGTTCCCAGGCAGAAGAATAGGTCACAAGGGCTGTGAATCCCACAGAGAGATTGGGAAAGTACTTCAACAAAGGCTCAATGACGGAATAGCTGCCAGTGAAGCAGTGCCTTTGGGGCAAGAAAAAAAGAAAATGAAAGTCAATCTTCTCCCTTGAACAGACTCTTGTCACAATGTCCTGGAACTCTCTATGTACAACAAATGAGAGCAGGGAAGGGCAAATGACAGAGGGGAGGCTGAGGACACCCACAACAATCGTTAGTTTTAACCCTTCTTCAAATCCATATATATCTGTTCCTTTCCTGTCTGCCTTTCTTCATTCTTCATAATTATATTTTAGGTCTGTTCATGGGACCCACAACTCTGCTTATACCTAAAGTCTTCGATAGGCTCTGTCTGTCTGACTGAGAGAGAGCATCCCTACGGCAGACCAGCTGCTCTTTGAAAGACAGAGCCATCAGTACGTTAATCCACTTTCCCCATTTTGATCCAATCAGAAAGCAAGACTAATCTAAATTGGAGCCTCTAACTACAGTTTCCTATTCAATGCCACAACATTTCACTAGGTTTTACCCTCCTTGCTATCTGTTAGCTAAGTAAGTCTTTCCAAAAGAAAGGGTTAAAATCACTCTAGCTCATTCAGAGATTGGCATGACTTTCTCCAGAGAAAAACCACACAAAAACTGCTGCCAGGACCATCTATGACTCAAAAAGTCCTGGACACTTTTTCATTCTGCACAAACGGGACTGAACTGGATTGGACTGGAAGAAAAAACAACTTTGTTCAAACCCAGAGGGCACTTTCTGACTTTCTCTTAATAGTAACTTGCCAAGACTAAATATGGTGGTGTTCTTTCTCCCTTTTTCAATTGGTTTTGCTCCTGTAGAGGGAACCTGGGACCTGCATATTATCAAAAGTGGATTTTTTGAAGAGGGAAATGAACTTTCCAACTCAAAAACAGAGAAAATGACTGACACAAAAATATTTTTTTTCAGTTTCCTTTGAATGTGCTAAAGTGTTTCTGGCAAGAATTCACACTTCCCTGTTGTGCCACAGATGACAAGTTCAAGAATGAATCATTCTGCAGGTTGATCCCCCAAGCCTAAAACATTTGGAAATTCCAAATGTTCCCAGGAAAACCTTGTTCTGAAGTTTCCCAATTTCAGGTCTGCTCCCTGTTAGCTCTAGTACAGTTCCAGGGTTCCTGAAATGTCATTACCTATGGATTTTATAGTCTGTAGGTACAAATTTCTTCATGATTGAGAGTAAATCTTCATCTGCTTCTCGACAGTGTATCACCAAGGGTTTCTTCATAGCCACAGCTAACTGCAATTGCCTTTCAAATACCTGAAAGATATAAAAACAAGATGAAGAAGCTATTTCAGCATGCCTGATCCATCCAACATGGATAAAGCTTCTGAAAACAAATCAACCACAACTTTACAAAACAGCCAGGACTACAGTGTATCGATTTACTACTCGGATTGTAGCCCATCTCATTACAAAAATTAACACAATCCACAAGTACACACAAACATGTTTTCAAAGGCTTAGTTAGTACTTAAAACCTACAAGACCTACATTTAAGGATGAGGCTCAGAAGCTTAAAAGAAACATACTAAAATTAAGAATGAAAGCATGCCACCAATTGGGAAATGGATAAATAAACTGTGATCTATCAATGTACATGCATGGAAGTCAAAAAAGAATATAAACTGATTTAGAGGGAAGCAAACAAAACCAGGAAAACAATGAACACAATGCCAAACATTCTGTCAATCAGACTAACCAACCCTAGAACCATTAGAGACAAGAAAACACGCCTTCTTTTATAGTGGGGGTACACTTATGGGTATGAAACACTGATATGTCAGCTGACTTGGCTGAACTGCCTTCCCATCCCCCTTTCTTTTTTATTCTTCTTTAAAAGAGATGGAACTACCAACAGATTACTTTACCGACCTACAGTCAGAGGCTGTTAGTCAGACATTTATTAAGCACCTATTATATGTCAGGCATTGTGCTAATCACTGGGGATATAAAATAAAGGAAAACTAGTCCCTGCCCTCAAGGAGTTCACAATCTCAGGGGGAGACAGCACATAAAAAGAAGCTGAAGGAGGCGGGGACAAAGTCCTGCAGCTGAGGTGGTCTAAGGAGGTGTGTTAGAGTTGATAATATCTTACAAGATGATGTGTTTAAAAACATCTCACACCTTATGCCAAGACAAGCTCCAAATGGAGAGTGATTTAGATATAAGATGTCATATCATAAACAAATGAATCTGTTTGAATTTCAGAGATGTATGGTTATGCAGAGTTCATGACCAAACAAGGAACAGAGAGGATGACACAAGACCAAACAGACAATTCAGATTACATGAAATTAGAATACTTTCACACACACAGACTCAATGCAACCAGGATTACAAAGGAAACAGCTAACTGGGGGAAAGATACCTTAGCAGCAAGTTTCTCTGATAAATGTTTCATTTCCAAGAAACTGATTCAAATTTGTAAGAGTAAGCATTCATGGCCAAAAGATGTGAAGAGGCAGTTTTCAAAAGAAAAAAAATGCAAGCTATTTACAGCTATCGAAGAAAATGCTCCCCATCATCTCCCCATCATCAGCAACTAGCAAAATGGCCATTAAAGCTCCATCTCACAATCATCTAATGGCAAAGTTGACAGAAAGGAAAATACTAATACTGGAGGGGCTGCAAGAAAATAGGCACATCTGTTGGTGGAAAAAATGAATTGGATCAGTCCTTTTGGAAAGCAATTTGGAGCTATGCCCAAAAAGTTATGAATGGTCAAAGAATACTCTTTGACACCACCATACCACTACCAAGCCTTTATCCCAAGGAGAACATAGAAAGGGAAAAGTCCTATATGTACAAAAACATTGATGGCAATTCTTTTTGTAATGGCAAAGAAATGGAAACTAAGGAGGAGCCCAGACACTGAGGAATGGTTGAACAAATGATGACATATGGGTGTAATAGAATAATACCATGATATCATAAGAAATGAAGAAATGATCATTTTAGACAAACCTAGAAAGACTTGTATGGACTGATAATATGAATAAAACTAGAAAAAATAATTTATATTATAACATCAAAACTGTAGAAAATGAACAATTTTGAAAGACTTGAAAACTCTGAACAACTTCTGACTCTAGAAGAATAAAGATGAGGAATTCTACCCTCCTCCTCACTGAAAGGTAATGGACTGAAGGTAGTGAATGGGATACACATTTTGGACATGGCCAATACAAGAATTTGCTTGACTGTAATTTATTACATAGGTTCTAGGGTGGAGGGATGTGGGGAAAGAAAAAAAATACCCAGCAACTGAAAAAATTAAAAAAAAAAAAGATGGCTCTCTGAATAAAGATATACCTGGAAATGAAAGTGATATAAGCCAATAAACATTTATTAAGTGCATACTGTGTGCCAGACACTATGCTAAGTGCTAGAGATATAATCTATAAAAAGAGAAACAGTCTTTTTTCTTAAAAAGCTTACAATCTAATGGGGAGAGAGTGCACACAAAGGAAGAACAGACTGGGAGTAACCAGGTGAGCATCTTGTTCTGTGGTGTTAAAACCAGGAAAGGCAGTGGGTGCAGAGTGGAGAAAGCCAAAAAGTTCAGGCACTGGGAGGAGTTTGGTACCCTCAAGCCTCCAATCAGAGGGGAGAAGAGGCTTGGGTTAGCAGCATGGTAGTGTTGAAATGAGAAGTGAAGAGCTTACTCCAGGAGGGGAATCTTGTTCCATGGAGCTGGAACCAAGCAGAACAGCAAACAGAGTGTGGTGAATATAAAAACAAAAGACATCCATTTTTTCTTTAAAGAACAAAGGAAGGTAGCCATTCCCCAATATATAAGTGGTTGGAAGATATCAACAAACAATTCTCAAAAGGAGAATTGCAACCTATTAACAACCACCTGAAAGAATGCTCCAAACCACTAGTAAGAGAAATGTGAATCAAGACAAACCTGAAGTTTCCCCTCACACCCTGCAAATTGACAAAAATGACAAAAAATGGCAACAGTCAGTGCTGGAAGTATCATGGAATGATAGGCATGCTAATACATTTTTGGTGGAACTATGTGCCAACTAATGTGCAACAATTTTGTTGAAATTATGCAAATAAAGTAATTTAAAGTGTCTATACCCTTTCAACCAGTATGACTCCAGTATGTCCCCACTGGGCTTATACCCCTAGGAATAAGAAAATTCCCACGTACTGCAAAATATTTATAGCAGCACTTTTTGTGGTAGCAAAGAATCGGAAATAAAGTAGATACCCATTAATTGGTGGACAGTTAAATAAACTGTGGCATACGAATGCAATGGGATATTGTTGTACAATAAAAAAATTATCAATACAATAAATACAGAGAAGCATGAGAAGATCTATATGAACTGACAGAGTGAAGTAAGCAGAAGCAAGATATCAGTATAGTGACTACAACAATGTAAATGGAAAGAGCAGCCACACACTAAAAAAATCTAAAGTGAATCTAACAAATTATAAAGATCAAGCAGGACTTCAATGAAGAGATATGAGGAAACTCCCTCAACCGACCCCTTCATGGAGGTGGGAGGTCCCTGCCTCCCACATTACACATGTTTTCAGACTTTTTCAAAGTATTCATCAATTGGATTGATGTTTTCTCCTCTCTAAAAAAAAATACTATTTTTTATAAAGGATAGTTCTTTGGAAGGGGGAGTGATATATGGCTACTATGTGATACAAAAAACCAGAAAATATCAATTAAAAAAATAACAGCAGTACGATGTAATGGAAAAAGCACTGGACTGAGGAGTCAGGTTCTCTCCCTAACTCTCACTTTAAATCTATTTGTTCTCAAGCAAACCACTTCATCGCTCTGAGTTTCAGTTTCTTTCATTAAGTAAAATGTGAGAAGCACAGTGGCATAGTAAGTGACCACATGATGCTAGCATTTCTATAGCACCTACTATGTGGCAGGTTCTGTGGTAAGTGCTTTATAAATATCTCATTTATAATTACTATTGCCATTTTAAAGTTAGGGAAACAGAGATTAAATAACGTGGCCAGAGTCACAGAGGTAACAGTTATCTGAGGTCATGTTTGAATTCAGGTCCTTCTGACCTCCAGGGCTGTTTTTTCCACCCCAGTGCCACCTAGACTCAGAGTAGCAGGAAAGGCATAGATTCAAATTCTGCCTCAGTCTCCTAATCTGTAAAATAGGAATAACATAACTCATAACACTTACTTCACAGTATTGTTGTGAAGACAAAATGAGATTTAAAGCACTTAGCAAATGTTAAGATGCTATAAACATGTTAGTTATTACTATTATAAGAAACTGGACTAGAGCTTAAAGGGTCCCTTCCATCTCTGTACCTTAAAACAAGCAGACTACTTCCACATTAAAAAAAAAAAGCAGTCATTTCAAGTACTGAAATGAGTTTATAATTTTTCTTAAAATAAAGAACTGTAAATAAAGAGTAACTTTCAGCAATTTAATTCAGAGCTCATCCTCCAAAGGAAAAATAAATATGATTAGCTTCCTCAATTCTGTAGTTTGCCAGGCCTCTAATGAATAAAATTATAACCTAATATATCCGTTTAGAAGATAACTTGCAGGTAATCTGTGTTGTATCTCCTTTTCTTACCCAATCTCTTTGCCCTGCAAAGGAAATGAGCAGTCACCAGGGTAAAATGAGTAAATATACATCAAGATGGTGGTTTGTAAGGACAGTGACTAAACTCGAGAGGCAATGGGGTTTAAGGGGAAGAGTAATGAATTTGATGTCAGAGGGAGGGCCTAGGTTTGATATGTGTTTAACAATACAACTGTCAGCATACTGTGGGGATATAAACATTTGCAGTAAATACGTCAAAGGATTGTTGGGAGGGTCAAACGAGATAGTGTATATAAAGTGTTTCACAAACTTTTAGAGCACTAGGAAAAAATATCATTGCTATTATCATAATTCAGTAAAGGCTTACTGAAATGGGGGGAAGCACCTCCTTACCTTTCGCTGATCCGAGACGGGAGAAGTACATTTATAAGAATAATCCAGTCCCATTTCTCCAAACGCAACAGCCTTGGGATGCCTCAGAGCCTGAAGGAGGTTTCTTTCTTGACTTTCATTGTAGTATCGGGAAAAATGAGGGTGACAACCAAATGCCCCCCACACAAGGTCCTCTTTCAATAGGTCCTCCCACAGGTAATCTGTCAGGGTACTAGGGTCACAGAAGTCAGCGATGCAACCCTGGAATTCCTTTGGGAAGGAGCTGCTATAAATCTTTCTAAACTTTGAAAAAGTGCCTTGGAATGACAACTTGGAATAAAGCATGTCCAAGTGACAGTGGGTGTCAATGAAGCCCACGGAACCTTGGTTCCTCTTGCATCCCTGGTAGGAGGAACTTGTGTGCACTTGAGAAAAACGAGGAGCTACTTCACGGAACGTTCTTTTCTTCCTCACCTTTTCATCTTCCCATATCTGAGAAGGATGAAGTGAAGAGGACGTGAGGGTCTTGCCTTCTGCCACATTCAAGTCCTTGAAGGCATTCCTGGCTGCGCTGTCGGAAATTTCAGCAGACTCATCACTGGGCTGGCTCTTACTACTTCCCATCATTTTTGAAGTGTCACTAATGCTGTTGGTGGAGGGATAACAGAAAGGCGTGGGACTGCCAGCCCAGTAGCTAGTGTAGTCACACCAAGGGCTGCCATACAAGTGGGCTGGGTACATGACAAAATCAGGAGTGGAGGATTTCACTACTCTGGGCTCTGAAACTACAGAGAAGTTCAAAGAAACAGAATCCTCTTGAGAGAACCTGAGGGTGGAAATACCTTCCATATCTTCTATATCTGACCAGTCGCTTTCTGAAGAAGGATTGTCTATCATCACCTCCCTCTCTTTAGGCTGTGGAAGACAAGAGAAATCATCATGGATATGATAGATTATCTTTCAGGTATGAAGATGATGCTAGAGACTATAATGTAAATAGTATTTTTTTCCAACTGCATGTAAAGATAGTTTTCAACATTCATTTTTTGTAAGATTTTGAGTTCCAAAATTTTCTCCCTCCATCCTTCCCCTCCCTCATCTCCTTTCCCATTGCTCAAGATGGCAAGCAAAATGATATAGGTTATACATGTACAATCATGTTAAACATATTCCACATTAGTCATATTGTGAAAGAAGAAACAGAACAAAAGGGAAAATATTATGTTTCAATCTACATTCAGCCTCCATCAGTTCTTTCTCTGGATGTAGACAGCATTTTCCATCATGAGTCTTGCGGAATTGTCTTGGATCATTTTTTGCTGACAAGAGCTAAGTCTATCATAGCTGATCATCACACAATGTTGCTGTTCCTGTGCTACAGACTATAATTAAGGAGAATGGCTTTGTAACTGAACCATTCACATTCTTGGTCACCAAGTCCCCCTTGTGCAAGGGACAAAAATAGTTGTCCAGAATTCATCCTCTCCCCCAGCTAGCAAGACCTAAATGTATAGTCTGTGCCCATGAAACAGAGCAAAAGCTAACTTGTGGGACATGGGATTAAACCTGCAGCCAGGTCATGAGTAGCACCATGCCTGCTCCAAATGAATGACTTTTCATAACTATCCTTTTCAATGGTAACTTTGCAGAGGTTAGAAATTTGATTCAATTTGACAAAAATGTATTAAGCACTTAATATGTACTGGAAATACAAAGGCAAAAATCAAGCAGTCCCTTCTCTAAAGAAGCTTACTTACATTCTAATGAAAGGCTATGTGAAACAAAGGTTAAGAAAATCCAAAGCTATGTTTAGAAGGAAGAAAATGCTAATCATTGAGAGGAAGCAGGTGGCACCAAGATGTGTTGTGAAGAAAGCTAGGGATTCTGACAGGCAGAAGCAAACGAAAGAAGAGAATTCCAGTGATGGGCAAAGGGATGCAAGCAAGAGATGAGATGTCAAGTATAAAGATTTATTAGCAGGCTGACTGGACTTGAAGGAAGTACAGATGGAGAGGAGTATGACAAGAACAGTTAATGCCATGTGGTCCAGGTTGGCTTTTACTTAAAAGGTACTGAAAGCATCTTTAAGATGTGATTGACCCAGCGTATTAAGGCTCAGGTCTTACATAGTTTCCTAGTGGTCCAAATATAAAAGGCCACTACACAGGGAAGTTCCTCCCTCAAGCTTTTAACTGACAAGACTACGATGTCTAACAAAGACGCAGTAAAGTAAATGCAACAATAATGTATCTTTGTCAAATACTGTTTCCTTCATGTGGCTAAGTAAACTTTCTTTCATTAAATGTCAGGTATTCTATAAGGGTCTCATGTGTCATTCAGTCAATAAATATTTATTAAATACCTACTATGTGCCAGGCACTGTGCTAGAGGAGCTCACAATCTAACCGGGGAGACGTCAACAAATATGTCTAAAACGGATACACACAGGAGAAAGTGGTGATACTAAATAGGGAAAACATTAGAATGAAGAGGGATCAGGACAGGTTTCCTATAGAAGGTGGGATTTTCACTGGGACTTGAAGGAAGCCGGAGAAACAAACCATGAGGTGGAAATGAAGAAGAAAAGCATTCCATGTCTGGAAGTTAGCTAGTGAAAATGCCCTGAGGTGGGAGAACAGTGAGGAGCCTGGCATCATTGACTAAAGAGAAAGGGGAGAGGAGGAGAATGGTATAATTATGGTTTGTCCTTCATTCTCAAAGAGGACCATGACATCAGGAAAGTGATGCCATGACTGGCCAAGTGAATTGGATTTAAGTGAGGCAGGGCTGTGCAGAGTCACCAGACTCACTTTCACTTCTGGAGCCATCAAAGTCCAGTGGTAAGATATGGATCAGGCTGACTGGAGATGCCCTTCAATAGCATATAGTATCTACCTCAAGCATCAATTTTCTATAATTTTTTTTAATATACAAATACAACAAATAAGGTAATATAATTTGTTCTGGATATTTCAACTTACTTCCTAATGACTTGGAGCAAGCAATCAATAAACACTCATGAAGTACCTACTATGTGCCTCAAGCATTGTGCCAAAAGCAGCATTTACTTCTTCTAGACACAATAATACCTTACACTAATCTAGCCGTTAATGGTTAACTGTACTTTTTATATACATTACCATATCTGAGCCTCACAACAATTACATAAGAGAGACAGGGCAGGTATCATCCCCATTTCACAGACTAAGAAGCTGAGATCAGAGAGGAAAATGATTTGTCATAAGTAGCAGGACTGGGCATTAAACCAGATTTTCTGACTCCAAGAATTCTGAAAACTTCCCAACTACACCAGTCTGTCTCTAGTCATTAATAAACATGGCTACTTTCACTCTGGTCAGACAGTCTGAGGAAGACCTGGAAAGATTAAATGTTTAACTTTAAATAAAGAAAGCTAAATGAACATACTTTAATCACAGCAGCCAGATGCCTAATATAGCACTAAACAGATGTCTGTGGATGATAGTAGCCAGATACAATGAAAAAGAGACATATATTTACACTCTGGAGTCTTAGGGCATGAGCTTTAATAATCACTGTCTACACCAGTAGTGTCAAACTCAAACAGAAATGGAAGTCACTTAAAGAACTCTGAGGGCCACATACTGACTTAGTTTTAAAATGTAATATCTGTTTTATTTTATTTCCATTTATTTTGTTAAATATTTCCCAATTATGTTTGAATCTGGTTCTGGCTGCACTCATTGCCCCTACTTTTCTCCTCAGTTGCAATATGGTTTCTGTACTAAAACTGCTGTCTCCAGAGCCATGACTGAATGAGACCCAATGGCCTTTTCTCTTGTCTCCCATCCTTCATGGCCTCTCTGTAACACCTGACACCTTTGACCATCCCTTGCCTTCCTGAATATTCTCTTCTCCTTGGGTTTTCAAATTGCTGTCATGCTTCTCCTACCTGTCGGACTCATACTTATCAGTTTCCTTTTTCTTTTCTTTTCTTTAGCATCACCAATGTCCTATCCCCAAGGCTATGGGTATAACTCAAACTCCATCCTGGGCCCTTGTCTTGTCTCTCAGTGGTTTCATCATTTCTCCTGCATTCTACTATTATCTTCATGCAGATAACTCACCGCCCTCACCTCTCCCAAGTACCAGTCTGGCCCCTCTTACTGCCTCCAGAACATTTCAGAACATAGGACTCTCACTCAACGTGTCCAAAACAGAACTCAGTATCTTTCCCCCAAATCCATCCTCTCTTCCTCACTTTCCTCCTTCTGTCAAAAGTACCACCATTGTTTTCAGTCATCTCAGTTTGGAATCTAGAAACCAGCCCTGTTTCTTCCCTCTCTCCCTCACTCTCCATACTCACTCAGTTACCAAGTCTTATAGATTCTCACTCTACAGTATCACTTGCCTTTATTGCCTTTTCTCCACTCATACTACAACTATCACAGTTCAGATCTTTGCTACCTGGACTATTGCAATTATCTTCCAACTCATCGCCCTATGCCCAACCTCTCTCCACTCCATTCCATTCTCCACATGACTGCCAAATTTATATTCCTAAAAAGCACAGGTCTGACCATGTCACTATTCCACTCAAGAAGCTTTGGTGGCACCTTATTGCCTCTAAGGAAAAATACAAATTAATCTGTTTGCCATTTACAATTTGGCCCATCTATTCATCTGTCTTTCCAGATTTAGACATTATTACACCTTATGCCCATATAGTATAGCTAGACTGATGTGTTTGCTAAACCGCAAATAAGAAAATTCTAACCCCCTCAATCTTCCATAGGGCCATCCCCTACCTCATGCTTAGAATGTTCTCCCTACTCGCCACTAGCTCTGGAACCTCTAGCTCCCTCCAAGGCCCAGTTCAATTGCTACCTGATATTCTAAGTCTTATCTGATTTCCCAAATTGTTAGCCCTCCCCCATTCCAAATATATGTAAATACTACTGTATTTATTTTGTAAATATTTTGTTTTATTTATCTGTGTGAATGTTGTTCCCCTCCCCCAAAAGAATGTAAGTTCCTTGTAGGTAAGTATTATTTCATTGTTATCTTTGTATTACTACTGATGCCCAGTACATGGTAGCATGTTTGTTGAACTGAATATGTCAGACTAAAAAGAAAACCCATTGACACCTAATCAAAGAACAGCTTTACTCACCTTCTGTCCTTCTGGGTGGGACTCTGTGCTTTTTTCTATTACTGTCCTCAGGTTACCAGGTAGCTTTTCACTTGAGTTGCCTAGAGAGTCCCTAGCCATCGTTACGTTAGTGATGTTTCCTCTGGCTGCTTTACCTTCCTCCTGGCTGCTTTCTGGCAAGTGCTGCTGAAAGGAAACCACAACACTCTTCTTGCCAGGTTCTTCTCTGCTCCTAAGGCTGGAGTCTTCATTCTGCTCTGGCTCCCCAGTCTCTTTCTTTTTCTTCCTTGGTATGGATTTGCCCAGAATGCCCTGGAGGGCCTTCAGGTAGATCACCGTGGACCCTCGATCCCTGTCTCTCCTCTTCGGCTTCTGCGTCAGCCCGGCTTCCTCCGCAGGACGACTTTGACTCTCAGCCTCAGCAGCAAACTTGGAGTTATAGGATTCATCCTTGGGACCAATCTGCACAACAGAAGAAAAACAATCTAAATACATTCCTATCATAAGAATTTTACCCATGGTGACAGACAAGCTAGGAACACAATAATTTGCTAGACTGTAGATGTGTATCTTAACGGGGCAGTGTACATCAGAGGTGTCAAACTTGCAGTCTCCAAAACTCCTGAGTGCTGCAGAACCAGATTACAATGTGATTGGGAAATGTTTAACATGATAAATAAAAATAAGACAAGACAGATAATATTAACTTGTGGCTTTGTTTTCTAAGTCAAGATGTGGCCTGCAGGGACCATTTCTATCTTAGAAAACACTGGTTTTTAAAAACAAATGTTATTATGGTCCATTTTATAATTTTTTCCTCTTCTCTAGAAGATATACCCCACACTGAAGGGGAATATAAAGAAGACAAAAGAAGGTAGAGAGAGCCATGACATAATCTCTATCTCCAAGAGAAAAAAAAATTTTGTTCCTTTGGCATTTTGTTAACTTTTGTATAATTTTTTTTCAAATTACCTGTATAAATAATCTTAACTTTCTCTCCCTCCCTTTCTACTCTCTCCTATCCCTGCGGCAGTAGGCAATATGATACAGATTATACATGTGATATCATGAAAAATATATTTCCATATTAGTCATGTTACAAGAAAAAACAGAGCCTCCCCCCAAAAAAGCCCAAGAAAATAAAGTTTTTAAAAAGTATATTTCTATCTGCCTTTGAACTCCATCAGGTCTCTGCAGGTGAACACCATTTTTCATCCTAAGCCCTTCAGACTTGTCCTGGATCATTATATTACTGAGAACGGCTGAGGTCATTCCCAGTTCATCATCTTACAACTGTGCTGTTTCTATGTTCAATATTCTCTTGGTGCTGTTCACTTCACTTTGCATCAGATCATGTGTCTTTCCAGGCTTTTCTAAAACTATCCTGTTTGTCATTTCCAATAGCATAACAGAATTCCATCACAATCATATGTCACAACTTGTTCAGCCATTCCCCCATTAACAGGCATCTCTTTGGTTTCCAATTCTTTGTCACTATAAAAAAAGAGCTGCTATAAATATAGGTCCTTTTCCCTTTTCTTTGGTCCCTTTCAGATTCAGACCTAGCAGGGGTATTGCTGGGGCAAAGGGTATGCAGAGTTTTATAGCACTTTGGGCACAGGAGCTCCAAATTACTCTCCACAACAGCTGGATCGGTTTACAACTGCAATAATCTTTGGCATCCCTTCAACAAACACTTTTTCTTCACCTACTACTTGGCTAACACAATTCTAGACTCTAGCAGGAGAGATATGAAAATAATAGAAGGGATGACTTGCCTTTTTAACTTTTCTGTTGGGATCTGTGAGTTCAGCAGCTTCCACACTAAGGAACTCTTTGGTATGGAATCTCCCTCACTGGTGCCTCTTATCTGTACTTTATACCATAAGAGATTCCTAGGGCAGTACTCTCATGATCCTGCAGCTAGTATAGGACGAAGAATCTGAACCCTGATTGTCTTCCTAACCCCAAGGTCTTCCATCCTCCATGCCAAACCAATCTCCCTAACTTATAGGTCTATGTCCCTCCCTTGCTTAATCAGCTTCAGTGATGACAAACGCTACTTAATGCCGCGCTGTCTTGTCATGGATATTCTCAGGCAATTATCTATTACTATCATCTAATTGTAATAAATATTTGAGCAAAGTCACAAGCCTCACTCCCCGCCTCCAGAGTCATCAGGTCAGCAACAAGACAAAAGTCAAGACAACTGTCAACCGCTCAGGATGCAATGGGTGTCCAGGTCTCTAAATTGTCTCAGTTTGTCTGAGGCAACATTCATTCAATGCCTAGGGGTTAGGTAAGAACTGGGACAGAAGATGGTCCAATTTACCATCATAAAATGATCAGTCTAAGGGGAAGACCTTTAGAATTTCTGGTCAGAACAGAAAACAATTGCTATTTATACTCATTCTCCATCTAAGCCACCAAAATCTAAACAATGAGCCACAAAGGCTTAGGCTATTATTGGTCACTCAGTTGAGAGTCAGTGATTGGGTTTAAAGGCATAGTCTAGTAGCTCCATTTAAAACACAATGGGCTTTTTTAAAGCCTGTTTTTTCAGAGCTATATTTCAAGAAATCATATAAGTGAAAACTTGTACAAGATTTGTAAGTAAATTGTCCCAGCTTTTTGAAAAAGAGAAAAAAATAACCAATAAATAAAACTGTAATTTATTTATTTTTTGTTTTAAACATTCACTTTTATAAGATTTTGAGTTCCAAATTTTTCTCCCTCCTTCCTCTCCCCAAGATGGCACGCAATCTGATATAAGCTATACATGTACAATCACATTAAACATATTTCCACATTAGACATGTTGTAAAGAAGAATCAGAACCAAAGGGAAAAACCACAAGAAAGAAAAAACATAAAAAGAGAAAACAGTATGCTTCAATCTGCATTCAGACTCCACAGTTCTTTCTCTGGATATGGATAGCATTTTCCATCTTAAGTCTTTTGGAATTGTTGAGAGGAGCTATATCAAAGTTGGTCATCACACAACGTTGCTGTTACTGTGTACCGTGTTCTCCTGGTTCTGCTCCCTTCTCTCAGCATCAATTCAAGTAAGTCTTCCCAGGTTTTTCTGAAATGTGCCTCCTCATCATTTCTTAAGAAACAATAGTATTCCATTACATTCCTATACCACAACTTATACAACCATTGCCCAACTGATGGGCATCCACTCAATTTTCAATTTTTTTTGCTGCTACAAAAAGAGCTGCTACAAACATTTTTGTACACGTGGGTCCTTTTACCATTTTTATGATCTCTTTGGGATACAGAATTTAATTTCTTTTAAATCTAAATCTCAAACCCCAAAATGTCTTACAACACATAAGCAACCAAGAATTGTTGTTGTTCATCCTTCACTCTGTTAGAAGACCAATGACATCATAAGGCTAACGTCTTGATTCACCTGTGAACTGGATTGAGGGAATGAATAGGGAGCCTGTAAAGATTCTGAACTATAAAAAGATAAAGTAATTGCGTTTGAAAAATCTAATGATGATGTGTAGAGTATATCAGAACTGAGAGACCAGTTAGATTACCACTGGAATAACACAGTCATGCAATTTGGGTGTGGGCTGGGAGAAGGAAAAAAATGAGTAGAAGGGAGAAGGGAAAGGAGAGAAAGGATTAGAAATTTTCAGAAGCAGGCTGCCAAATTTTGGATTACTGTTCTTTTTGATGTGTGCTAGGGAAAGAGAGAAAAGAGGGTCAAAAAAACCAGTGGGAAAACCAACTGGCTCTACACATTACACATTTGCACCAGTTAAGAGAATCACTTGGTTAGAAAAATTTACCTTAAAGTACAAGTACCTCCTGGGAAGACACAGAGAAAGAAGCCATAGGTTTTACTGACAATGGAGAAAAGGAGAAGGCAAAGATTTCAAAGTTTAAAGTCTACAAAGAGGGAATGGTGATGCCATTAACAGGCACAGAGAATTTAGAAGAGGAAGTAGCCTTGGGAGATGTGGAATGTCATCCACATGGAGGTATAAATTCCAGTTCTGACTGCTATTGACCTCAACAAGTCACTTCACTGCTCTGTGACTCAGTTTCCTCATCTGTAAAATTGAAATAATAATACTTACCTATCTACCTTACTAGGTTAAGATTCATAAAATGCCTGGAAAGCAATTTGGAAATTTGCAATTAAGTGACTAAAACGCCCATACCCTTTTGACCAAGGGATTCCTCTATACCAAAGAGGCCATAATAAGAAGAAAGTCCTCCCACTACATCAAAATATTTATAGCAACACTTTTTGTGGCAGCAAATAATTGTAAACAAAGTAGAGACTCACTAATTAGGAAAATGGTTAAACAAACTATTGTACATGAATGTAATAGATTATTATTGCACTGTAAAAAATGACAGACTGAACACTGAAAAACATGAAAAGATCTACATGAACTGATACAGAGTGAAGCAAGGCCAAGAAAACAACGTACACAGTGACTACAACAATGTAAATGGAAAGAACAAGTACAAAACAGTTAAAAGTGGATGCTGCAAAATTTGAAAAATAAACATGGCTGCAAAGAAAAGAGAAAACATTTATACCTATCTCTCTGCAAAGGCAAAAGAACTATGAATGTGTAAATTGCATACCTTTTCAGAATTATTCTGTTATCAGTTATGCTGATTTTTCCCCCTCTTCTTTTACTTTTTTTGTCTTTAAAAAAATTTTACATGTATGAAATGGCTCTTTAGGAGGATAATAGATATTGGAGGAAATTGTGATGATGTTAAAAGAAGATATCAATAAACCTTATTTTTTAAAAAAGATTCATAAGATGCTCTCCTTACAAGTGTTATATAAAATGAATTATTTAGTCCTGAAGATAAATGCAAACATCCAAGGGTCAACTGAGAAATCAAAGACAGAAAAGTCAGGTGCGCAATAGATAGAATGGTATCCAACTCTTCATGACCCTATGGACCATAGCCTGCAAATACTGTCCATGGGGTTTTTTGGGCAAAGATACTGGAATGGTTTTCTAGTTCCTTCTCCAGCTAATTTGATGAATAGGGGAACTGTGGCAAACAGGTTAAGTGACTTGCCAAGGGTCACATAACTAGTGTCTAAGGCCACATGTGAACTCAGGTCTTCCTGACTCCAGGCTCAGGGCTCCATCCACTGAGCCACTCAGCTACCCCAAGGAATCAACCACCCGCTAGCTGCGTGGTAATGGGCAAGTCACTTATTCTCTATCTGCCTTAGTTTTTTCACCAGTAAAATGAAGATAATCATGGCACCGACCTTCCTGGACTGTGGTGAGCACAAAGATATTTGTAAAGCACTTAGCAAAGCTTAAATTACTATGGAAATGCTATTACTATTAATATTCTAATAGTAGATTGAGTTTTCTGGAGAAGAAAGAAAGATTTAAAAGGCCAAGGAATATGTCCTGGGAAATCCCCAAAGCTGAGGAGAAAGAAGAGAAAGAACCTCTCCAGGACATGAAAAACACAGGAGAACAAGAAGAGTACAATGTCATGGAAAACAAGGATTTCACAGAATCTGAGAATATAAAAGTTAGGGGGAACATCAGAAAACACCTGATCTAATACATACCTGACTTGATTCTACAATATCTATGACAAGTGGTCATCAGTCGGTCAAGACACTTATTAAACACCTTTGGTCTTTGTTCAGTCATACCTGACTCTTCATGATCCCACCTGGGGTTTTCTTGACAAGGATGCCGGAGTGGTTTGCCACTTCCTTCCCCAGAAGGAAATTTTTTCATTTTCCTCATTTTACGGAGGAGGAAATCAATGCAAATAGGATTAAGTGACTTGCCCAGGGTCATACAGCTAGTGAGTGTCTGACTGCAGGCCCAGGAGTGTATCTGTTAGAATACTTAGCTACCCCTATTATATGTTGAGGAATACAAAGAAAAGTAAAAGACAGACCCTGACATCAAGGATCTCATTCTCTAAAGGGGTCAAGATATCACCCTCATGATGTCATTGGATCTCTTTGACAATGAAGGACCAACAATCTAACAGGAGTAAAACAGCCCAGAAAGGAGGCTGAACCCGGCAGAGGAAGAAGAGTGGTGCAGTGACTTCACAAGAAGTCTCTCAAGGACCCATTATGGCTCAAAGAGGTACCAAGGGTACCTGAGAGCGTAGGAAAGCACTTTCTCTGTATCATTTTGATCATCTGGGGACCCAGAGCCCCTTTAAAATGGTGGGAGTGCTGGAGGGTAGAGGCAGGGGCAGCTTGGCATTAGCTCATTCATTAGCCAGCCTGGCCTTTCATTGATGGAAGGTCAGTTAATGCATTCTATTGAGAGGCTTACTCCCACTTTTCCCCTGGTGCATGGCCACACAGTTAGGCTGCTGTGACAGAAAGAGATCAGCACACAGGGGTGGTTAACCCAAGTCCTTCAGGCCCTAGCAATTTTGAACTGAGTGGTTCAGGATATATCACAAGGGGGGAGGTGGGGCAGGAGTGATTAAAGGGCAAGCTCCCCCAGGGCCCAGGCCAAGGGTCAGACAAGAGACAAACCACCCTTCACCCTCCCCAATCAGAGAGAGGGAGGGACCAATTAACAGACAATCAGTGATGTCAAACTTAACTAGAGATGGGAGCAGGACATACTTAGTTTTTAATGCAGCGTCATTTACGTTTTACTCTATTTCCTTTTTATTTGTTAAACAATTACATTTTATTCTCGTTCAGGCCACCCTTGGGGGTGCAGGGGGCCGCTGCACGAGGCACTGCTGGCCTAAACTAGGAAGCTTAAGCTTCATAACCTTGTGAGGGGGGTAGTAAAACCAAGCTGTTGGTGTTACCCTCTGTTCAATCCCATCCAGATCGGAAGGCGGCCCGTCTAGGCTATGAGGTCCCCGTGTGGACTTGATATCATCATAGCTAGTATGGACAAAAGCATTTTAAGGCTTGTAAAATACTTCACAAGTATCGTCTCATTTTATCTTCACTAAGAGGCTGCCCTATCATCCCTTTCTACAGACAAGGAACCAGCAAACCGAGGCTAAGGGACTGGCCCAGGGTCACAGGTTCTGTGTGAGGCCCCCCAGCCTCCTGTTGTAGACCAGCGCCCAACGCCACTAATCGATACCTTACCAATAAAGCACAAATAAGGCTCCCCCCCACAAGCCCTCGATTGGGGCGTTGCGGGGGGGGGGGGGGGCAGGACGGCCCGGCCTGGGTCCGAGCTTCAAGCCAGCACCGGCCACTTTCCGGCCGGGTGGCCCTGGGCAGGTGGACAACGGGGACCCCCCAGCCCCTCCCGGCCGGGCGGGCGGGGGTGCCCGGCCTCCGAGGCCTTTTCCTGCCCCCTCTGCCCGGTCACTCACCTTCCGGCGGGGGGCTCCGTCCCGTAAGGTGCACATGTCTTTGGCGGAGGGGCCGCCCGGCGGCGGAGGGCTTTCTAGGGGAGAGACAAGGCCTTCAGTCCTCACGAGCTGCAGGGAGCGGCTGTCGGCCCCACCCGCCCCCGGGGAATCACAACGGCCGGGGGCACAGCTGGGGGGCCCCTCTTCCGGGCCGGCCCAGGGCTGGGGGGGCCCTCCTCCGGACCCCGGGGCCCGGGGCCGGCGGGGCGCTCTGCCCAGGGTGGGCCGGCGGGGCCCGGGAGGAGGGGGAGGCCCGGCACCCGGGGAGGAGAAGCAGGGGGCGGCAGTCGCGGGCTCGGGACCCCGGCAGCTGCGCTTGCTCGGGAAGCCGTCCGAGCCGCTGCCCCCTCGGTACTTGACCTTGCGCAGCCGGCCCGACGCCATGGGCACCTGCAAGTTTAACGCGGAGCCAACAGGTTACCCCGGACCCAGGCCCCGGGACCCCCGGAAGGACGGCTGCCCCTCGGGCCGGAGGGTCGCCAGGAAGAGCTGCGGCGAGCTCCGGGGGAGGAGCCACCTCCCTCCGCCCGGTCTGCGGCGTCGCACGCTCCGTCGGGGTCCGCGTGCTCGAGCCCGCGCGCCCGCGGACCCCAGCGTGACCGGGCCCGCGCGCTCCCGAGCGCGCCGCGTGCTCGAGCCCGCGCGCCCGGGCCCCCACGTGACCGAGCCCGCGCGCTCCCGGCCGCCCCCAGGGGAGCCGAGCCCGCGCGCTCCCGGCAGCGCCGCGTGGTCGAGCCCGCGCACGGCCAAGTTGAGGCTCCGCGTCCACGCCCCCTAGGCTGGCTCAGAGAGCAACCGATACATTCCCACACAGCAGCTCTCCCTCCCCTTCCCTTCCCTCCCTTCCCTCCCTCCCCTTCCCTTCCCTCCCTTCCCCTCCCCTCCCCTTCACTTCCCTTCCCCCTTTCCTTTTCCCCCTTCCCCCTTCCCCCTTCTCCCTTCCCTTTTCCCCCGGTCCTCTTCGCTCCCCCATGCCCTCCTTCCCCTCCCCACCCAGGCCCTCGGCTCTCACGCGCTCCGCCGCACCGGCCCCTCACAACGAACCTCCTCGGGCCCTCGGCCTGCCCCAGATTCAACCCAGAGGGGCGGAGTCTCGGGAGTCTCGGCCGATGATTGGATGACCCGGATGACCTGGGGAAAGTGAGGCTCGGAGGGAGGAGGATGGGGGGGAGCCCTCGGAGGATCTGCCCCGGGCGTTCCTGCCACCGCCCAGCCGCAGCATCTCCTCTCCCCCACCCGCAGCCCTCTGCTGCCTTCCGGAAAGACCCTGCCCCGCTTTCTGGAGCATTTATTAAGTACCTCCTGTGTGCCGGAGCTCCAAAGTGTCGGAGCTTGGCCCGCACTGCACCGCCGCGCCTTTCCTCTAACCCCCCACCCTTCTCCCCGCTCCCTGCCATCTACCGCCTCCACCTGTTACCCAGAGGAACGCCCCTCCTCTCACCCTTCCCTCATCCTCGGCACCCCTTTGGAATTTGGGGTTTTCTTATCCGCCCCTGTTCCAGTTCTCGGGCACCTTCGCTATCTCCTCATGCTTGTTTTCAGTTTTCTGCAGTCCCTTCCATAAGTCTTATCTTCTCCCCTTCCCTCCCCAAGAGGGCATGCTATCTCATGGGCTCCGCACGTACGTTCTTATTAAACACGTTTTCACGTCGGTCGTGTTGCCTGGAAGAAGTAAAACGAGTGGGAGAAACCTTGAGCAAAACCCGACAGAACAGGAGACCCCGAGCCCTTTTCCGAATCTAGCGGACCACTTTCCAACTGATTCCCCGGTCGGGAGAAGAAATGGGGGTGGATCGCTCCGTAAGCGGGGCTGATCCTGCTTACCTTTGGGGACTGTCTCCTGGGTGTCCGAGTCCAGACAGCTCAGGGATGTGAACCCTCATCCTCATTTTTACTTGCTCCTATCTATGTCACTGAGTGTCAAACCAAAGGATGCTGAGAGCCCCGAAGGTGATTTATGCCTCCTCTGGAAGATTCACACCTGTGGGAGGCAGCTGGAGAAGAAGGGTTTATACCTTGTTTCTTTAGGTACATGAGCCAAACCTCTTCACTTAAAATTCACCGCTAATGCAAGCCTTACTTCCTAGGCTCTAACAAGGCTCACGTAATCGTTGCGTGTTAAATTTAATGTACATTTTGTCCAGGGTAGAAGAACTTTTTCATCAGATTTTATAAGATCTTCTATTGCCCTTCTCCGTCCTCATTAGTCTTTTGCCTCATAAACCAGTGAAAATGGGTTTGTATGTAGTTTCACCTGATGAAAAAGATTTCTCTGTGTGAGAATTATAGTTCGTAGAATGGTGGGTAGACCCCAAATCAAGCAATAAACACTTATTGTTTATTGTGTGTCCGGTCTGTGTAAAGCACAAAGGGTACCAAGAAAAAGTTAAAATGGTCCCTGCCCTCAAGAAACTTGTACTCTTAGAGGGGAGACAACATGAGCATAAATACAGGATATATACAGATTATATACAAGGTGACCTTAGAGCGGAAAGCACCAGCGGCTGGGGGAATGGAGGGAAATGGGAAAACTCTGTGGAAGATGGCAATTGAACTGAATCTGGAAGGAAAACAGGAATGCTAAGAGGCAAAAGTGACCAAGGATATATTTCAGGCAGGAAAGACACAGAGATAAGAGATGAATCATTCATTGTGCGTAAGAAATAGCAAATAGTTCTCTGACTGGACCGTACAATCAAGAAAGGGAATAAAGTGTAAGAATATTGGCTAGGTAGAAAGAAGCCAGGTGAATGTAATTCTAATTATGAGAGTTAAAGATCTTCCCCACCCATTAATGGGCAGAGAGAAGTTTGATTAGGGGAGATTTGTTTTGTTGGAAGGTCCACATCTTTGTTAATTTCTAATGAGGCACTAGTTCTCCTGGGTTGTGATGCGTCTGAAAGGTGTGTCACCCAGAGTTTGGTGCTTCTCTCTCTGGTAACTATGTAATGGTCAGACAGTTGGATCTGTTTATCCGCGATGTATGTAATGCTTATGGTTAGATAGTCTGAAGCCCTGTTAATCTTTTTGTTTGTAATTTGTTTGTATTTTCTCTGAAGTTCAAGGTGCTGACTTTTCCCCTTGAATTAAGTGCTTGATTAAAGTGATTGTTGACCCCTCAAAAATTGCTTTCCTTTTAGAAAAGTCTATACCTCACTCAAACAGGGGGCATTGGTTCTCCATTCTTGATTATGTTGGCTCCTTGACCCTCTACTGTCTTTGTCTTCCTAATGTCTAATTCTAGAAGGACCTTGCTACTTATCTACCTATCTCCATACCACCTGGAGTTACTGAAAATCATTAAATTATCGCTAGCATTCATATAGAGCTTTAAGGTCTACAAAGCGCTATGGCAATATCTCATTTTATCTCAAACAACCCTGGGAGCCATGGGCTGTTAGTATCCTCATTTTGCAGATGAGAAAAAGTAGACAAAGGATAGGTGACTTGCCCAGGGTCACACAGCTAATAAATATCAGAAGCCAGATTTGACTGAATTTTACTTTATTTTCAGATGTGAATTATCTCTTTTCTACCTCCCCTTTCTCCCACCGAGAAAGCTAGAAAGCAATAATGTGCTTCAATGAGCACTCTAAATGCATCACTTCTCTTTCTGGAGGTGGGTGGCATGTTTCTGGAACTGTGATTGGTCATTGTGTTGATCTGAGTTCCTAAGTCTTTCAAAGTCTGTCTTTGCAAATTTGCTTGTTCTTCTGGTTCTGTTTACTTCATTTTGTATCAGTTCATACAAGTCTTCCCAGGTTTCTCTGAAACCATCTCTTTCATCACTTCTTACAGCACAATAATATTGCATTGTGTTCGTATACCATAAGTTGTTCATCCATTCCCCAGCTGATGCATAGAACCTCAGTTTCCAGTCATTTGCTGAAACTAAATAATAAATCATGTCTTCCTGACTCCAGATCCAGCACTTTGTCTACTCTACCACCTAGATGCTAATCAACCTATGATTGGGTTAATTACAAATTCAGGTTTTCTAACTTCAGTTGGACCACAGCACGTTTTCATCCATTTACTCATTCTGTGTCACCCATATATTTATCTTTTATTGACTATCCTACAATTCCCACAACATAAATTCCAAACTACAGGACATCACCTCCAGATCTACAAAGAAGATTGAGCTGCCTCTTCACCTCAAAAACATTCTGTGTCTTTTCAGTTTCTTTCCTCTAGTCTCAGGAAATGAGAAAGCCCTCCTCCTTACCAACGATCTCCTCTATCTGTACAATTAATATCTGTATGTGTGTGTATGTGTATGTCTCTTTGTCTCTCTCCTTGCCTTCCTCCCTCCCTTCTGCCCTTTCTACTTATTCCTTCCCTTCAACTTTCTGAAGGGATCCACCCTATCCTAATAAAAACCTCCTTTTATTCCTTATGCTTTCTTAAACTATCATTCTCTCTTCTCCCTTTAACTGCCAAACTTCTTTTAAAAAGAAAAAGTGTGACCCACTCAGTGCAGATTGAGTGTTCATTGGGCTGGTATCCCAGGTACTATTTAAAATGCTAGTCTGCATGAAACTCATATCCCACTTTCTGTCAGTCTCCAGAAAAGTAGACTGTAACTTTTTAAAAACTAATTATTTGTTTTCACTTTGCAGCAATCAATTCCATAAGTTTTAAAATTTTCTCCCCCTCCCTCTCTACCTCTCCCCAAAAGGGCATGCAATCTTATATGGGTTCTACACATACATTCTTATTAAACACATTTTCACATTAGTCATGTTGCATAGAAGAATTAAAATGAATGGGGGAAACTATGAGAAAAAAACCAAAATATAACAGAAGAGATAATAGTAGCAGACTGTAACTTTAAAGGAGACACCATGTGTCCTTGAACATAAGATCCTCTCCACTGTCAGCTGCCTGTCCCACCAAGAAAATCCTGAGTGATCCAGTCTCAGTGTTGATCTAGGGATAATACGAAATGTGACCCAAAATTACTGCAGATTTTTTCATTATTTCTGATTTGGGAAATTTCCCCACTACATAAAATAGGAAATTTACTTTTCTATGATCACATGACTTACCGAACACAATATAGTGAAATTGAAAACAAATTTCCAAGCCCTCACCTCTGGTGAAGCACTTCACCCAGTCCTTCCTTATCTCCTTCTATCTTTTGTGTGCTCAGATTGCCTGCTTTCACATGTCATGGAGAAGGAAGGGGGATAGAGGGTAAGGTGGAGGGGTATAGTTCTGACCATGGCACTATTTTTAGACTTCAGGGTTTAGAAAAGCAAGAGCATCGTAGGAAGAAAAGGAGGAAGGAATTATTGGGTGTGTATTATGTGCCTCAATTCAGTCCTGTGAGATATGTGTTAGGTTCTGTTATTTATTTCCATTTTATAGTTGAAGAACTATAAAGTAGGCAGACTTGTTAAGTGACTTGTCCAGGGTCAAACAACTAAGTGTCTGAGGCTGAATTTTAACTCAGGCACTGCACCAGTATACTACATCAAGGAGCGTTGGGCAGAAAGTCAGTCTTCCTAGCCCTCACTCACCCCACCCCCACCTCTACTTCTGTATTTTTTAATAGCAGATCGTCTATGGAACTCTGGACCTCCATTTTTAGCTTCTTTTTTCAAATATAATATTTTTCAGTGAACAAAATTCTATTTTCTTGCCCTGGTCATCCTCTCCCCATAAAAAAATGTTGTATATTTGTAAATAATATACAAAAAGTATATCTATAATATACTGCATAGTCAAGCAAGACACTTTCCTTCATTGGCCATGTCTAGTGTGAGTTTGTGTGTTTCTTATTCCATACCTTGAGACCATCATCTGTCAGGAAGTAAGGTGGTTAGCATTCAGTTCATCTTTTGTCCTCAAAGTGAGAATGCTCTAAGACCTTAGCCTGAAAGGGCCAGGTCTTCCACTGCATCCTGGGTCATTTCCAGCTGTCCTAACGAATATCTGGCCACTGGACCCAGATGGCTCAGGAGGAGAAAGTAAGGCTAGTGACCTTGCACAGCCTTCCCTCACTCAAATCAAAGTCATTTCCAAGTCATGTCATCATCTTGATGTCATGGTCCTCTTTGAGAACAAAAAACAAACACAACAACAACAACCTCTGTAATAGTGGATGGTCATCACATTGATCAAAATTCTTAGCTCTCTCAAAGCAGTCTTTATAATGTTGTGATTGTGTAAATTGTTCTGGTTCTGCTCACTTCATTCTGCATCAATTCATACAAGCCTTCCTAAGTTTCCCTGAAAACATCTGGACTTCCTTTGGACCCAGTGTTCCACTCCTGTTGGTCAGACTCCTTTCACAGCTCTGGTTCTGTATTTACTTGACCTCAGTTGGGGATTTACAGGAAATTTGTACTCAGGAAGCTTTATTATTATGTGGCACAGCAATAGGGTGAAGGACAGTATGTGGCAATTTATACAAGACAGAGGTTCATCCCCATAGATACAAGAAACTCCCCCAGCTCTAATGGAAAGGACTCACGTCAAGGAAAATTCACATTCAACGTTGGGATTCAAGCAGGAAAGTTTTATGCCCTAAAAATTAACTGGACAGAGAGAAGTAATTGATAACAAATGTGAGAAGGGGTATTGCTAATCAGAGCCAGATGTGGTCACAGAGAAGTTATCAGTCTAGTGGTCACCTATCAATATCAGGCTTTGGTGGGGGGAATTTATCAGAAACTAGGAGAGGATTTATGTTGGCTATCTGAAGCAGCAGAAAAGGAGTGGTTGCTAGGCTGCTACAGTTGGGTAAAAGTTTGAACTATTCAGAAGCTTCGAGCATTAACTGCCTGACAGGGAATTAAACATAGATGGGTGGGAAAGCACCACAGTGTCTGTCATTGCTCAGATGCTTTATGTGCATTAAGACCACTTAGCCCAAGTGACTTTACGTTGGGGTCCTATCATTAGAACATCAAACAGCATAAAAATTACAAGGACCAGATCCTGGCACAGGTTCCAATCAACACAAGCAGATGTTCTAGTCCCACCACTACTGAATTCTAACTATGTGGCCTTGGGCAAATCATTTCATGTCTCTAATTTCCTGTCTGAAAAATTAGAATAATAATATCCACAGAGAGTGTGACCCAAAGTCTGTCTAAGCAATTTAATAAAATTAAAGGGTAAGGCTTTTTTTTTCTTACATTATACCTTCTTGATAAAAAATATCCTCATTGATACCTTATTGGAGACTTTGAGTACAGATTTTGATGAAGTGGGGAGGATCCCTGGCCTGGGTATTTGTTGATCCATTCATACATGAATAAGGTTTAAGTTAGGGTACCTTGCAATGATTTTTTTTTAAATTAAAGCTATTGTAAATCTAAATCTCATGCTGCCCTGTAAAGGGGAATATTCAGCTCTACCAGAAATCCAAAATCCAGAGAGAACTGAATATAGACAAATACAGGTTCTGGGATGGGGGATCCTGTTTATCCATGTAGCTCTTCCCAGGCAATCTCTTCATCCTTTAAGATGACAAACTTGGAGAGGCAATGAGGGAACCTCATGAGAATTCCTAGAAAACCACATGGTTTGAGGAATTGTAGCAGCAAGGGACAGTACTGGAGATCCAGGACCCAATCCCCTGGAAAGAGAAAGGGGAAAATACTGCACCTCCTAGACAAAAGGGGAAGTTTTGAGAAGATATGGGGGGGTTGGAACCAAGATGGCAGAGTAAAAACAGGAACTTGCTAGAGCTCTCCCTCCTGAACCCAGTCTAATACCTATAAAAACTTCCTCTAAACAAATTCTGGAGCAGCAGAACTCACAGAATGATGGAGTGAAGGAAATCTCCAGCCCAAGACAGCCTGCAAGGTAGATGATAAGTATCTATCCTACTGGGCAAGGAGCAGAGCACAGTCCAACATGGGCTACAGTGGCATAGAGGGGACCTGAGCAGGCCTTAGGAGGACTGAATCACTGGCACCTGTGGCAATTTCCAGACTTCTCAATCCCAAAATGATGAGGAAAAATTGGAAGATCAGTGGAAAAAACCTATCAGACTTGTGTGAGAAAGTAGAGTGGTCTGGCCCCAGACCCAGGACACCAGAGGGGGTAGAGGAGCCCTCAGCAGCCACAGCAGCTGCAGGGGTAGCATCAGTGGCTATTTTTGGAGCTCTAGGCCCATAGAAGATGGAGGGATCAAGCCACTGACAGTACACTCCTCTACCCCCACTGGAAGCAGAGAACCACCTTGAAATGAGCAAAAACAGGAAAAAAAAATCAGATTACAGAATCTTAGTTTGGTGACAATGGAGATCAAAACATTCAACCAGAAGGAGACAACAAAGTCAAAACTCCTACATCCAAAACCTCCAAGAAAAATGTGAATTGGTCTCAGGCCATGGAAGAGCTCAAAAAGGATTTTGAAAATCAAATGAGAAAATTAGAGGAAAATTGGGGAGAGAAATGAGAGTGATGCAAGAAAATCATGAAAAATGAGTCAAAAAAATGCTGAAGAAAATAACACCTTAAAAAATAGATTAACCCAAATGGCAAAAGATATTCAAAAAGCCAACAAAGAGAAGAATGCCTTAAAAAGCAGAATTGGCCAAATGGAAAAGGAAGTCCAAAAGCTCACTTAAGAAAATAATTCCTTAAAAATTAGAATGGAGCAGATGGAAGCTAATGACTTTATGAAAAATCAAGAAATTATAAAATAAAACCAAAAGAATGAAAAAAATAGAAGACAATGTGAAATATCTCACTGGAAAAAATAACTGACCTAGAAAATAGACCCAGGAGAGAAAATTTAATAATTATTGGACTACCTGAAAGCCATGATCATAAAAAGAGTCTAGACATCATCTTTCAAGAAATTATCAAAGAAAACTGCCCTGATATTCTAGAATTAGAGGGTAAAACATATATTGAAATCAATCACCTCCTGAAAGAGATCCCCAAAGGAAAACTCCTAGGAATATTGAAGCCAAATTCCAGAGCTCTCAAGCAAAGGAGAAAATATTGTAAGTAGCCAGAAAGAAACAATTCAAATATTGTAGAAACACAATCAGGATAACACAAGATCTAGCAGCTTCTACATTAAGGGATCACAGGGCTTGGAATATGATATTACAGAGCTCAAAGGAACTAGGATTAAAACCAAGAATCATCTATCCAGCAAAACAGAGTATAAATATTGGGGGAAAAAATAGTCATTCAATGAAATAGAGGACTTTCAAGCATTCTTGATGAAAATACCAGAGCTGAATAGAAGCTTTGACTTTTGAATACGAGTCAAGAAAAGCATGAAAAGGGAAAAGGAAAAAGAAATCATAAGGGACTTAGCTAAAATATGAAGGGATGATATCTAAAAAACAAAATTAAGGGGTAAGAAAGGAATATATTAGTATTAGAGTAAATAATTTGGGGCAAAAAAGAAGGCTATGTTGTTAGGTTTTCATTATTGACTATTTTTTACAATATTAAAGGGCCAAGGTCTCCCACTGCATCTGGCAGTCTTGTATTGTCATCCCCCTGTCTTAGGGTACACAAGGATTTTATATTTTTCATATAACAACTAAACTATAATCTTCTTATGGCCCTTTAAGGACAGAAGTATAATATAGTACCTTCAAATAATTCCATGTTGCTAATATATTACTATAGTTTCCATATCACAAAGAATAATGACATAAACTTTCTCATAACTGTCTTATCTCAAAAGATCAAAAACCTCACTCAAACCTCTCCATAAAAATCCAAACCCCTTTTACTTTTAAACCCCACTTGATCAAACATTCTGTCTTCCTTGATTAAAGCCCTACAAAACTGGGATTTTCTTTTCTCCTTTCATATTCTGACCTACTTCCTCTTTCATATCCCATATTTCCTATAAAACCCAGTTTCATGCCACTGAACTTGGCACCAAAAAAAACCCCCCAGAATTTCTACACAACCTCATAACTGCAATACTGTTGCCTTTAGAGTTCATAAAAGTTTATATACACATGGTTTATTCCAATATCTTTTGGTGACTTACTTCTAATTTACCCCATTAATTCTGTTACATAAGGTTTTGGAAGTTATGCTACTGAGTATCCAAAAGGCATTTCTAGTTGCTTGTCACCTTTTGAAATCTCTCTTTCAATTAAATTTTACTTATTTTCAAGTTGTTCTTTGATTTAATCAAACTTTTCTCTTTCTGTGAGCAAAAAAGACAATCTTAAAATCAGATTGTAAATTTGCTTTAAGATATAGCCCAAACTTACTTTACTTCTTTTAATCTGTGGTCATGTGATATCAAGTAGCTATCATATTCATCCATTGCAATGCTCCTAAGTTGATCTATACCTTTCTCATGTCACCAAAGGTAGAAAGCATAGATATATCACTTAATTCCTAGCAGGAATTGATTAATAAAAGCAGAGTTAACAATTTCTGCATCACATGGTTTGAGTGGATCTGACCCTAAATCTCACCTAAAGTTTTCATATAATTTACCAGAAGTCTCATTTTCTTCTTGATAAGTTGTTCAAAACCTACTCTAATTAATATCTATACCTTAATTAGGGAGTCTAATATAATTTATAGCAAAATTTCTAATTGCCACACACCAACTTTAAAAATTTTCTTTTTAGATTAGTATTTAATTTTAATTTGTAAAACTCCCAAGTATCTAATTAGATGTTCTAATAAACAGGCTTTATTATTTTATTTATTATTTATTTGTTATTATTATTCCAATAAAACCTATTTATTTTTGGTTGTTCCCTGATTTAAAAAAAAAATTTAAAGGGAACAGAAAAGAGTAAAGCAAGTAGTTCCCAAGTACTATTTAAAATGTAAGCTGCAACCTATTTATTTTTCACTTTGAAACTTTGATACTATTTTCAAACTAGCTTCTTTCTAATCAATGAAATGACCTTCCTTTCAGAGCTGTGAAACAATAAATCTGTCACTTTCCAGGCAAAGAGTGATAAGAAATCTAAGTGTTATTTTCCTTGTAACTTTCATAGTTTTTTAATTCTTCTTTTAAAAAAAATTCTATAGAGTTAAAACTTACTAAACACATTTTAGCATTTATATAAATATTCAAGCCACATTTTAGAAATTCACAGTAGAAAACTTACATTTTAGTCATAAATTCAGTTTCTAATTAGTTTACTATGTCATAAAGCTCTATAAATTGGGGAAAAGTTCCCCATCCACCTCAAGTCAGGAGGGAGCATGGAAGAGAGGGAGGGAGGGAGAGAGAGAGAGAGAGAGAGAGAGAGAGAGAGAGAAAGAGAGAGAGGAAAGAGATTCATTCTTCATAAAGGAAAAAAAATTCCACTAACCAAGTCCCAAGAAAAATTTACTTTGACTAACAAACATAGATAATATGATAAGATGACACAAAAATACTAAATAAAATCAAGGTGCACAAAGGAAAGTCCCTTATTTAGGTCAGATTTTGGGAGACATACACACATATCTCTGCCCTAATTTTAATCATCCCCAATTAACAACCGAGAAGATCCCCTGTTTTTAGGCCTCCCCAACCAAAATGACACCTCCCTCTCCTGACTTGAACCAGGAGCCCCGCTATGAAGGAGGAAATATTACTTCAAGAGTTCAAGGTACTTTCCAGATCTTCTTGCAAGAGCTCTTTGAAAAATAAAAATTCTCCAACCAGTCAGTATTTTCTAAAGAGGTGTTGATCCTTTAGGGGGTTTTCCCAGGTTTTCTATTTCACTTGTTGCCAGTCTGTTGTCCTACTTAAACACAGACAGGAAGACACATAGCTGTGACTTCCTCAACAGTATAGAGGCTTACCTGGCTTGGAAGAGATTGGGTTAGGAGGGTCAAGTCCCTGGTTATAGTACTTCATGGAAAAAGCCTCAAGTGGCAAATTCCACCATCGAACTCAGAGTTTTTCCTTGAAGGATTATTTCAGGGACTATCCACCACTCCTACACCCCGCCCCCACCACACACACACACACACACACACACACACACACACACACCTTCATGATCAACAACTGATGCAATTGAAATTAAGGTAAACTTTGGCACAAAGTTCCAAACACATTCAATTTACTGCTAAACCTAGCAATCACCAATAAAAGGGGCTTCTTGACTTCTTAGTCAAAAGATCACAGGATTTGGGAAGTACAAGAGAACAAAGAATGAACCGCATCAAACAATATGATTGGATGCAAGTCTGGAATGTAGGGCTAGCAGCAACCTCTCCTTCCATCCTGTAACTATGGAAAGTTCATTGGTGGTGTCCACCTGCATGGATAACAGTCCAGACTTTCTGGAAGGACAGCCAACATTGCAGAGATAACAGACTTTCTGGGACCACATGTATCTTGCAAGACTTCTTAGAAAGATAACAGATCTCTGTTAATTGTACAGAGAGAGCTAGACAAAATTTTTTTTGGATTAAGGTGATTTATGGGACAATTTAACTTGGAGAGGAAAGCTAAACTTCTGAACTTAATTTGGAAACAAAGAAACATGGCTTAGGTAATTTTATAACACATTGGGGGTGATACAGAATACAATCAATTACAAAATAGAATCAGAATCAATTTGATTTTCTCATCTGACAACACAACAATTGACCATGACAGTCTTTTGTTCCACACAGAGGCTCAACGATTTTCTTATAGCAAAGAGTCAACAAACTTGAAAATGAATTGTGTATTTTTCTTTTTCAAAAAACACAAAAATTCCATATTTGTTCACCTATTTGTGTGATGACAACTGGTTGTCAGTATGTTCTTAGTAGATAATTTTAAAAAATTAAACAACCTACCTTCAAGTTAAAGGTAACATTTCATCATGGGGTGAAAAAGTAACTTTTTCTTTTTAAAGAAACTCATTCTGGAGAAAGCATCTTGAAAACAAAAGTGTGAAAATGTTTCCATTTTCATGTGACTTTGTTGCCAAAAAATACCTTGAAAAACTCTCCTATATACACACTTTGAAAGAGAATTCTCCAACTTATTAAAAATATATAAGTTCAACACTTTCCAGGTAGTTTGCAAAAAACAAAACAAATAACACAAAATAGCTAGAAGTTTACTAGCTGAACATTATTACAAGAATTTTATGTTTTGTTTTTCAGTTTTGGGTACAGGAGGTGGGAAATGAGGAAACCAGAAAAATATATTTGGGGAAACCCCCCAAAAAGAAAAAAAGACAGTCACTAGAGGTTTTGTTTTTTGTTTTTGTTCTGTTAAAGAATGCAGAGAAAAGAACATAAGTAAGCCCAGAGGGGAGTGCACACAAGCTACATGCTAGATTTATTGTAGCCTTAGAAGGAAAAGCAAGCTCTACATAACAGAGCTTCACAGTTTCAGGTACAACCTTCTCTTTCTGTTTCATCTGTTTATTGTTTTATACTCCACATAATATAATAATAGTTATGAATATATACAATTTATAAATAAATACACATATACTGGAAAGCTCAAAAATTTTTGCTGACAGGGATATGTGATCAAAACAACTTGGAGAACACTGTCTTAGAGAGGTATTTAGGACACTGAGAAGTTATATGACTTCCCTGTGGTCAACAGCTGATTTATATCAGGGGCCTGACTAAAACAGATCTTCCTGACTTTAAGGTTAGCCCTCTCTCTACCAAGCCCCAATGCCCCTCAGAGTATTATGTATCAAAATATTGCAAAAGACAAATTAGAATCATAGATTTGGAAAAGATCTTAGAGATTAGCAATGCTCATGCCTTCATTTTTCAAATGAGGAAACTGAGACCCAGAGTGGGGTCAGTATCATCTTTAAAGTCCATAGGTAATAAGAGCTAGCCCTCAAACCCAGGGCTTCTGACTCTAAATCTGAACAATATATATTACTCTCAAAGTATAAATTCTTTATTAGAATGTGTAGCTTAGAAAAAGAAGGGAAATGCATTTCCCCTTCTTTGCATCAGTGATGTCCTTTGGGGGCAGAAGCAGAGGCATAATACATTACATAGGTCAAAGCTAATGGCAAATAATAAATATTTGATTCATTTTCAGCAAAAGAGACTGTTCACACCACCCCATGATGGGGGTGCTAAAGTGTTCACACTTCCCATATAAAAGATGGAGCCCCAAAGCATTCGCACCTCTGGTGTAACGTTGGAGGCAGGCCCCCTCCCCTCCATCCCCACCCAAAGTGTTCACACCTCCCATGTAATCACACCTCCTATGTAACACGGGATCAGGTGCCTTGCTGACAAGGGCCAGGAACAGTGAATGAATTCTAACCCAAACCTCAAAGGCAGCATGATTGGGTTTGCCCAGCTTGAATGAAAAAGTTCTGAAATGTTCCAAAATCAGGAGGTGCTCAGTCAGTTATTCTGCTCAGGTGCTCTAGGAAATCTCTTTAGATAAGATGTTAAGGGCTATTTTTAAGGCTTCCAAAATAAACTCCGGACTTCCAATTCACCAAGAGGCATATTAATTAGTGATAGATTTGTTATAGCCTTAGAAGGAAGTGGAGTGACAGGAGACTCTACACCTCAGATTGAACTAGGCAGTGTTCTTTGATATAGAGAACTATTCCAAAGGCTTGATCATGTGTTTCATAGTTTCCTTCTTCTTTCCAGGACTCCTTCCAGCATTCTGTTTCCTTTATCTCAGGTCTGAACCTCAAAGCTCAGACTTCAGATTGTGAAAGGCTAATAGATCAGGTAGATTTTTATGACTACAGAAGGAGAAGCTTTATTATCTCATCTATGAAAAATATCCTCTCACCCACTCTTATGACTTGAAACTCTTTATCCACAAAGAACTGATACATTTCCATCTTGTCTCTTGTTTTGACTTCATTTTCCCCATATTTATTAGGTATTCCCTCCACCTTATTTATGGCTTAAAAGATCCAAATAGCTCCTCACTGTTTAACTTTTCTTCTTCATAGAGCAAAATATTTTCCATCAATTTCTTCTTGGCATCATTGACTTCAACTTCCCAAGAATCTTCTGTCGCTGACATCAAAAGAAAATTAATATGAGTAGAAGCAAAAGAAAGGGAAATCCACACTTTTTAGATACATCTCCCTTCTCCACCCCTCCCCCACTCAAAAAATTTTCAATGACTCAAAATCATAGGGATTATTCTTCATGATCCCAGAGGGCAGAATTAGGAGGCCTGGGTAAAAGAGAGAGGTGGATTTCTTCCTGATGTAAGGAAAAGCATCCTAATAATTAAATCTGTCCAAAAGTGGAATGAGCTGCCTCCCTAGATGGTTCTCTGCAACTGTACAGTTTCTAAACCCTCTAGCTGCTAGTATCCCACTCATGCCACTACCTAAACCACCAATTACCTAGAAGACTCTGATGGTAATGGGTCAAAGAACAGTTATTTTTCACAGTGGAGAAGAGAGAAGAAAAAAGGACGAGATAATGGTTCTATAGTAGATTGATGCCCAGAGGTTGAGTTATAATAGACAGTCCACAATAGCATGAGAGCCCTAGGTGCATGCGTAGTGAAGGAAATTTAAAAGAACAAATTTAAGGCATCAAAATAAAAATGGAGAAAGACTGAAGACAAATTTCTTGGGCCTCACCATTTTTACTGCCTAAAGACCCAACTCTCAACCTCTTGGGAATGATTTTGAAATTCTGTTACCCCCTGGCAGAATGCTAGGCAGTAGCTACTGGAGGTGGTTTGGGGGCATGCTGCAAGGTGGCAGGAGACTCTACAAACCTCCCCTTCTCCTGAATCTGGGGCCAGGGAAAGTGTGTGATTTTGAGATGGGGAAGGAGGGAATAAAGGTTCCCATGTTTTTACCACCTGGAGGATGTGAAGGACCAGGACACGTTGAAGAGACAGCCTCTACCCCACTGATCAGACATCTTTCTTCTCTGTATCCTGGTTGGGGTGACGAGGACTCTGCTCTTGACCAGAGTCCATTCCTGTCCTGCTCATCTGAAGAAGAGACTTCTGTGCTAAGATTGTCCACATCATCAGTTTCTTCTGGGGTGTTAACTGATGACCTCTTCAGTTCCAAGCTGCTGCCAGGATTGAGGAGTTTCTGATGATTTCTGATGTGTTGATCTAACTCTGCCACAGTAGCACATACCTGTCAGGGAGGAGATACATTAATTGGCCAGCTCTTCTTTATAAAGGAGAAATCATGAGATGTGATGCAAAGAGCAATGGGAATCATTTGGAAGGCAGAAGACCTAAGCTCTTAGTCCCAGTTCTGCTATATACAAGCTTGGACAAGCCATTCAATCTCCCTAGGCTCAGTTTCCATATTTGTAAAAATGGGATTTTTCCTCTCTGACTCAGAGCTACTGTGAGGATCAAATAACATTATGGATGACGGTTGGAAGATAATGGATGAACGCTTGCCTCACCAGCTCATTTATCCATCTGGTTAAGAGCACGACTTTTGGGGAAGAAACTCAATCTTACCTGGGTCAGGTTGGGGGATTTTTTCTGTAGGCAGAGGTAGATAGCTGTGGCAAAGTCTACAGCACAGTTCTCTGGCAGGTGCCCAGCTTTGGCATCCTGGTATTTCTGGCAGATCTCCTTTGCAGCTAGCTTCTCCACACACTTGTTCTTAGAACATAGTAGGGCTTTGGTGCTTGAGATTTCACTGATGAGTAGGTCCTTCTGTGGAAGGAAGACATCCTCATATGAGCTGAAAATGCTTAACCACAAGTTCCCCCCAAACTATCTGCAATAGGGACTTTCAAACTTTTTCAGGCTGTGGGATTTTTTTCAAAAAGAAATTTATAGAACCATGGAAAAACAAATGTCATCAATTTTCCACCTATACAATCCTTGTATTGGTCACTTCCTGACCTGGTCCTTCATTTGCCCTTGAAAACAAATGCACCACTACAGGGCAGAGGGAAGAGGAAAATTTGGAGACAGAAATGTAAGGGAGAACATTTTAAAATAATATCTCCTCACTAATATAGAATGTAGAGGGATGAAAAGAAAATTCAAATATTTCACAAAAATCCCCCAAACCAAACTCTGCTTGCCAAGTATCCCATCAAACCCAGTGAAATTCATAGAACCTTAGGCATCCCATCATGGAACCCCAGTGAGAAAACTCCTGGTCTAGATAATCAGAAATATCTGTTTGGCTACTAGTCACATCCTAACCCTTCCAAAGTGATCCCCTCTGTAGGCTGGGGGAAAATGGGATAGGCCTATGGACTACAGTGATGGCAGAAAAAAACAGTTCCCTTCCTCTCTAGGTGTAGAAAGCTGCTTCCTACTTCTACCCCTGACAGAGAATGGATGGCAATATGGGGCCAGCCAAGGAGAAGAAGTATTTCAGTCCCATGTACAAGGAAATTACCTAATCCAAGAGTTGCATGATACCACACACCCCTTATAAGAAGTGACCTATGGGGTGGGGGGAAGGGGGGCAGGAGAGAAACGGAACTATTCAAATGATAGTCTGTAAAAGACCAGAGAAATATTACTAACATTGGAGTAACCCATAACACCATGAAGTGCTGGCCTTTGTGTACGAAGGCTGAGTCAGTAAAGCAGGGGCTTTTGAATGAACTGTTCCCCCAGAAAAGGAGATACATTTGCCTAGCATCTCCAAACTTATCACAGTAACTAGGGGATCCCAGAGAAACAAAGAAAGGGTAGAGAGCAGATTTTATTGTGACTGTGTATATACAGGCACTGTGAATACAATGAAAACAAACTCTTCGTGAAGAGCTTTCTTATAGGAGGAGATAAGGTGTTCCCATAAATAGAAACAAGGGGAGGGGCAGGATATGAGTATTGCTGAGAGGTCAAATTGGCCACAGTCTTGCTTGCTGCCTTTGGGCAGAACCGGTTTAGTTCTTGAAAGAAAACAAAAGTTTTTCTGCAAATGAGGAAGGGGCATAGCCGAGTAGATGAACACTCATATTTTGTGGGCTGTATTGGAATTGGGAATTTTGGGAATTGTGACACGTCTTTTCCCTCTCTTCTTCTCTAACTTCTGCAGATCTGTGCCTCTTCTTGGTACCAGTCAAAAGTCAAGTCACAGAAGGGTAAATCTGGGAAGACAGAGCCATTCAGAAATAGCTAAAGCTACATATGTGACAACTGCCCTAGCCCTCCTCTGACATGTCTGGGAGCCCCAGATAGAACACACAGTCTCCCCTCCCACCCCAAGCCCAAGCCCGTCTCTGGCTAAGGTTAAAAAGGTTAGTAATGGACCCAAAGGGAGATGTAGCCCATGAACCTGGACTTGTTAGTACAGAACCTTAACCATTTGAACGAGTGCCTTACCAGATAAACTGGAGTTCTCTCTTTATCCATCGCTGGGATACCAGTCAGTATCTCTGCTAACACCTAGAGAATATTTTATTAGGCTCTTGAGTGTGTTTATATACATAGTCTATTCAAGGGAGTTACTATTTATTCATAATGATAAATCCAGTATTTGGAAAGCACGTCAGCCTCCGTGAATGTGTGTGTTTAAAGCCTTTTCCAATTGATTACTGAATTTGCATCTATCCTCGATATCCTATAGTGGATATTAAGTGGTACGGTTATCTTTACTTCCATTTTTCAGGTGAGAAAATTGGCACTACTGTTATGCAGACCTAGGCTACTACTAAGATGGTCCCTAAAAGGTCTTCCAACCACTAGTCCCTCCCCATGGAACATGAGGTCACCAAGACTTGGACCTATTACAATACACTACACAGTGGAATGTGATTTTTAAAGTAAACAAAAGTCCTTTTTCTGAGAGACTACCCTTACAAAATATTCCTCAAGATTACTGAGACCATAAAAAAACTCCCAATGGACTCTTGAGGCAAAATGCCTTCCATATCCAGAGGAAAAAACTATGGAATTTGGTTGCAGAATAAAGTAGATCATTTTCTCTTGTACTATGCTTTGTTTTACTTTATGATTTCTCCCATTCATATTAATTCTTCTAGGCAATATGATCTAAGGTGAAAATATATTTAATAGGAATGTATGTATAGAACCTATATAAAATTGTATGCTGTCTCAGGGAGGGCATGGGGAGGGAAAGGGGAAGGAGAGGGAGGGAGGGGAAAAAAATCTAAGATATATGGAAGTGATTATAGAACACTGAAAGCAAATAAAATAATTTAATTTAAAAAATAAAATAAAATACATACAGTTAAAAAAAAAGATTACTGAATCCAAGAAACAGCAAAAATGTTGCACATATGGCCACTACTATCTGTTGTTTCTGCTTAACTATTTTACTTTATTACTAGGGAGGATTCGATTCCAGAAAAAGGGAGGAGTATATCTTGAAATGACTATGATATAAAAACAAAAGACAGAAATAAAACTTTTTTTAAACTTAGTAAGTCCACTTCCATCCAAATCAATGATTAAATGCCAGTGTGGGCCCATTCTTGCCCTAGACGCTACTGGGGATGCAGAGAGATAAAAGGCATGGTTCAGGCACTCAGGAAGCATTTGGTATAGTGGACAATAGCTGGACTTGAAGTCAGAAAGACCCAGGTCTCTGATACTTTTGAGCTTGTGTGACCATAAGGCAAGTCACTTAACCTCCATGAGTCTCAATTTCCTCACCTGTGAGACAGAAATAACAATACCAACCATAAAGGATCATTGTACCTAGATATCCTGGGCCTGACGTCAAGAAGCCCTCAGTTCCAATCTGGTCTCAGATACTGACTAGCTGTGTGAATCTGGGCAAGTCACTTAACCACTGTCTGCCTCAGTTTCCTCATCTGTAAAATGGGGATAATCACAGCACCTACTTCCCAGGGTTGTTGTGAGGATCAGATGAGATAATGTATTTAAAACGTTTTATGATCTACCCACAGACTGGCTATTTTTGTTGTTAATAAATTAGATGGCCCCTTGACAAATCCTCTCTAGCTCCCGTGAACCTACTGGCTGGGGAGAACAGCAAAAATCGCACTTCTGGAGAATGCTGGTCTTTTCATTATTGGAATTAGTCAGACAAATTGTTCTGCTAAGAACAGCCACAGATTTGAGAAAAAGCTGTCAGTCTTGTGGATCATTCATTCACTCGTCACCCCCTTCTTTCCACCCAGGAAAGAAGCTATGACTTATTAAGTTGCCGAAGGCATGTAAAGGTTAAATAAAATTCTCAATAACAAAGCTAAGACTTGAACACAATTCTTTGTGTTGCCAAGCCTAATGCCCCCATTCTGCCATACTTACAAAGTAGGCAAAAGAAAGAAACTAAGACACTTAGAGACCATTCCTACAAAGAATGGAAAACTTACTATTCCACAGCTAAAGATGTCAACTCTTTCTGTGAGCTGCCCCACTCTGATGAAATCTTCTGGGACATACGCAGCCAAGGCCTGAAAAAGCTGGGTGTTCATCATGGTGTAGGAGGATTTTTTATCATCAGAGGATAATTGAACCCTTGGGTGGCCAAGCTTCGGGGTAAAGTTTCTTTCCAACAGAACATTGGAGCTAAGGGAGGTCAAGCAGAGATAAAATATGATCTTTTTGAGCTGGGGAGAAAAGAGGCACACAGTAACACCAACACTGTAGGAGGGACAGCTACGCCAGACTTAGCTCTTCTCAGCAATGCAAGGATCTAGGACAATGCCAAGACCCATGATGCCATCTACATCCAGAAAAAGAACTACGGAGTCTGAATGCAGATCAAAGCAGACTGTTTGCTTTCTTTTTTGTTTTTGTTTTTTCTTTCTTGTGGTTTTTCCCTTTTGTTCTGATTCTTCTCTTACAACATGACTAATGTGGAAATATGTTTAATATGATTGTACATGTATAATCTATATCAGATTGTTTGCCATCTTGGGGAGGGGGGAGGGAAGAAAGGGGAAAAAATGAGAACTCAAACTCTTATATAAGTGAATGTTGAAAACTAAAGATCAATTAATTTAAAAATGGGGTCAAAATTTCAAGTATCCTGAGTTCTATAAGCTACAATCAATTTTGTTGGAATTCCTTGGGTGTGGCCTCAAAGAATCTAACCATTACACTATCTTCACAATAATCCCAGGACAATAACGTAAGCATTATATTCTCCCATTTTACTCAGTTGTTGGATGTCAGAACAGGAAGGAACCTCAGAGATCACCTAACCCAATCAGAAGCTGAGAATAAAGGTGATAAGGGTCTTGCTCACAGCTAGTTAGTGGGCAGTCATGTGATATCATGAAAATATCAATAGAGCATCCTTCAAGGGACATGTTCTAATCATGACTTTCCTATTTATTTACCTGTGTGAACTTGGGCAAGTTTCTTACCCTATATAAACCTCAATTTCCTCATCTGTTAAATGAAAGGGATTAAATTACAGGAACTCTTAGGTCACTTCCAACTCTAACTCCTTTTATTTTATGAGATGAAAAGAGAAGACGGACATAGAGAGCCATAACTAAGACCAAACAACTGGAGTTCTATTCCTAACATGTAGGAAGGAAACTTCCTTCCTCTTCCTGTAAACTGTGTACAACTCCAGAAATTGCTGCCATATCTTGAACAACTCCACCAGTCTATGTGACCCTGTTCCTTTGACTGGCATGTAACCAGGCTACCCCTTTTCCCCAACACTCATCAGGATGCTTGTGGGATTCTCTGAAGGACAGAATGTCAGCTCTCACAGGGGAACTGCACCCACAACATGATTATCCTTTATTCCCCTGCCCCCACCTCCCCAAAACTGCTTTTGCCCCAATGAAAGGATTCCAAGTGAGGGCTCTAAGGAAACCAAACTCAAGAACAGTTACTAATTCATCCTGCCATGCCCCACTCTCACCTTTTGATATTGCCATGAATAATTTTCAGACCATGTAAGTAGTCTATGGCTCCAAGAAATCCTAAGGAAATGCTAATTCGCTGTTCCCAACTCAGGGGATCAGTATTGTCCTAAAGGAAGAAGAGAAAAAAATTAGTTCCTTCTGGCCTTTTAACTTTAACTGAAAAGTAAATTTTATTTTAAATTTATGCAACAAAACAAGCATTTCCATAACAAAGTACAATAAAAAGATGATGCACATGGAAGTATAAATCCACCATGCACAACTGGCTATTCATTTCAAATATGCAACAAAATGATTATGTAAATTTCTTTTTTTTCTTTTCTCCCCCCACCTCCCACTCTAGAGATGGATACCATTAGACACAAAGATGTGTGTGTGTGTGTGTGTGTGTGTGTGCGTGTATAAAAATTTTCTATATATATTTCCGTTTATCAGTTCTTTCTCTGGATGCACATAGCATCCTTTATATATCTTTCTTCATATATCCTTTATAATTAATTTGGGTATTTATAATATCCAAAATAATTTATTCAATGAAATTAAAACCCACATGATAACAACCCTCACTCCTCTCTTTAGTGCCACTCATAGCATCAAGGGCAGTTAGGTGGTACAGTGGATAGAGTGCTGAGCCTGGAGTCAAGAAGACCTGAGTTCAAATCCAGACTCAGGCACCTTCTAGCTATATGACCCTGGGCAAAACACTTAACCTCTGCAGGTCTCAGTCTCCTCAACTGAAAAACAGAGCTCTTAAGAACATCTTCTTCCTTACCAGGGTTGTTGTGAGAATCAAGTGAGATAATAGTGGTAAAAGTACTTGGCACATAATAGGTATTATTTAAATGTTTATTCCCTTCCCTGTAACCTACATATCTTTTTCATTGCTATCTCCTTAGTTTACATAGCCATAATTTTCTCCTGGGGGTCTTCAATTACTATAGAGTCACTCAATTATATAGAATTGGGCATTTTGTGCCTCTCATGCAGTAAGCACCTAATCAATATTTATTTAATTAAATTTCCCTTTCTTAGGTTGTTCCTAAATATGAGTCTCCTCTCTCCAAATATACAGGCACTGTTGTAAACTTTGTTCGTATCTCACAGTATAACAGAATGTTGGATATAGAAGGCCCTTAAAACATAGGAAAGGTGAGTTGTAGAAGGGAATTTTAAAATACTGACTCTCTGAGTTAAAAGGGGCCTTAAAACCTAGACCATTAGAAAATAGAATATTGGTACCACTAAAGACCTTGGAACACAGACATCAGAGTTAGAAATGACTTTAGAAATGATCTAGCCCAAGACTCAGATGAACTGATGCAAAGTGAAGTGAGCAGAACCAGGAAGTCCTTGTATATGAAAAAGCAACATTGTAAGGATGATCAATAGTGAAAGACTTCACTATTCTTGGCAATACAATGATCCAAGGCAATTCTGAAGGACTCCTGATGAAAAATGCTACCCACTTCCAGAGAACTGATGGAGTCTGAATACAGATGAAAGCATAATTTTTTTTTTTGCTTTTTTAATCTTGTGTTTTTCTTCTTTTGATTTGTGTTTTCTTTTGCAACATGGATAATATGGAAATGTTTTACATGACTGCACATATATCAAACTGCTTGCCTTCTCAAACAGAGGGAAATAGAGAGAGGGAATTTGAAACAGAAAAAAAATTAATGAATATTTTAAAAAATTTACATGCAACTGAGAGATATTTAATGAAAAAAAATATTTTGGAAAAAAAAAGGAAGTCATCTAGCCCAACCCTTTCATATTATGGAAAAGGTAGCTGAGGCCCAGAGAGGGGGAATATTTCTCTCCCCCCCCCAGGGGAAATAATTTGACTCAGGTCAAACAGCTAGTTTAAAAGCAGAGCTGAGACTCAGAAGATCTCCTGATCCAGTGTGCCTTCCAATGCATCAGTTAACTTCAAGGGCCAGCTCAGCGAATAGATTCTTACATTAGATAAATGCAGACAAAAGCCAATCACAATGAATATTATTACAAAGAAGAGTTCACTCTGATAAAGTTATTCCAGTTTAACAAATATCTGCTCTTTCTCCTCTACCAGGATATTTCTCTTGGAGGCTGTCATTGAATGACAGTGTCTTACAATGTTCTCACCGATGGATGTATTCCTTCCACAATAAAGATCACAATACAACCATTGAGGATCCATAGATAGTAACAAGGATGAATGGAAAGCATCTGCATGATATTTGGTGTGCAATCCTCTGAACATTTCCTTATGAGTCCAAAAAAAAATCAAGCAGTGATGGGGAAGCAATGTATTGAAACTTGGACTTCGCACTAGAATACAGTGGCATCCAGAGGCCCTTACCTGGCATCGGAGTCTGTCCTCGACAGAGCCATTGGGCATGTAAGGGTGAATCACACTGTGAAACACTTCCCCAGTACAGAAGCCCAGCAAAGGTAAGATGTTTTGATGGGAACACCTGGAAACAAACACAGATTCATATGTGAAGAATGAGAGATGAGTTCTTTAATTTCCATTACAGAATGACAGAATCTCAGAGATGAAGGGGCCCTCAGGGACCATCTAGTCCAACCTTTACAGAAAAAAAAAAAAGCTTTCCACTCCAACAGGTCTCAGAGGCTTGAAGAGCTCAAATGATGAAAACCCACAACCTCCCAAGGTAGGTCATCTTTGCTCACTTGGATAACTCTTGTTGTCAGGAAGTTTTCCTTAGAGCAAATTTAAATCTGCCCTTGATTACTGCTGAACTCCTACTTAACAATAGCTGACATTTATAGGATACTTTAAGGTTTACAAAGAGCTTTATACATACCACTTCATTTTTCTCCTTATAACAAGTCTGGAAGGTAGGTGCTATTATTCCCATTTTATAGATGAGGAAACAGAGGCAAATAAGTTAAGTGACCTGCACAGGGTCATTCACCGAGTAAGGTATAAACCTAGATGTAAACTCAGGTCTTCCTAACTCTGAGTTCAACACTCTATCCACTCTTCCACCTCGCTGCTTTCAGCCTTTCCTAAGATTGAGTTAACTTTATGAAGCAGGCTCCCAATCTCTAGCCATTGCCAATATATGGCAAATCCTAAGGTCTGAAGGATGCCCTGGAAACCCACATGGGCATCTTATCCTCTAAGAATAAAATAAAATTAGATTTGGCAGTATTCTAGGGTAAGAGAAAGACATGAACTATATCAGTCTGATACAATCATTTGCTGCAATCAAAAGGGAAGCAGAGTTAAGAGACATGGGTTTGAGTCTCCCACTGCTGCTAATCTGCCAAGTAACTATGCGCAAGTCGTAATCACTCTCTCCCTCAGCCCCAGCTAATTCACCTATAATCTAAAACTGACATTATCTTCTTAACAGGACCAAATAAGGTAAGAAATGTAAAGCACTTTGTAATTCATAATGTAATAAATAAAGGTCTGCTTTAATTAATGAGTTAGTAGCGTGGGTGAATATATATGTAAAATGTATGAACATAAACATATATGTAAAATGCTTTGCAAACCTTAAAGAACTACATAAATGCTAGTCATCATTTTTACTATTAAACATGAGGCTCTTAATTAATACTATTATTTTATTAATGGTAATAGCAATTATATGGGGACACAATAATCACTGAGGTTGATATGACACTGGTGCCATAACATCTGGTTATCTCATTTGGACTGCCTAACAACCCTATGATGCACTACAGATATACTCATTTGACACATGAGAAAACTGAAGCTCTGAGAAATGAAGGAAATTGCCCAAAGCCACATGACCAGCGAGTGCCAAGGCAGATTATGAACATGTCCTCCTCATCCTGCACCCTGGACTGCTGCTCCAGTTGCTGTTTCTAAGGCTCCTTCCAACCCTAAAATTCTGTCTTAATGGTAGATTCGCTCTCAGCTGGGTCTACCTTCCGAAAAGTTACTGTGATATCGCTGTTACAAGCACAGCAAGTTACTGGGCTTTCCTATGCCTTGGTCTTCTCTATAAAATGGGACTAATAGTACAAGTTACTATATAAAATAAAAATTCCGGTGAATAGTTTTTAAATCCTCAGATGAAAAGTCTAGAATTACATTTAAGTGCCATTCAAATTTATAACGTTTCTAATTTTTAAGATTAATTTTAGAAATTGATTTTAGTTACATTATAGCAACATTTACCAGTGGAGGACAATAAAACTTAACGGATATTTTTTGGAGTATTTGGACTGAACGACTTGGCAGCATGATAGCATAGGAAAGAGCGTAAGACTGAGATTCAAGAGAACTGGGTTCCAGGCCCATGGACAAATCACTTTCCCGTCTAATACTTGGTTTCCTCACCTGTAAGATAAAGGGATCAGATGGGATCTATACTTGTCTCCTTCTCTATGACTCTACGCGGATATGCAATTTTAATTGAAGCTATTTTCAAGCAGACACTAACCTGAGACAAATCTGGACTTCCATGTGAAAGAAATTCTCAATGGATATGTCTCCTGGGCACCTGGTCTATTGAAAACAGATTTACATGAAAATACTTTCAAAAGCAGTCTTCACCCCATCCACCTCCAGTGTTACCCACGCCTCCCTGCTTCAGTGCTGCCCTGTGTAGAAACAGATAGACAAAGACTTGCCTTTTGAAGCTTCTTAAAAGCATACAGCATGTTGTAGCGTTGCCCTTTATATATATCAGCAAAATTCCCTTCGCTGATTTTGTTATCTTGGCTAAATCCATTGGTGGCCTTGATCACCTCCATTTCTGTCCAGCAAAGGTTCTCACCATTTAGACTCATAAGTGGTTTTTGCTGAGGAATATAGATGTGACAATTCCATGAACCCAGAGAGAAGAAATAAGCAAATTATAAAGTCCTGTTCTTCATACAAGGAGGGTGAAGCACCTAAACACAATCACTTCATGGTATTCTTAGAGCTTAAATGAAGAAGGAGTTATGATAATGTTCTTAAGGGCAGCTAGGTGGCACAGTGGATAGAGTGCCAGGCCTTAAGTCAGGAAGACCCATCTTCCTGAGTTCACATCTGGCCTCAGATACTCACTAGCTGTGTGACCTTTAGCAAGTCACTTAACCCTGTTGGCCTCAGTTTCCTCGTCTGTAAAATGAGTTGGAGAAGGAAATGGCAAACCACTCCAGTATCTTGGCCAAGAAAACCTCAAATATGGTCACAAAGAGTTGGACATGACTGAAACAATTGAAAAATGACTTCTTATCTGGGTATTAAAGCAGGTCTTGTAGAGGCCTCCATTTGTTTCACCTTAATTTGGTGATATACTTACAAAAATACTCAATTCTTTAAAAAAAGATTCTATGACTCAGACTTCTCACTGATTCAAGCCAGGATTGGGTGGGTTGCTGTGAAAATGCTACCTAGAGATTTCAGTGGCAGCAAATGGAATTTTACCTTCATATCTGATGAAGCAGAAGAACTTGTTTGTAAGGAGCGATAGAGATCCTCTTCAATGGAAGGCAGCTGTAGCGCCTGGTTTGTGGATCCACTTGGACATGGCCCTGAAATGGGAAATGCATGAAATAGGACTGCATTGATCAAATGTATTCACAGCAGCCTACATGGAATTGGGTTTGTCAACAAGGAAACACTATCCAATGACCCATTCATCCAGTGGATGGATTTTAAGGATCTTCAGACTAACTCAGGGCTGTGGGTTCCTCCCTACTCCCTCAGCCCCCACCTACTTTACTAAATTTGCTCTCAAAGGTCCCTAATGACTCCTAATCACTAAATCCAATGGTCTTTTCTTAATCTTAATACTTCTTGACCTTTTTTCTGCAACATCTGACACCACAGACCCATTTTCCTTTGCCTTCCATGCTACCGCACTTTTCTGGTTCTCTGACCATTCCTTTTTAATTTGCAAGCTTCTTTTCCTGCTTCAGATGACTATGATGATTCTCAAGGTTCTGTTTTCAGGTTTCTTTTCTTTTTCCTCAGTACACTATGTTTGGACCTTCTCAACCACTCCCAATGGCTTTTAGTGACCCCCAAATCTCTACCTTCCACCCCAACTTCCAGCCTGAACTTTAGTTCTTTATTTCCACTTATACATTGAATATTTCTACTTGCATGACCTGCTAGAACCTTAAACTCAACACATCTAAGGTTGATCACATTGTCTGTCTCCCAAAAAAATGTTCTTTCTCCAGCCTTCCTCATTGTCATTAACAGTGCCATCATTTTCCCAGTTGTCCAAGTTCAAAACCTTGCATCTCAGACTCCTCCCAATCATCCCTTACATCTTACCAGTTGGTAAATATTGTCCATTCTCTCTCTGAAAAATTGCTGCTATCTTTCTCTTCCTTTTGTCTCTACTGAAATCGCCTTGGGAGGGACCCTCTGTGACTCTAAATTGAATTACTTTAATAACCTCCTAACTGGTATCCCTATATCTGACCCCTCCTCTCTCTTATCTAGTCTACATGTGGCTGCCTAAACCATTTCCACAATGTACAGTACTCGTCATTCTACTTATCATAAAACATCACTGGCTCTCCATTGCCTATTGGGCAAAGCCAAAACTTGGTAGCATAGTATTTAAGGTCCTACACAATCTGGCTCCAACCTGCCTTCCCTGACTTATCTCCTAGTATTCTTCTTTACATACTTAACAATCTAGTTCAGCTGGACCACTCCCCACCCTTTGAATGTGCTCCCACATTTCCTAACTCTGTGTCTTTGTTCATGTCATTGTCTTTTCCCAGATGCCTTTGCCCTCTGAAACTCTATCCACACTTCAAGTTCAAGCTTAAATATCATCCATGACTTTCCCTAGATTCCTCTCCCCTTAATCAGAAGTAACTATTATTCCATTATCAAACAAAGTCAAACTAAAAATAATAGAACCAGCAAAAAGCATGGCTTCTACAAGGGCAGCTCTTGATAATGTTTTTTATGCTGGTAAATCAGGGGAATGCTACAGATATAACTTACCTAGACACACAATGCTACAAATATCATTTACATTTTAGCCAAATGTTGGATAAAGCATCTCATGCTATTCTTGTGAAAAAGATGAAGCTATGTAAGCTAGACAATAGTACAATTAGACAGATTCAGAAATAGCTGACTATCTGCATTCCAGGAGTAACTAAGAATTAATGGTTCTACGTAAACTTAGAAGGAAGTCTGCAGTGGAGTGCCCCAGGGATCTGTACTGGTCCTTGTACTATTGGTCATTTATAACATGTAGATAATAACAAACAAGATAAAGTATGTGAAGCACTTTGAAAACCTTAAGCATTATGCCCCATAACTTTCATCTTATTAGATTCAGCTCAATTCTCCATACTTTCAAAGTAATTTTAGATCCTGCTGCTGGTACCTGGTATATTAGCTATCCCTTCTGAAACTTTGTGCCTTCTCCAAATGACAAGGCTATTATCTATATCAGAGGTTCCCAAACTTAGTTGACTTATTGCCCCATTAAAAAAAAATTACTCAGTACCCTGCCCCTGGAAATCTACTTTGTTTAACCCTTTAATTTTTTTTTAAATGCATCATTTAAAAAAGCAACTTTTTAAAATGACATCTTAAGTTGAATAATTTATGGTAAATTTATGGGTCTTTTCCTGCACTGAAATTCTGATGACACAATATTGCATCATGTAACCATACAGTATGTTTTGTTATCAAGTCATTACATGCATATATTCCTGCTGATGCATGCTGGACTTTCCAACAATGCACTCTGACAGGTTACAACTTACATTTTGTGCATTTATTTGGAAAATAGTAGTCATTACAACTTTAACTCTTTTACACAACCAATGAAACAAATACAAACAGTTCTTCAACATTTTCTTCTCTTCTTTCCTTATGCTTCCACCTCCCCTTTATTTTTATTCAATGCCCCTCAATTATACCCACCCCGCTGGATTGGTCCAGTGCACCCCAGGGGGTGATACTGCCTACTTTTATGAACATATTAAATATGTTTAACTAAGTCACTGACACAAATGTTAACAGTACTCTGGGTGTCAAGGACACAATTCCATAAATAGGAATGAGGTTGACGGTAGTAACAGTGATGGCAACTCTTTTCTTTCTTTTCTGCCAAGGTTACTAAATTAGTAAATTGAGGGAAATGTTATACATATAGTTTACCTAGATATTTAGGAAAGAATTCACAAGTATAAATCCCTGGGGCACTCATGGCTAGTCAGGGGCAGCTAGGTGGTGCAGTGGATAGAGCACCAGAGCAGGAGTCAGGAGGACCTGAGTTCAAATGTCACCTCAGACGCTTGACACTCACTAGCTGTGTGACCTTGGGCAAGTCACTTAATCCCAACTGCCTCATCTTGGGTCACCTCCAGTCATTCTGATGAATATCTGGTCACTGGATTCAGATGGCTCTGGAGGAGAAGTGAGGCTGGTGACCTGCACAGTCCTCCCTCAGTCAAAACAAAGTCAAATGCAAGTCATGTCATTTCTCTGATGGCATGGTTTTCTTTGGCAACGAAGGACGAACACACACACACACACGCACGCACACGCACACACACACACATGCACGCACACGCACACACACACATGCACACACACACACAGCCAGCACATAGAGCTCTCAGATTTGCACAGCGCTTTACAAATGACCGTCGTATTTTCATCCTCACAGCAACCCTAAGAGGTAGTTGCTGTTATTGTCCCCATTTTGCAGATGTGGAAACTGAGGCAGACAAAGGTTAAGTGACTTGCCCAGGGTCACACAGCTAGCTAAGTGTGTAAGCTTGGATTTGAATTTAGGGACTGTCTTTTTTTAAATCTTTTTTTATTTAATATTTTATTTTCCTTCAGTTATATATAAAAACAATTTTTTAATATTCATTTTTAAAAGTTTGAGTTCTAAATTCTCTCCCTTACCACCCCCTGCCATTGACAAGGCAAGCGATTCGGTATAGGTTATACATGTGTAGTCAGTCATGCAAAATATTTTCATAATGGTCATGTTATGAAAGAAAACAGACAAAAAAACTCAAGAAAAATAAAGCAAGTAAAAACAATATGCTTCAGTTTTTATCTAGGGATGGAGAGCATTTTTCATCATAAGTCCTTCAGTTGCCTTGGATCACTGTATTGCTGAGAACAGCTAAGTCATTCACAGCTGACCAACATACAATATTGAAGTTACCTTGTACACAGTACATTTCACTTTGTATCAGTCATGCAAGTCTTTCCAGGTTTTTCTGAGAGCATCCTGCTCATCATTTCTTATAGCACAGTAGTATTCCATCATAATCACATACCACAGTTTGTCCCGACTATTCCCCAATTGAAGGGCATCTCCTCAATTTCTACTTCTTGGTGCCCAGAAATGAGCTGCTATTAATATTTTTGCACACATAGGTTCTTTCCCTTTTTGTTTTTTTATATCTTTTGTGATACAGACCTAGCAGTGGAATGGCTAGGTCAAAGGGTATGCATGATTTTGTAGCCTTTCGGGCATAGTTCTAAACTGTTCTTCAGAATGGCTGAATCAGTTCACAACTCTACCAACAGTGCATTACTGTCTCATTTTTTTCCCCCACATCCCCTCCAACATTTATCATTTACCTTTTCTATCCTATCAGCCAATCTAATGGGTATGAGGTAGTACCTCAGAATTGTTTTAATTTGCATTTCTCCAATCAACAGTAAATTAGAGCATTTTTTTCATATGGTTATATTTAGCTTTGATTGCTTCATCTAAAAACTGATCACATCTTTTGATCACTTAGTAATTGGGGAATGGCTCTTATTTTTATAAATTTGATTCAGTTCTCTTTATGTTTGAGAAAGGAGGCCTTTATCAGAGAAACTTCCTTCAAAAATCTTTAAGGTACTTTGCTACCTGTATTCCCCACCCTATTCATTCTATTCTCACCTTTCACACTGTCCCTCTTCAGAAGCATTTTGTTTCTGACTCCCCGCATCTACCTTCCTATCACCTCCCACACGCCATCTCCTATCCCCTGCCCCTCCTACTTTCCTGGAGGGTAAGACTGATATTGATACTCTGTACCCTGGGTGTGTGTTACTCCTTCTTTGAGTCAATTCTGACCCTTCTCACCTCCCTCCTCTGCCTCTCCACTGTAAAAGCTTTTTCTTGCCTCTTTTATGCGAGATAATTTACCCCATTCTACCTCTCCCTGTCTCCTTCTCCCAGCATATTCCTCTCCTATCCACTTGGGGATTGTCTTGACCTCAGAGCGAAGAGTCTATCCACTGTTCCACTGAGCTGCCATAGAACTATTAACTCCCCACAAGAACATCAGTTCAGCTGTTGGGTCATTTTTTCAGTCATATCTAACTCTTCATGACCCCATTTGGGGTTTTCTTGGCAAAGCTACTGGAGTGGTTTGCCATTTCCTTCTCCAGCTCATTTTTAACAGATGAGGAAACTTAGGCAAACAGAGTTAAGGGACTTGCCCCGGGTCACACAGCTAGTTAGTATCTGAGGCCAGGTTTGAACTCGGGAAGAGGAGTCTTCCTGACTCCAGACCAAGCATTCTTTCTATGGTGCCACCTAGCTTACCAACAAGAGTATCATAAGATGCTTAATCAAGTTCTTTTCTAAATATATAGGTCGACTGTATCTATAGTATTCCCCTGATTGACTAATTTAGTATTACTGTTAGTACCATCAAACTCCTTCCTATTCATGGGTTAAGGAGAGGTCCTGGCCCAGTGCTTTATAGAGGATACTCATAGAAACTCATGGCTGAATGCAGAGCTGACCTTTTCCAGGCTGATTCTATCAGTGACTCCATAGAAAATATTGCTTTTGTCCTAGGTCACCATGTACTGTTCCTGGAAGTACCTGAGCTAGAGAAGGGAGTCAATCCTGAAGACTTTGTAGGTCCTTGTTCTGGGATTTCCTCCAGTTTTCTTGCTGAAGATAGAGAGGAACTCCCAGGGCACAGAGGGTCAGGAAGAACATGAGAAGCACCAGCGACTTCAGGATTTGTACCCCCTAATGAAGAGAAGAAAATGAGAAGAGGGTTTTCATTATGTCAATGATGATCCAGAGAAAAGATTCTTCTCATTAGGACCCAGGAGACTGAGTTCTAATCCCATCTTTGCTACTAACTCCCTCTACTAGTCACCACATGTCTGGGATTCAGTCTCCTCATTCATAAATGAGGAAGTTGAACTAGAAGAAGGGGTGGGGAATGCAGAAGTGGGGAATCTTTGAGGCCACACATGGCCTTCCAGGTCCTTCAGTGTGGCTTTTTGACTGAGTCCAAGTTCTACCGAACAAATCCTTTTATGAAGAGGATTTGTTCTGTGAAGATTAGATTCGGTCAAAGGGCCACGCTTGAGGACCTAGAGGGCCACATGTGGTCCCAAGGCCAAAGGTTCCCCATCCTTGAAGAGGGTCTCTAACGTACTTTTACTTCAATATGTTAAGGATCTCTGATTTTGAAAAGTGCTTTTGGTAAGAACTTAGCAAACCTTAAAGTTCTATATATTATATTAAGCTGCTATTATTGTTATGTATTATATTATCCATATTATATGAGAGTATAATTATTATTTTGTTGTGGGAATTCCACTGAGGTGAGAATCATCCCACTGATAAGGGAGTGCTGCTACCCAAGGCTCAGAGAGGCTCATACAGACTGTAAATGGAGGTTGGGTCGGGGGTGGTGGATTGGGCCTCGGGCTCCCTTGCTCTCAGCCCAACACTCTGTCCCTTTTTGGCACGCTGGCTCTCAAGGTCCCTTTAAAAGCATCTGATTCCCATGAATCACTCCCCTAATGCTACAGAACATGATTAAGTTTCCAAATAGAAGCACACATTATAATGGTAGCCACTCTCATTCCAGAAAGCAACTTAGCCTTCTAGTAAAAAGAACATGGAACTAGGAGTCAAAAGACCTGATTTTTGTCTGAAGTCAGCCTTGGGTACTGGGTCCTACATGGCTTTGGACAAATCACTTTGCCCCTCTGGCTCTCAATATCTTTAGCTTTAATAAAAAAAAATGAATTAAGCTGTTGTGTTAGATGTTCTCTAAGGTTCCTTCTAGCTCTGAAGTCTTACAAATACATAAATATCTGCCCCCATTTTAAAGATGGGGCCAATGGATAGCAAGGAAAAATTCCAGAGTACTAAGCTAATTATTGTCTTTACTGAGAAGGAGAATTTACCCTGGCCTCCACCCTTCCTGACATTGCTGTCTTCATCCATTCAGCAAACACTTTTTAAGAACCTAATGTGTAGAGAGTGCGTTTTAAGTTAATAAAAAAAACTCAATCCTAGACAATTTCAAAAGAAATGTTGTTGTTCTTGAGTCGCTCATGTGGTATCCCACTCTTGGTGATCTCATTTTGGCGTTTTCTTGGCAAAGATGCTGGAGCGGCTCTTCATTTCCTTCTCCAGCTGAGGAAACTGAGGTAAACAGGGTTAAGTGACTTGCCCAGGGTCACATAGCTAGTAAATATCTAAAGCCAGATTTTAACTCAGGAAGATAAATCATTCTGACTTTAGGCCTACTGTGGTTATTTTCAAATACAAACAATAACTGAGTCCTTAGCTGATTGCTTAATTTCTTGGTACTCCCAGAACACCCTCTAAGACTAGAGGTTGGAGAAAAGGTACCAACATTCACTGATGGAGGGAGTTCCTCACAGAGAGCTCCATCCAGTGAAGTAAACACACACATACACACACACACACACACACACACACACACACACACACACACACACACGACTGGAATAAGACAGCTAGCCCCAGTAAATGCTTCCTGGCAGACAAGAGCCTTTAGCAAGTCTGCTTTAATGAAAAGACCAAAAAGGATTTCATCTATCATCAACTTTTAGAAACGAAAGGAATTTCACAGAGCAGAAAACTCCATTAGAAGCCAGGCCTCCTTGTTGCCTGTCCCTGAGCTGACTAAGTCCATTTCTGGGCTTCCAAGTGAAAGTTTCTGGCTGAAACTCCACAACTGGCTACTTTAGCTACACAGCAAATAGTGCAAACAAGGTCATAGGGTTGTTGGCTTGAGCCCTGCAGTTAGGAGTTTCATGAGAACTGAATTCCCAGAGAGGTCAGGTGACTGATTCAAAGACCCAGCATGAGTCAGTCCCAGAAATGGAAAGAGAAATCCTTCTCAAACTGACACACTCTACATTGGAGTCTATGAAGAATGATGGGAAAACCACTGGACTCAGGATCCAAAGCCATGAGTTTGACTCTGACACTTACTGTCAAGAGTCACCACAAACTGGTCTTTGAAACTATTTGCTCATCTCAAAATGTGAATAATCGTATTTGTGGTTCCCTGCCTGCCCCCACTCACAGGAAGTGGGGAAAGAACTTTGTAACCTTAAAGCACCATTTGTCAACATTTACTAAACATCCACTATATTTCAGGCTCTGGAGATACAAGGATAAAAGGGCAGTCCTTGCCCTCCAGCAGCAGTTTGAATATAAATTCTAATGGAGGAGACAGAAGGTTGGCATATGAGTATATTCATAAAGTATCTAAAATAAATAATAAAGGTAGAAGGTGGTGCCTGAGATGAATTCTAAAGAAATTCAAGGATTTCATGGGGAGAGAAAAGAGAATTTCAGGTCTGGGGCACAGCCAGGACAAAAGCACGGGGTGCATTGTGAAACTGGTCCTAAATATCTGAGGTCCATTTACCTAGTGTTTCATTGTTTTCAAAGCACTTTTCTCACAACTCTGTGACATAAGTAGTACAAATATTATCATCTCCACATTAGAGATGGGGAAACTGAGGCTGAGAGAAATGATTAGCCCAAAGTCATATACATAGCTCATAAGCAGCAGCAGCAGAGCCGCACACTGCCACCTTTCCCTCTCCTGCCTTCCCCTGGGTGTGTCCACTTTCTATCTCTCCTGCTAGAAACCACGTGGCGTATGGAGAGGCTATTAAGTTTGGAACACTTGAAGCTATAGGATGTTGGGCCATGCAGTTAATGTCTATGGGTCTCAGTTTCCTCATCTGTAAAATAGGACTAGTAATACCTGACTCACTTCACAAGTTTGTTGTAGGAGTCAAATGAGAAGTTTAGCATGTAAAGTACTTTTTACTTATATATGTGTATATGTGTGAAATACACGAGTACTAAGGTATTCCATACATAAAGCACTTTGCAAACTATATACCTGCATATCAGTTATTATTAGTTGAGTAAACCATTGTGGTCTATGAGTGAGATCTGTATGAGAAACCTTATATTGGTCATGTGTGGGTGTAATTGGGTCTGCATGTGTCTTGTCTATCTCTACACAAGTCTGTGTTTGTCTGTTTCTGTACTGGATAAGTTTTGGATATCTGTGTGTGTCTATCTATTTGTCTGTAATTGTGTGTGACATGTATGTGTGTAGGGTGTATGAGGTATTGTATGGTAATGTAAGGTTAATGGTGGGTGAGGGTAAGAGTGAAAGATCTTCCCCAACCATTAATAGGCCTCAAAACCTTCTGTTAACTTCTAATGAGGCACTGGGTTAGAGGGTCCTGCTCTAAAAAGTATACAAATACTCTGATGTGAGGTTTTACTTTGGGGCTTACTCATTGCAACTGTTTGTTTGGCCAGATGAGACTCTGGATAGACTCTAAGCAGCCCCCCAGCTTTGAAAATCCAGATGTTGGTGCTTCTCTCTCTGGTAACTATGTATGCACGCAATAGTTAGTTGGATTTGTCTGTTGATCTGGCTGTGTGTATTGCTTATGGTCATAGAGTTGGATGCATGTCTGTGGGTCTTTATTTCTCTATTTGTATTTTCTCTGAAGCTCAGGGTGCTGACTTGCTCCCCTGAACTAAGTGAATGATACATGTGCTTGATTAAAGTGATTGTTGACCCCTCCAAAGTTGCCTTCCTTTTAGAAAAGCAGATCTAAGAACCTGTACAGCAGGCCCTCCTGTGGACGTCGGCATCTTGGTTGTTATAGGTGTGTGCTCATGTCTATGTCCTTCACTACTTGTGGGTTCTACTGTTCACTCTAGGGCCCAGTGGATACATCATAAAAGAATCACTCCAGGATTGACAATGACCAGAATAACTGGGTGTTGGATAGAAAGGACTGGAGAAGTGACCACTATTGGATAAAGCCCAAAAGTTCAAAGATTCATTCCAGGCTTTTCCTTTCCATAGAGGCTTTGGAAATTCCCAGAGTAACCTGCCTGGCCCAATACTTCTCTTCTCCTCTGCCAACAAAGGACAAACAAAATGACGTCAACTTTACTTCCAGTTGTGACTCATGGCTCTGCTAAACCAAAGACAAAAACAAACCCTCCCAGGGACAATGGATCCAAAGTACCTCAGTGAATTCAAAATTACCCTCTCTGTCTCATTCTGGAATAAGATTGGTTCCAACTCTAAGTTCTCAACAGTCACAAATCCTGGCTATGCCTAGGCCTAGGCCTTGGCAAGAAAAGGTCAAGTCAAGAATATTGGCCATTAACTGTATCAAAGAACAAAGTTAAATGGTTGATAGATTTGGCCAGCATCAGTCACCTTTGGGATAGTAAACTAACCTTTAGCATTCTTTCCACCATATTCATTTGATTCCCATAACTTTGTGAGTCCAGTAATGCAAATAATATTGTCTCCACTTTGCAAAAAAAGAAAAAGAGAATGAAATAAGTTACGGTCATTTAGTAACTGACACATAGTAGGTGCTGTATAAATATTAGCTGTGTTATTATTGTTCAATACATAGCTAATCAGTAAAAGAGACAGAACTAGAACTCATGGATTCTATATCTAATGTGCTTTTTTATCTTTCATTTCAAAACTAAGAAGTATTTCTTTTTTTCTCTCCCACCTACCTCACAACTTGAGAGAAAAAAAGAAAAGAAAAACAAAGCCCTTGTGACAAATATGAATAGTTAAACAAAACAAATCCTCATATAGGCCATGTTTGAAAATGTCTCTCATTTCTGCATCCTAAGTCCAGCCCTCTGTCAGCAGGTGGGTAGCAGGCCTCCTTTACATCCCTCTGGGAACAGAGTTGGTCATTGTACTGTTCAGAGTTCTCATGTCGTTCAAAGATTTCTGCTTAACAATGTCAGTTTTTATTGTAAAAATTTTTCTCTTGGTTAGCTCACTTCATTCTGTATCAGTTCACATAAGTCTTTTGAGATTTCTATGAAATGATCCCTTTCTTCATTTCTCATGGCACAATAGTATTCCATCACATTAATATGCTACAATTTGTTCACAATTTCCCAATTTGGGCATCTCTTTAGTTTCCAGTTGTTTGCCACGACAAAAAAAATTATTTTTATACATGGATCATTTTCTTGTTTTTTAAAAAACTCTTTGTAATATAAACCTAATGGAGGTATATTTAATCCAAAGGTTCAGTGACTTGTGGGGCATGGTTCCAAATTGCTCTCCAGAATGGTTGGACCGCATTCCCAGCTCCATCAAGCATGCATGAATGTGCCTATTTTTCTGCAGCCCCTTGAACATTGGTCATTTTATACATATACAACCTCGCAAATGAGAGTGAGCAAAAAAATGAATTGGATATATGTGCAAAGACCACACCCCAAGACTACAACTAAACACTGTCCCCCAGAAAGGAGCCTTTGTGAGAGTGAGCATCTTCCCCAAGTGTTCTCTGGGTTTAAGTACAGTCTGTAAGCACCAGAATGAATGTGGGATTCTCAGAAATTGGTCCTTAGTGATGAGCAGTGAATCAGGCAAGTGGCCAGCTGCCTCCCCTTGGTGACTGGAATCCTTAACAAGATGGACTGGTTGACAGAGGTTGTTCTCCCCTCCACAGAACTACTGAAGTTATTAGGGCTTCATGGTCAGAACTGATAACAATAGCCTAACAAGGACCCCCAGATTTTGTGCTCCCCCAGAAGGATTCTAGCAGGAAGGTCATTAAGCTTTGGGAGATCTTTGAGGAGGCCAAGTCCTTGCACTTGTAACCAGAGAGCAGCAAATGGAGGAAGACAAGACAGAGTTTCTCTCTTCTGCTACTCCCTTTCCTGATTAGATTGTGACCTTGTGAATTTCAAAAGGTCAGAAGATTTGGATTTCTTATCTGAGCTTCATCGTATTTCTTATCTTATCCTATCTTCTAATTTGATCAGTGCCCCAGGAGACCAGGGGCTGATTTAAATCAAACTGAAGGTCTACAGAGCTGGCATACTGATCTCATTGTTGAATGCCTGTGAAACCTGGACAGTACACCAGAGCCATGCCCTGAAACGGAATCATTTCCATTTGAATTGTAATAGGAAGATTCTGAAGATCACCTGGCAGGATAAGGTACCAGACTCTGGGTCCTTACTCAGGACTACGCTGCCAAACATACAAACCCTGCTTCAGAGAGTGCAACTCTGATGGGTTGGCTATGCTGTTCGAATGCAAAATGGACGCTAGCCAAAAAGACTATTTTATGGAGAACTTACACAGGGCAAATATTTTACATGGTGGTCAGAAGCCATACAAGGACACTCTCAAGGTCTCTGTCAAGAACTTTGGAATTGACTGGGTGACATGGGAGACACTAGCACAGGACCACTCAGCATGGAGTGCCCACATCAAAAAAGGTGCAGTGCTCTACAAGCAAAGCAGAATTGAAACAGCTCAAAGGAAACATGGGATGCACAAATTTGGAGTATCTACTATGCGTAGACACAGACTATGCATAGACACAGACTACGCGTACCTAACCTGTGGTAGAGCATTCTGAGCATTCTGAGCTCGTACTGGTCTGATCAGCCACAGTCAGACACACTCTAGCAGAGTGATATCATGTCAGTCCTCTTCAAGGACGAAGGACAACAGTCTTAGTCACACTGAGGAAAGGCAGTTTCAGGATTCACCTCAGCTGACCTTCCTGAGGACTCCACAAAAGGAGAAAAGGATTCTATCCAATCAGAAGCTGTCAGCTAATCCTCTGCCATAGGTGCTAAAACTAAGCTTGAGTCCACATAACCACAAACCACTTACATACTGTGTATGTACTTGTGGGAGAGCATGTTCCTGACTTGTAGGGGATATTCTTACCATATGGTACTGGTAAATACCCTTTTCTAAAAGAAAATTAGACTTGGATGGCTGACAATGATTAAGAGGCAGCTTATGAAGTCTAAGAGAAACCAATTCTAGCCTCTGGGGTTCCTCCTAATACACTGAGGGGAGAAGTCATCAATCACCATCTGATGGCCAGTCTACTGCCAGTGGGAGATGGAAAGTAGTGCTGGAGGAGATACTACATTTCACATATATGATCATTCAACCTCACAACAACACAATCCCTATGAAGCTGATGATACTGTTTCCTCCAGCTGGAATGCTTTCTCATCTCCTATCCCATATCTACTTGTTGAAGCCTACCTGGCCTTTAAGACTCAGCTCAAATGGCTCCCACTTCACGCAGTCTACCCCAACATTCTGGTCAGAAATGATCTTTCCTTCCTTGTACCTTGATTAACATTTGGTTTAGATCTCTTTCACCTTTCCAGTCTTCCTACACCTTACTCATCCTTACATACACTGCAATCCAGTGACACTCAGCTCCTTGCTGCTCCTCAGATACTATACTCCATCAAGGAAGCTAGATGACTGGATAAATAGGGTGCTGCCTATTCAGGGAGCCAGAAAAATCCAAGTTCAAGTCTTTCCTCAGTCACTTATTAGCTTGTGTAACCCTGGGCAAGTCATTTAGCTGCCACCAGTCTCAGTTTCCTTAACTATAAAATGGGGGTAGAAACAGCAAAGTGGTTAGACTACCCAGGATGAAAACAAGAAGACCTGAGTTCAAATCTAGCCTCAGATACTTACTAGCTATGTGACCCTAGGCAAGTATATCTGCCTACAAGGCTATCAGTTCTAGAACAGGACTACATCTTATGGATCCCTTTTTGCCAGTACTTAGCACAGAAACTTGGAAAAGGGTCATGATTTCATCAGCATGAGTTCTTCCTCTTTTCACACATGCAAGTCACAGCCCTTAAACATCTCATTTGCTGCTGTGGCTAAAAGAAGAAAAAAGAAAAAAATTCCCCCTAAATCCCCAAAGCTGTTTGGGGATACCCTGTGTACACCTCATAGTTAACAAAATGCTTTGCTCACAGCAACCCTATGAGGAAGAGAGTTCCAATATTATTCATCCTTTTTACAGGGGCAAGACTGAGGCTAGGAGATGAATGATGAAGTGACCTACCAAAGGTGGTTATTGAGTCTGAGCCCAGGATTCAGACACTCGTCTTTTAATAGTTTCTCCCCATTAATCCATGCTAGGGACAGCTAGATGGTGAAACGAATAGAGCACAGGCCCTGGAGTCAGGAAGACCCAAGTTCAAATCCAGCCTTTGACATTTACTAGCTATATGACCTTGGGCGAGTTACCTAAACATGTTAGCCTCAGTTTTGTCATTTCAGTAAAGGAAAATGGCAAACCACTCCAGTATCTTTGCCAAAAACCCCAAACGGAGTCACAAAGAGTCAGGCGATCCATGCTATCTCAAGCTGACTGAATGGTTAATGCACCGAATTGAAATAAAGGAAGGTTCAGAGAAAGAAGTCTTATCTAAGATTACACAGCCCCAGAATCAGAAAAAAATATATACATAAAAGACTGTCTGAATCACTAATATGGAGATTGGCACTATGGTATAATGGTGGACTTTTCAGTCAAAATCTAGTGAAATTACTATTTTACTCACATTTGTAATTAGCTAACAGGAAAGAAATTTTACCCTCAGGAAGGAAATGTCTTTTCTCCCTACACCAAAAAGAAATCTGGAAACTCTTGTTAGGAGTTATGCAATCAGAAGAGGAATTAATGACACAAACAGGAATCGGGAAAGAAAGGTCTGAAAATTTCCTAAGAGAATTCTGGCTGCTAGCCTGGTGGCCACAACTCAAATAAATCCCTTCTGAGTCATCCAGTCAAAAGACCCTTTTGAGACTGAAATCACTTTCCTTCTCTTATGAAATACTCAAGTCACTGAACCCTGTTTGCCTCAGTTTCCTCATCTGTAAAATAAGCTGGAGAAGGAAACGGCAAACCACTCCTGTATCTCTGCCAAGAAAACCCCAGATGGGATCACGGAGAGTCAGACATGACTGAAAAATAACTGAACAACCAATCCAGTACCTAGAACATTCCCCCTCTTCCTTCTGCTTCTTGGCTGGGTCCTTCAAGACCCAGCTCTAGAGCAGCCTCCTCCGGGAGAGCTTTTCCCCTTTCCTTGTTGATAGTATTCCTCTCCCACCCTGAAATTATTTTATATTCAACTTGTATATAATTGGTATTTATTTATAGGTACACTTGTTTATATTTGTATGTGTGAAGAGAATTATGATTTTTATAATAATCAATATGTGATGAATATACCAATAGATTAAATTTTTCAGAATTGCCTCTTCCAGTTTGTGAATCAGACCTCACAACGCAGCTTGAGATGATCAAACTATTGACAATGCTCACAATCGATGGCATCCTTGTGCCTGCCTGTGTACCTTAAGTGAAGCAAATCAAAGATTGTAGAACCTGTTACCATCACAGAACTCTGGTCCTGTGACCCATGGAGTTACAACCCCCAAAGACTTGAACAATGCTGTTCCCACAGAACTTCAGGACACTTGTACTTTAGTGGCTGTGGAATTTGTGGGCTGGTCCAGAGAAACCACTCTAGCCCCGGGAGTGTTTGTAATCCACCTTCCCTGCTTCCTTCCCATAGTGATTTATGTATGTAATCTCTATTGTCTCTTCCACAATGAGGAATTCAGATCAGAATTCCCAAATTGCAAATCTCTTCCTCATAATGATACTAATTAATAAAATGCCTACCAGATTATTGGCACTTTGTCTCTGGCCTGTTGTTACCTCATTCTCAGATTACAGACTGGCTCAGTAAAATCCTGTTAACATATATGTAAAGTATTTATTTGTATTGTTGGTTTGCGTATTTTATCTT
>CM053772.1:46572035-46664116 GCA_028658325.1 Potorous gilbertii | reverse complement strand
TTAGAGGAACAGAATGACCACTACACACACACACACACACACACACACACACACACACACACAGTCCCAAATATGGAAATGAAAAGCTTTTCATGTTTTTCCAGTCCAGGGTAATTTCTAGGGGAATCTGGGGTGGGGGATTGGAGGGAGGGCTGCAGATATCTTACTACACCTCCTATGACTCAATTCTCCTTGGATGAAGATCCTGAGGTCAGGGTCATCTAGTCCAAAAAAAAAGGGGTCAAGACCATGGGGAAGCACTGTGGCCTTCTCCTCTCAACCTACCCTGATCCATTTCATGCCTAAACTCCCTAGAAGAATGAGGTCATAGACCTCTCAGGAAGAAAAATAAAGGAAGGAAGCCTGTGAGATTAATGGAAACTAAGGAAAAGTCAAATAACATTCTCTCTCCTCAGCCCTTTCCACCCAGAAACAGACCACTCCGGCTCCCACCTCTATCACTCCCCAGTCCTGGCCTCTCTTGGCTCCCTGAGAGTGTTTGGCCAAAGGCCAGAAGTCTCTGATTCATTCCAACTGTGGCCAATGCCTTTGCTTCTCTCTGATCTCTGCAGTAGGAGAGAGACCACTCTTTCCTGCCTCATCCCAGGTCTGTGAATAAATTCCTTCACAAAACCAACACTGAACCCAAAAGATGGATAGAGCCAGGCCTGAGTCTGGTCCAGGGATTTCCTGTGCTTCCTAGTTGCCCCATATAAACAATAATAACTACTAAATCTGATAATATACAGAAGAGAGTTCAAAAAGGTTAATAGAAACAAACTGAAGGTTATTATGATGCTTTTGCCTACGTTATCATACACAAATTTCAGACAAATGATAAAAGGTTTGTAGTTGATGGGTTTATATATGATTTTTTCATGAGCAACATTATAGAGTTAGACCCTTACACATGATCTAGAGTCTAGTCCAAACTCCTTGTTTTATGTATAAGGAACACAGATCTCACTGAGGTTAAATGACTTGAATGAATAAATGAATGAATGAATGGGAGGAAAGCATTAATTAAGCACTTACTATGAACAAAGCTAAAGTACTATGTACCATGTGCTAAGGACAGAGTACACAAACAGCAAAGTCACATGGTCCCTGCCCTCCAGGAGCTCCCATTCCAATGGGGGAAACAACACACATGGCATGTGGAAAGGTTCCATAGTCCTTAGAGGACAATAGCTCAGCAGATGGTTATGCCTTCTTTTTTAATGTTATTTTCACTGATAAAATCAGATCAGTTTCTGATGTTGAAACACCGGACAGAGCCAAGGAATCTGGTGAAACAACTTTCTTTCCTAGGTCTTCAGGAGCTGCAGATGCAGTTACTAGGTTGAGTCTCCACAAGGGATGATTTGTCCAAGGTCACTCAGCTCATGTGAAAGCAGATTGGAACCTAGGCTCTTTCATGAAAAATATAACCACAGAGTGACTTGTCTTAGGTGGCACAGAATAAGTAGCAGAGTGGGAAGTCTTTTTAAAATGATGTTCTATTTGAATGTTTGATTTTCTGAATGGTTACTAAATTTATAATTTTTAAAAATACATTAATAGAAAAAGAAGAAAGCATAAACAACTAGGGCATGTGTTATCTTTCTCCCCTCCTTTTATTTATTCTCACCTAGAGAAAAATTAAACCGTTAAAGACAGCCACAATTAGGCACTTGATCGATTCATTAGTAAAAAGGAAAGAGATCACCTCCAAAATGCTGCAAACCCAAGTCAAAGAAGAGAGGAGCTGATGTTCTGTCAGGGTTGTATAAGGGGAAAATCCCTAGGTGATGGAGTGCATAGAGAACTAACTCTTCAGTCAGGAATAACTGAGTTCAAATCCAGCCTCAGATACTTACTAGCTGGGTGACTCTAGCAAGTCACTTAACTAACCTCGGTTTGCCTCAATTTCCTCGACTGTAAGATAGGGATAGTAATGGCACCTGCCTCCCAGGGTTGTAGCGAGGATCCAAGGAGATCATATTTACAACACACTCTATCAAGCAATACCTGCCAAGTGTCAAGCACCGCGCTGAGCACTAGAAATACAAAAATGCTAGCTATTAATATCACTGATTAATTGGGAGTCCTCAGGCACCTTCCTTTATGTCTTATGCTTCATCTGTAACATGATCCAGTAAATCCTGAACATAGGATCCTAGATTTAGAGTTAGAGGTCATCTGATCCAACCCCCTACTCTAGTGAAACTGAAGGTCAGGGAAGGAAAGTCACCGGTCTAAGGTCATGCAAGGAAACCATAGTGGACCAGGGACGTGGGGCTTTGACTCCAGATGCAATGCTCTTTCCACTACACCCTCTAAATACAGATTTCTATAATTCTGTGAATCACAGACACAGTGTCAGATTTTCCTAAATTTTAGTGGTAGCAGCAGTAATAGAGTAGTAGTAGTAGAACTTGTAGTACCACCAGCAGCACCAGCAGCCCAGTGCCCCACGTGACACACTGCGTTCTAACAAACCAGCCCTCTCAGTGATCCTCATACAGTAAGGCTTCAGGACCCACACATATAACAGGTACTTAATAAATGTTTATTTTTTCATAGTCCTTAAAGGTTTACAGAATGTTGTTTTTTTTTCACAGAATGTTTATAGAAATGTTTTTCTTATAGTTGGTGCTCACTAAACATTTGTTGGACTGAACCACGTTAATTCAGACTATTCACTGGAAAGTCAAATACTGAAGCTAAAGCTTAAATACTTTGGCTACATGAGAAAAATAGGACTTGTTGAAAAAGACCCTGATGTTGGGAAAGACTGAAGGCAAAAGGAGAAGAGGATGGCAGAGGAAGAGATGGATGGATAGTGTCGAAGAAGCAGTAAACGTGAGCTTGGACAGGTTTGGGGAGATAGTGGAGGAGAGAAGGGCCTAATGTACTGTGGCCCGTAGGGTCACGAAGACTTGGACATGACTAAATAACAACACCACACCAAAAAGACCACCATTAAAATGAAATGAACTGAGCAAGTCCTTGGATCTCTGTGAATTTCTGGATCCTCATCTGCAAACTGAACATAAGGATTCCCATAGGATTATCTCTCACCAGCCTGTCCTGAGGTTCATCTCCAACACAGCCCGTCCATGGCCTGCTACCAAGCTCAGCCTCGAGTTGTCTGCATTGTCTCCCATGAGCTCCTTGAGGGAAGGGACTATCTTTTGCCTCTCTTTGCACCCCCAGAGCCTAGTACAGTGCCTGCTAGACAGAGGCAGGCACTTCCTAAGTGTAGAGCACATGCAAACTTTGAAGCACGACATTAATGTCAGTTATCACTATGCTAATTCCATCCTTGTCTGCCCAGAGCACCATAGTGTGGTTCTGAGGTCAGCTGTGAACTCTGAGGGACCTGAGGCAGCAGGAGGCCAAAGCAGGACCGATCTGACAGGTAACAAGAAAGAGAAGGCAGCCATCTAACAGAAGAGAAGAGGAGGCTCAGAAAGTCTAAGGCCACACAGCTTCCCATTTTGCGAGCTGAGTCAAGAACCTAGGATGCCTCCAGCCAAGATCAGGGCTTTTTCTATTTCCTAGGCAACAAGAAGGTAAAGTTTCTAGAAGGCCCCAGTTCCAAAGAAGTGAATAGTTTTCAAAGGAAAAATTGCATACTATCAATAACCACTTGAAAGATGGTTCCAAATCACCAATAATAAGATAAAAGCAAATTTAAATGACTGAGTTTTCACCTAATACCCATAAAATTAGAAAAGAGAACAAAAAGACAGAAATGGTGTTAAAAGAGTTATAGGAAGAAACACACTAACTCACTGTTGGCAGAGCTATGAATTGAATTGGTTCAACCATTCTGGAAAAAGATTTGGAATCACGCAACAAAACTCACAAAACTGCTTAAATTCCCTTCACCCTGGAGATCCCACTCGCGGGCGTATACTCTCAAGGAGGGTAAAATTTTTTTAAAATGACACCTTATACAAATAACAAAGTACTACTATTAGCCCTTTTGTGATAGCAAAAATAAATGGAAGTAACTTGAGTGGATGGAACACTGACAGAGCAAATTGTCACATACGAATACTATTTAATTATTTCGTTTCAAGAAACAACAAATATAAGGAATCTAGAGAAGCCTGGGAAGATATGCAAACTTATCCAGAGGATCAGGAGAGTGACATTTAAAAATACATAACTATAAAAATGTAAATGAGTAGAATACTAAAATGCAGATAAATTATGAGTAGTTATAAGGATCACTCAACCCCTCCCCCCAGGAAAAGATGAAGGATCACCTCCTATTGGTGGGGGCTAAGGGGGCAGAATGTTGCATACACTGTTGAACAAGTCCACGGTATAGGCTGGTTGTCTTTGACTGCTTTTCTTTGTTACTAGTAAAGACTCTTTAAGGTGGTGCAATGAACAGAGCACCAGCTGTGGAGTCAGGAGGACCCGAGTTCAAATCCAGCCTCAAACACCCGACACTAACTAGCTGTGTGACCTTGGGCAAGTCACTTAACCCCAACTGCCTTGCCCTACCCCTCCAAAATAATAAAAAGACTCTTTGGAGAGGAGATGGTACAGCCATTCAAAATGCGTCAATAAAACTGTTTAATTAGCAGCAGGCTTAATGTGACTTGAAGAATTCTAAAAGTTGTTCTCCCCCTGCCAAAAAACAAAAACAACTGCCTGTTCATATCCTGTGACCATTTATCAACTGGGAAATGATCTACCTTCTTATAGATTTGACAAAATTCTTTATGTATTTGAGATATGAGACCTTTATCTGAGGAATTGTCCATAACAATTTTCCCCCAGTTTTCTGCTTTTCTTCTGATCTTGGCTATATTTATTTTATTTGTATGAAACCTTTTTTAATTAATGTAATCAAAATTATCTGTTTTATATCTCACAACAGGTTCTATCTCTTGTTTGTCCATAAAATTGTTCACCTGTCCATAAGTCTGACAGGTAACATGTTCCTAATTTTCTTGTCACATCTCCCTTTATATCTAGGTCATGTATCCATGTTGACTTTATCTTGGTAAATAGTTTAAGATATTGGTCTATGCCCAGTTTCTGCCAGAATGCTTTCCAGCTTCTCCAACTATATGTGTATATATATATATATATATATACATATATATATATATATATATATATATATATGTATATATATATATATATTTTTTTTTTTTACCAAGTAATACATGCACTGATCTACCTTTCTACTTCCTGGGCAGTAATAGACAGCTTTGATAATTACTGCCTTAAATACAGTTGAAGCTCTGGTCCTGCTAACCCTCCTTCCTTTATATTTTGTTCCTTTGATATTCTTGATCTTTTGTTCTTCCAGATGAATTTTGCTATTACTTTTTCTAGCCCCATAAAATAACTTTTTGGTAATTGGATGGTATATACATAGACAGACAGACAGATAGATTACTTTTGGTAAAATTGTCATTTTATTGTATTAGCCCTACCTACCCTTGAACAATTAATGTTTCTCCATTTATTTAAATCGGATTTTATTTGTGTACAGTTTTTTATGGTTTTGTTCATCTAGACCCTGGGCTCATTTTGGTAGATGCATTCCCAGGTATTTTATGATATTTAGAGGTTTTTTAAATGGGGAATCTCTAGCTATCTCTTTCTGCAGGATCCTGTGGTAATATGTAGGAATGCTGATGATGTATGTAGGTTTACTTTATATTCTGCTACTTTCCTGAAATTATTAACTGTTTCAAATAACTTTTTAGTTGGCAATGGTAGAGCAAAGAGCAGGCAAGGTCTGTCGTCTAGCCTTTAGCCAAAGGGAAGAAAGGAGTCTCCTAACAGGCTTCTTTTGCTTCTCTGGGCCTCTGTTTCCCCATATGTAAAATCAGGATAATTATACCATCCTACTTTCCACCAACTACACCAATGATAGTCATTGTTTCTTTATTACCCAGGAACCCTGAGGGTCTTCCCCTCCCAGTTTGATTTTTTTTTTTTTTTGATTAAAGGGGACATCCCTTGAGCAACTACTCAAAGACGTCTATTCATTGAACGGGCGTATCTCACTCAAAGTGAGAATGCTATGAGACCTTAGCCTCAAAGGGCCAGGGTCTCCCACTGTATCCTGGGCCATCTCCAGTTGTCCTGATGAATATCTGGTCACTGGACTCAGATAGCTCAGGAGAAGGAAGTGAGGCTGGTGACTTTACACAGCCCTTGATCACTCTATTCAAAGTCAAGTGCAAGTCATGTCATGGTCCTCTTCGAGAAGGAAGGACAAACACAACAACACTACCACCAATGAGGGGGGCCTCTGATACCATTTTGTCCAGCCCTCTCACCTCCAAATGAAGCAGGAAAGTGAAACGATAAGTCTACAATATGGGCTTCTGACTCTCCAGACTGCTCCTCTAGGACTCAGCTGCCTTCTTACCCTGCAACATCTCCCACTGGTGACCCCCTTGGGAATCTCCATTTTGGGAACAAGCTAGCTGGGTATCCTGTGGGCAGCTAAGCAACACAGTGGATAGAGCGCCAGTCCTAGAGTCAAGAAGATTCATCTTCATGGACTCAAATCTGGCGTGAGATACTTACTAGCTGTATGATTCTGGGGAAGTGACTTAACCTTGCTTGCCTCAGTTTTTCCATCAGGAAAATGAGCTAGAGAAGGAAACAGCAAGTCACCGCAGTATCTTTGCCAAGAAAACCCCAGAGTTACTGAGTCGGACATGACTGAAAACAGTTTAACAACAGCTGTGTTTCCAAGCAATTCACTGCTGTGCCCCATTCACATGTGTTACGGTGGTTTGAGTACTTTAACCTGTACAGTACTACAGTTAACATATCTCAACTATCCCCATCATGGTTTCAACATATCATGGGTTGGCATAAAGAAATTAAATGGGAATTTTGGGGGAGTTTTGCAGATGCCAAGACAACACAGAGCTTAAGACTAAATATTTAAGCCAAATTTTACAATAACATACTATAAACACCCCATAAAAGAAAAAGAAAAGTTCAGACTACTTCTCTGGTAAGGGCCAAAAAATTTTATGCAGATTTTTTCAGATTGGGGGCACTGCACCCCTAACCCCTGCAATGTGGAAGGGATAACGGTATATAAATGTAAATGGTTATGATAAAAAATGGTCCTGCGTACCTTGTGGAGGGGGAATTGCTGACAAGGGAAGTAAGACTGACCCAAGTCACACTCAGCCACAGCATGATTAAGCCTGCCAAGGTAGGGTGGGGCGCTTTTTACTCACAGTCCAGGATGACTTGGGCTGCTCGGTAGAGCTGGAGTTGGTACAGGAGGTCTAGGAGCTGCTGCACTGTGGCCTGCCTCATCCCCCACCACCACAGCAGCTCCCGTGTGATGCTGACACCTTGGATTCTCTCCATGGATTTGATCTTCCTCAATTGAGTCTGGTCGGTCATGACATAAGAGGCTAAACAGCAAACAAAGAGTGTTCCCAATTAGCCAGGCCCCCAGGCAAGCAGAATGGCCTTTATCTAGATATCTAAACATGGCTGATCTTATCCAGAGATAGACTGGACCTCACAGTGTGGAGGGCAATGTAAGTCATCTCTCTTATCCCCTCCCCACCCTGTCCACCAGATTGTTAGAGAGCCTGAAATAATACCATTTGGATTCAGTTCTTTGGGTTAAGCTACTAGGTCTCTAGGAGATCTATGATAAAATGCAAATATGTTATTCTCTCATTGCTAGTGCTTTCCCTGAGACCTCTTTCCATTTAGACTGTGCATATCTTTTATGCACTTAGACAGTATATTGTTTCCCTTATTAGAAGGTAAACTCCTTGAGGGCAAAGAGAATTTTTTGGCAAAGAAATGCATCCCCAGAGCTTAGTACAGTGGTTATAGCTTCTTTTTATGTGCTGTTTTCCCCATTAGAAAGTAAGCTCCTTCATGGTGGAGAGTTTTTTTTTTTAATTTAATATAGTAGTAAACTCTTAATATATGTTGGCTGAATATTTGTAATGGGTTTCTTCCCTTCTAGATGAATGGATAAGGAAGAAAAGAAAGAGAGAGAGAGAGAGAGAGAGAGAGAGTGAGAGAGAATTCCAAACTCAAAATTAAATGAATAAAATAAAAATTTTTCTTAAATATTGGCTGATTAATTTATTACATCTCCAGAGCTTAGCATAGGAAGCAGTTAATAAATGCTCATCTCATGGAAGATTGGAAGATCAACATATTAACATACATCAACCTCCAGCATGAATGAAAAACTTCAAACTTGAGATGTCAGCACATGGTAGAGAGAGGAAAGAAGGAAGAGAAGGAGGGAGGCAGGCAGGGAAGTAATAGGAGAAAGAAAGAAAGATCTAAGTCAGGAAGACTATAATGCATACTCAAAAAAGAAAAGAAAGAAAAAGTAAAGAAAGGAAGAAAGAGAGGAAGGAAGGAAGGAAGGAAGGAAGGAAATTTATTTTGCCTCCTACCAACTTTGAAGTTTATCAAATTACTAACTTTTGTGTTTTGCCAACAACCTGTTTCCTATTTCTGGAAACTTCCTACACCCAAACTAATTACAACTGGTTTGAGAGTTGCCTGAGGCCCATTAAGGTTAAGTCCCTAGCCAAGGTCACAGTTTGGACATGGGATTAATTACATGTGTTTTGGGGGAAATAATAAACAGAACTATACAATGTGACATTAGGCACTAAAGTAAATGAAACAGCCATGGTTTCTTACTCTAAGGAATATATCATTGGGAGAGATGCATTGTTTCATAGAGATCATCTGCATAGGGGAGGCCTGATGAACTTGGGAATCAAGACTAAGGTTAGAGTACTGGCTTTTGACATGCCAGGCCACTTAATTTTCTTGAACCTCAGTTTCCACATTTTCAAAGTTGTGTATGTGTTTAGAGTAAAAGATCAAGAAGCATAAAGTTGGAATAAGGAAGACTTTGGCTCCAGTCCACTTCTAACAGATCCCATCTGGGTGAGCCTGGGCAAGACACTCACCCTCTTGGTGCCCCCAGAAAAACTCTGCTAAGATTATAAACCTGTGAGCAGAAGACTGGTCTGCATTGATAAAAGGAGTTTTCACACTGGGAGTTCCCTATGCTAACAAAATCCCAAGTCCAGCCCAAACATTTGCATGATCTGCCTCTGAAGGTTGTTATGATAATCAAATGAAAAAAACAGAATTAACAGCACCATGAAAATAAAGCATTATGTGGGAATGCTCCAACGGACCCCTGCTCCCCCCATGCAGACTGCAATCCTTCCAAAATATCTCATTCTACGTGACTCTTGTCCAAGTCCTTTCATGGTAGACCCTTAATAAATGCTTATTGATTGATGGAACCACAAAGATAATTTTTTCAGGCAATTATACTGTAGTGTATATTTATGAAATTAGAGAATTTAGATTTCGATGGGACTTGCAAGATTACCTATGTAGCAATCACCACCTCATTTTATGTCTTACTTAATTCCAGACTTAAAGCACCAAATAAAACAAGCTTTTACATATACACAGTAGAACAGAAAAGGAGGATTGTACATGAAACTACAAATCTCCTTTCTGTATGGTTTGCTCTTCTTTCAAATACAATAAAATTCAACATATAATTTTCAAAGAGATCCTGCTTATTTGGGTTTTTTTTCTGTTCTCTTCTGTGAATTTGTAAAACTACTCCAATGACCCTGTCTTCTTTTTTTTAATGATAATTTGATCCCCCTCTCCTTACCACTTCCCCTTCCCAATAAAATAAAACAGAATCAGGGGTTTGATTCTATGATGCCAATTCTTATTCACCAAATTCCCTCTTTTCCTCTTCAAGCATCCTGAACTCCCTTATCTTTAGGACAAGGACTGAGAGACTGTAACTGTTCTGCACAACCCGCTAACCAGGTTAGGTGGCAGAGTGCATAGACACACTGGATCTGGACCTTAGTTAGAATCCTGCCTCGGAAACTTACAAAAGGTGTGACTCTGGGCATGTCATGGAACCTCTGTCTACAGCCTCAGTTTCTTCATCTATAACATGGTGATGATAACAGTATCCCAAGGCTGTGACGAGAATACAATGAGAGAGAGGGCTATACAAACACCAGCTAGAATTCTGTTTTCAAAGGAGCTTTTTCATGGTCTCACAGGGAGTAAATAGAAGAACCAGAATTTAATCCAGGGTCTCACTGTGGTGGACTCTCCTTCTATCTGTGTTTTTGCTCCAAGCCAACCTCACTACCACCACCACCACAGACCCTGTTAGTCTCCTCATTAAAAACTTGCTCAACAAAGTATATTGAAAATTGATTGTGACTGAGACGAAAACTATTAACAATGGTTTAATGCATATTCTATCCTCATGAAAATAATATTTGAACAGAAGACAAAGTCTTATTTTTGGCAGTGCAGAGAAGGGGAGTTAGGGCATTTTATGCTAGCCTGGAAAGTTGTCTGTGTCAGAAAAAGAGTTCTTGCTGAGGGAGGCTGATGCTGGCTGGTCCTCGGTGAGTAACTTTTGTAGCTACCACACTCAGTCTCAGGCACCCAAGTCTACCCAGGAGGAATGGGGAAGTCATTCAGAGCACAGGGAGGGGAAATGATGTGCAAAGAATCACAGTTTACCGGCTTAGCCACCTGAGTCACTACAAGTCCCTCAAACACCATCCTGTTTGTGGAAATACCATCGTCACAGCGCGGGGCAAAATCCGCTCACCATAAAGACCAAGGATCTTAAAAGGAACACAGTGTGTCCTGGACCCTTCCACATACCCAAAGTCCTTAGATTCCTTTTAATCCACCTCCCTTCCTAAGTTACTGAGGAAGTGAGGCATTAAGGAAAGAGCTCCAGTCACAAGAGACTGGAAATAAGGGAGTTAGGATTGACTCAATTAATCATGAGGGGACCTTGAACATCATACTCTGCCTGTTTGAGTCTCTGGGACAGTTCTCTGAAAAGCAGAGGGTTTACTCCAGGACTTCTGAGGGCCCTTTCAATTACAAGGCTGGGGAGGGAGAAGTCTCTAAGTCATCCAAAGGAAGTATTTTATTTCTTGAGAATGAGAGAAATCTCAAGGGAGGCTAAAAATAGGAGGGTGAGCATGATGATGATGATGAGCTCTTTGAGGGAAGGATCAAGTTGTTTTTACCTTCCATTGTACCCCAGCACTTAGTACAGTGGCTGGAGATTCATAAGGACACATAGGAAGCTCTCCACAAATGTCTTCAGGGGGTGACAAGGAGGTTTCCCTCAGCCCCAGCCTGTGACTTAGGAAACTAACCTATCAGTACAAGACAAAGTTTCACCGAATGTCTCTTTCTTGTCTATAGATGTAAAGTGCCTATTCACAGTCATCAGCAAGGGAGATAGATTTCCCCTCCATAAAGTCTACAAATCATAGACTAAGACCTGGAAGTCCCTGAGACTCTATCCCTTCTGCCCCCTTGCCTCCCCTGACACTGAGGCTGAGTGGGGCCCAGTCAGGGCCCCTGTAGAAAGGGATTCACCCTGAATGGGAAGTTAAAATAGGATGCTTATAAACTCATAGGATGATTTAGGACTGGAAGAAACCGTAGAATCATCGAATCCAAATTCCTCATTGGACAATCAACAAGAATATATTAAATATCTTTTATGTAGCAGACATAGATGAGAAAGCTACCTCTATTCCACCTCTCATATACACTTGCGTGAGGTCATTAAACCTCTCCAGACCTCTATTTCCTAGTCTGCAAAATGAAGGGGGTTGGGCGAGATGGTCTCTATGCTCATGTCTCACTTGGAATCTATGATCCAAGGAGGCCAAAGGTTTACTGATTATGTACAAGATTCCTGGTTAGTAAATTAAGAGTGGATTCCATCCTAACTCAGACTAAACTCAATGCCCTTTCAGCAATTCACCAAAAACAGCCGAGACCCCAAGAGATGCTTGCCTCTTTAACTGATAAACTCTTTTCACTTCCAATGACATAGACAAGCATCCAAACCTATGAGCAAGGAGAGAGTATAAAATGTGCCTGCTTTAAAGACCCATCTTGGCCCTCCCCTTACCTCAAGCCAGGGAGATTTCATAGGCTTTTACAAGTAACCCAGACTAGTATAAAACAACTCTTCCAAAGTCAGTGTTCCACCTCTTATCTAACTTCTTTTGTTGTTGTTGTAAAACTTCTTTTAATTGTGACTTCATTTGGGGTTTTCTTGGCAAAGATACTAGAGTAGTCTGCCATTTTCTTCTCTGTCTCATTTTACTGATGAGGAAACTGAGGCAAACAGGGTTAAGTGACTTGTCCAGGATTACACAGCTCATACGTGCCTGAGACAAGATTTGAACTCAAGAAGATAAGTCTTCCTGACTCCAGGCCCAGCACTATCTATCTACTGTGCCACCTAGTTGTCCTGATTATAAACTGATATCCTCAATACTCTGGATAATCTCATTTACATCTGTACTCCAAAACACCATGTAATATGTGGCAGAAAGGAATGGCATTTCTTGGGTATTTTTTTGAGAGGAAGGTATGAAGTGTCTGCATCTTCACCAGGTCATAAAATGGTTTCTCTTCCTATGAGGCTGAGATTCATTTCCCCAGTACCCTCAGATCTAATTCATTTCTCAGTATCCTTGGGGAGCCAGCACAGAGAAGGGCACATCTACAATGCTTTCCCCATGGACAAGAGAAGCGGTACTTTGTATAACATCTTTCCTTTTCCTTCTGATCACCATCACAATTACAAAGCACAGTCTGACCTACCAAGTAACCAATTTTTCAGTACCTAGCACCAAGAAACATGACTAGTAACTAATACTAGAGGACTATTACCACGTGACACATCTTTTTCTAAATTCTAGAAAATTGTTAGACTTGTGATTTTACAAAACAGGGAATGTCCAGAGGAGGAAATTACCACTACCAAAAGGGGGTTGGTACCTTCCCTTCAACTTAGAGTCTGCGAGAAATTAAAGGTAATAACAATCAGCTACATGTAAAGCACTTACCTATAACTTCTCATTTGAGCCTCACACCAGCCCTATAAGGTTGATGATATTATCGTGATCCCCATTGTAGAGATGGGCAAACTGACAAAAAGTTAAGTGACTTGTGCAAGTCATACAACTAGGTAGGAAGTGTCTAAGGTAGGCTTCGAATTCAGATCTTCTTGAGTTCAGATCCAGTGCTCCTCCACTCTGGTACAGAGGTGCCTAGGCTAAGTGGCAAGCCAGCAGGTATGGGCAGTGAGACTTGTACCTAGATTCTCCTGACTCTAGGTCAGCTCTTTAATATAGCTCTTTGCCTCCATGGTGACATTCATCATTAGACAGTTTAATAAATCACAGAATCTTAGAGATGAAGGAGATACAAAAAAACATCTAATCTAACCTCATAGAGGAGTAAAAGATAAGGACCTGATCTCACCTACCATTCTGAAGTTTTGTCCATTACACCATTATGTGGAACAAGCTAAAAATATAGCTCAAAAGCAAAAGGTAGAATGATACTTAAACAAGAAAAAGGAGGTTATATAGGGCAGTGACCAGTGTTCTGAGTCATGAAGTCAGAGGACCTGAGTTGGATTCTGCTATGGACTACCTGTACGACCTTGGGAAAAGTTCCCTATCTTGGTCTCAGACTCCTCCTTTTCCCCCTCTATGAAGGCTTCCATTTCCTTCTCTGTAAATGAAAGGGTCAGACCAGACTATCACTAACTTCCAACTCTAAATCCTGTTCTCCCTGAGGGAGATAGGTTATGTGCTCTTGGATGACCCCATCATCTAAGTCCCCTAGAAGCCCACGGTACCCTGTCAGGCAGCCATTGGTGGGGCTCCCAACTTCCTAAGCATTCAGTCTTCCCAGGGACCCCCAGCCCCCTTGACACTGCTCTCACCAAATTGCATCCAGTCCCATTCATTCAGGCTGTCCATCTTGTGGCAGAAGTCCTCCAGCACCCAAGAAGGAAGCTCATAGATATACTGGGCAGTCCTGGGGCTCTGGAGAGCAGGTAGGGGCGGTAGCAGAAGTGGCTGCAAAGCCATTTTCCCTGCTTTCAATAGTTTACAGTCTGCTGTGATTAAGGCTGTTTCCTCTCCACAGCCAACAGCCTGCTGGGACCTCAGATCTGTTCTCTCCTCCCAGGAGAAACAACTGAGTCACTCCTGAGCTAATGTTCCTCCTTATAGGGGAGGAACCCAAAAAGGGTGTCCCCGTTGTTAACAGCAAGGCATTGAACTTTCTGTGTTCTGGTCCAGGTTCCCACTAGTCAACAGGATGTCTGCTAGGCTAATTTTCAGCCCAGTATGAGTCAGAAAGTGGCTGGCACCAAGGGGAGGAGCCCCACGGGGAAGGACCCTTTGGTAACTAGCTGCAATTTTCCAGGAAGTTGGGCTAAGCTAAGCTAGGCAGGGGTGAGATGAGCTGGAGTGAACAACATTGCCACCAAGCGTATCTAAGAGCCATAACACAATAATTCTAGCCAAGGGCCTTGGGAATCAAAAACTGAACCCAAAGATGGAAGGAATCAGAAATGAGGGCTGAGCCCGGGGATCTATTTCTACTTACTAATTCGACTACTTACTAGCTGGGAAACACACAAGTGTGCACAAGTCATATGACTTCTTGAGTTTTCAATTTCCTTTACTCTCAAGCCAGGCTATTAGCCTACTATCTCCTCTGTTTTGAGGAAATGACTAAGATAATATAAGCAGAAGGATTTTGAAAAATATAAATTGCTATACAATCCATGCCTCTCATTTATAGATGATAAAATTGAAGATCCAAGAAACTGATTTTTCCTGGTGGAAAAATTAATTAATGGAATATCTGAGGCTGAGCGTTCAATTGAACAGGAGCTCAGAATCTGGCAAAGTGATTCAGTTTTACCCTAAAATGGGATTTACAGAGTTGAAAGAGACCTTAACTAGGTCCCATTTAACTAGGACCCTTCATTTAACAATGATGAACCACAATGATGAACCTGAGGTCAACGGAAGTCACTTACAAGTAAATAGAAGACCCGTGAATTAAACAGGTCACCTGACTCCAAATCCAGGGCTTGTCTATACCATGCAGCACAACCTCTGTGACTAAAAAGCCATTGTCCTCAACTGGAAAGCTATATGGATCCATAGATAAGCTCTGGGTTGTGAGAAGGTAGCTACAGTTTTACATTGGATGGGCAAGGGGGAAATAGAAAAATAGGGATTATAGTAGTTGGCTCCTATTAAGCTGAAAGCAAAGATGGGGAAAAGAATTGAGGCTAAGAAAGGAGGGGACTTTGGGGTTAATCAAGAGCAGGAGTTAAAGAGAGCACACAATGCCAAAGGAACTACCTAGAAAATTCCTTGTTTCCTCCACAATAAAGGGATGGAGCTATCCTCCATGATGTAGGGATAAAGCAAGATGGCACCAGATTTAGGACTGAACCAAGCTGGATGCTACAAGTAAACTGTACCTGAGACTTGCTATGCTTTATAGTATCTGCATCCTGAGATTTCTCCATAATGTAGTAAAGATCTTGAGTTACATTTCCAAAGAGCAATGGATGAGTGATTAGAACATAGTCTAAATACCTGGGTCATAGGAATAAACAAAACCAGCAACCACGGAAGGTTGCTTTGAGGGGGGCCCCCTTAGAGTTTTGCTACTGAAACTGTTAATTTAACTACTACATCTCTCGGAGGGAGAAGCACAGAGTTTTCCTGCTCCACCTCCTTAAATGCTGCATGAGGAGTTCATAGCTCCACTGGCCAATAAGAGGAAGCTGCAGGTACTAATGAGTTATAAGGACCAAGTTTGATTAAATTTTGCAAAATAATTCAGAAATCATCCAAAAATGAGTACAGCTGAGTGGGAAATGAGGTGATGTCTGAGATGTCTGTTCTGTAACCCCCTCCTTAAATGGAGGTTGAGGAGTTTATGGTGATCTGTGGTTTCTTTTGATTGGCTAAAAAAAAAAGAAAAAATTTGGACAAGACCAATGTGGGAATTTGCTTTGCTTGACTGTATATTTATTACAAAGATTTTTTTTCTTTTTTTTTTTTCAGTTGGGGATGAAGGGAGACTGAAGATAGGCAAATAGGGAAAGATTTGCAAAAGAAAGAAAAAAATCAATTAAATATTTTTTTAAATACACAGAAGACAACATAAGGAAACAAAGCCAAGTATGACAGCTTTGAAAGTTAAATTAAAAAAAAAATTAAATGTCAAATTTTTAGTTATCTCAAGAGAAAAGGATGCCAGACAGAATGGAGATGTGTCATTGAGGGTACAATCTCTTCTGCTCTAAAAGATATGCTCATTTTATTTGGTGTTTGTTAAAATCAGAACAAAAAAAAATCTAAAAAAGAGTAACTTTTAAAAATAAACTTCCCAGTATGGGCAAGAATATCATGAATTAAAGAGTGCCTGAATAACTACCAAGAGATGACCCTACTGCCAGGTCACTGTTTGTGGTTATCCTTCATTCTCGAAGAGGACCAAAATGACATCACCATGATAAAGTGAAGTTTCAGTGTGTCCAACTGTGGCTGATCAGACCAACATGAGCTCAGAATGCTCTACCACAGGTTGGGCACAGATAGTCTGTGTAAATATTTGGGGTGGATACTCCAAATTTGCACATCCTACGTTTACTTTGTGCTGTCTCTATTCTGCTTTGCTCACAGAGCACAGCACCCTTTCTGATGTGGGCACACCATGCTGAGTGGTTCTGTGCCAGTGTCTCCCATGTCGCAGTCAAATAAGTTCCTGAGACCTTGAGAGTGTCCTTGTATTGCTTCTTCTGACTACCATGTGATCACTTGCCCCATGTGAGTTCTCTATAAAATGGTCTTTTTGGCAAGGGTACATTCTGCATTCAAACAACATGGCCAGCCCATCACAGTTGCACTCTCTGAAGCATAGTTTGAATGTCTCACAGTTCAGCTCAAGCAAGGACCTCAGTGTCTGGTACATTATCCAGCCAGGTGATCTTCAGAATCTTCCTCAGACAGTTCAAATGGAAGCTATTCAGTTTTCTGGCATGGCACTGGTAGAATGTCCATGTTTCACAGGCATACAACAATGAGGTCAGCACAACGGCTCTGTAGACCTTCAGTTTGGTAGTCAGTCTAATACCCCTTCTTTCCCAAACCTTTCTTCAGAGCCTCCCAAACAATGAGCTAGCTCTAAATTAACCTCATTATCAATGTGGACATCCCTGGAAAGTACACTACCAAGGTAAGTGAACTTATCCACAGAATTCAAAACTTCTCCATTTGTTGTAACCAATGATGGTTCCACATATGGATGGTGTGTGGTGGTGGCTGTTGGAGTACCTGTGTTTCCTTGGCGTTAATTATTAGGCCAAAATTAGCACAGGCAGCAGAGAACTGATCCATACTTCATTGCATCTCAGCTTCAGAGATGGCATTGAGTGCACAATCATCTGCAAACAGAAAATCATGCAATAACACTCCACACTCCCTCCACTTTGGTCTTGGCTTGTAGCCTTTTCAAATTGAAGATTTGTATTGAGATCAATGCAAAGTATCTATTCCACCACAGCTGCACAAAGGGATTTTGTCTTCCAAGGAGTATAGTAAGTGTAATGGACTATTTGAAATATTCTTATCTTTTCTGTATTTGTCAGTGCATATCTATGAGATTTTTGTATGATAAAGGAAATAAAATAGTTGTCCTATTCCCGAGGCTCGTATTGCACAGTGAGTACCTTTTCTAGAGTAACCTCTAGGTGGCACAGCAGAGAAAATGGTGACACTAAGGAGTCAGGAAGATCTAATTTTGAATCTGGCCTTAGGTCCTTAGTCACCCAGGGACTATGGGTAAATCACTTCACCTCAGTTTCCTCCTCTATAAAAACAAGGACAATAACACTTACCTCCTAGGTTTGCTGTAAGGATCAAATAATATGTAAAGCACTTTGCAAACCTTAAAGGGCTATATAAATACTATTTCTTTGAGGAGATTCCAAATATGACCTGGGGGCGGAAGGTGGCAAAATGGATAAAGTGCCAGTTCTAGAGTCAGGATGATGAGTCCAAATCTGGCCTAAAACACTTACTAGCTGAATGATCTTGGGCAAATCACAAAATTCTTATTTATCTCAGTTTCCTCACTTGTAAAATGAATTGGAGAAAGAAATGGCAAACCATTCTTTGCTAAGAAAACTCCAAATGAAGTCAGGGAGAGTTGGACAAGACTGAAATGACTGAACAAGACATGACCCAGAACTAAATTTTGTTTTAGAGATTTCTCTGGAGTTATTCTGGGGTTGAGGGGTGGAGCCAAAAATATTGGCATTAGGACCCCAAAACTGAACATACATGTAAGCCCAGAGTCACTGGTAGGAGACTCCTGGATTATAGGGTACATTCATGATCTCTTCAAATTACGGTCATCAGGGTGTTGTACTGAGCATGGCTCTAAGTCAAAAACATTTGAGTCCTAACCCTTCCTCAGACTGCAATTTCTACTTCCACATCTTTCACATCCAATCTTTTCTCACCAATTACATGCAATTAAATAGCATTTGTTCTCTTTCTAGAGAACTACTTTTAGCCCCAACCTTGAGAAGACCCTAATGACAAATACAAAGAAAGCAATTTCCTACACATTGACCACGTCTTAATCTGTATCTTGAGTCCTCTGTCAGGAGGTAGGTAAGACCAACTTTGGTCTTTTGGAATCAAGGATTGCCATTGCACTGCTAAGAGCTGATAAGAGAATTTTTCCCCCAAAAAAGTACTGCAAAGATTATTTTTTCCCCAATTAACTGTTTCCCTTCTAGTTTTAACTGCATTGGATTTGCTTATGAAAAATGTTTTATTCTATATAATGAAGATTGTCCATTTGCTCTTCGGTTATTGGGCTCCTCCCAATTCCTTGTTTGATCATGAGCTCTTCCCTATGTATAGTTGCGAAAACTCATTTATTCTGTATTGATGAGCTCAGGTTCATTCTTCCCAGGCAGGCCAGGTGCAGCTCACCCTTGGTGTTCCAGGGGATGTCCTGAGGACTTTTAGTTATTTTTTTCTGTAACGCCACTTGGTCAAGTCCTCACTGGTTGTGTTCCCCACACCCCTTAGCCAATAGCAAGTCATGTACCAGGTCCCTTTAACACTTAACACCAATTAATTTTTATAAAAGGACATTTACTTCAAAGATATATAGCAAGAATACAAGTATAAACATTTTCCCACCACACCACAGAAACACAATCTCCCAGATGCCAATCTTAGTTCACTGAGGGCAGTGGGTATGACACTCTTAGCACAATTTTTTAATACACTATTGGTCCCACCAAGTTCACATTCAGAAGAGGCACGAGTTACAGGAGTCCTCATCTTGACCATGGGCGGGATCCTGAAGGTCACTTATTGCTCCATGGAGCATTGATGCTGTCCTGATCTTTTACTCCTGAGATTGGAGACTTCAACCCCTCACCTAAAAAGGAAAAAAGAACCAGTGATGACAAGGACGGAAGCCTGTGTTCAGCCTAACCAGATGGTTAGTAAACTGGCAAGTTTGGAGTCTACATATGCTCAGGGCTCTCTAAGCCACTCCCATCAGGTACCATTATGACTCCCAGAAGGAAGTCTCCTGACCTTATCCACATGTCACCCTAGGCACTCGCCTGCTCATTTCATTTTGCATTCCTCTAGCTTATGATCTTTTATGCCTTTAGACACAAGTCCAGTGGGAGCATATCTTGGTATATGGTGGGAGATAAGGATCCTTATCCAATCTCTACCATCCAGCTTTCCAATTTTCCCAGGATTTTTGTTGGAACATGAGTCCTTATGCTGGTAGCTGGGGACTTTAGACTTATCAAACATTATAATATGTTAATTTGCTTCTGTACAGTTGCGTATTTAATCTGTTCACACTTGATCAACGCCTCTATTGTTTTAATTAGTACCAAAGCTTTGCTTTGTAATATAATTTGAGACTGGTACATCTAGGTAGGCCTCCTTGTTAGTTTTTCCCTAAAATATATTCAGTCTTCCACCAGTGGGGACATTTGGCTTGAACCTCATTGATGGTGCTGCCTGGGGACAAAAGCCAACACAGGAGAGGTCAGAGGCCCCTCCTTCAGGCCTGATAGTAGGGGCAGGGAATTTGCTGTAGCCTTGTCAAGTAAACATACTTCTGTTGACTGTTAAGCAATCTAAAAGGGTCTCATTTTGATCCTGAAATCACTAGAGGACTGAGTCAGTCCTGGAGATCTGGAGTGATCTCCTTGCTCTTTGGAAAATACCCACAGAAAACCATCTAACCCTATCTTTTGCTCATTTCAGTTGTTTTTAAAAATGCAATCTGATTACACAAGAAGTCCCTTCCAAGTCACACAGAGTTGAGAAACAGATTAAAACCTCAGTGGGAGGGCACTGCATCACAAGTTTCCTTTAGAGTATATAAAGAGAAAGCCTGGGAAAACATCACACATGCACCAGCAGCATAGTGGTACAGTTCAACCTATCCAGTCATCTGATCCAACAGGGCAACTTAGCAGGCCAATTTCCTTTGCAGATGCCCATTAAGGGAGAGGAGGGTCAGTGACTAAGTGGCTCACTCACACAGAAGACTGAACAGCCACTGTCATCTTATGCTCCTAAAGATGTTAATGAAATGCTGGTCCTAAGTCAAAATGAAGCCGTTTCACAAAGCTTTTGTTTGTGATGTTACTTTTGAGAAAAACAACTCATTTCTTTATGAGCAAGGGGTCTTGTCCGTTTGTCAGAAATTCATGGTACTAGACAATTTTAACTGGGTCTTATCCAGGGTCTATCATGTAGGCAGAAAGGCAGCACCAAAGATGGAGAACTGACTGCGGAGCCCAGGATGTCTCCGGACCCTGGGCAGGTCCTCTTTCAACCTTCCTCAGCCTCAATAACAGAACCTACATACCAGGTTTCTGGTGAGGGTAAACTGAAATGAGATATTTGTAGAGCCTTCATAAAAACTGCCATCACTGTGTCATTGCTGCTCTGCTATGGATACAAGTGACTTCAGATTTTAAGGCCCATGGAGGAGTCAACTTATTTAAACTTCTCATCTCCCCCAAAACACCAGTTTCATGTTCTCTATATAGTCAGTTTTATTGATGTTCAGTGCTCTCCAAGAGGTGACATTCTATTAGGGAAGAAGAAGACAGAATGGGACAATAGAGTCTCAAAATAAATATGGAACAAAATCATTTCTGGGATGCAGAGAACTAACAACTGGAGGGATCAAGTCAGGCTTCGTGTAGAGGAGAAGCCGAGCCTCCAAAGAAGCCAGGGATTCTCCGAGGCAAAGGTTGAGGAGGGTCTGCCCTGCAAGCATGGAAAAAAGCCTAGGATAAAGAAAGTGGACATAGGAGGCTGAATGCTGTAGCTAGAAACAGAAAACGGGCCACTCTGGCCAGTATGAATGAGGAAGAGGGATGTTACCTCCAAGGACACTATGGCTGAAAAGTTGTACCTTTCCGGGTTACATGGCAGGGATACCTGTACCGCCCCCTTCACTCTAATGTAATAGGAGCTAGCATGTATTAAATAAAGCTCCTGCTATGTGGTAGGCACCGTGCTAAGGGTTTCACGAATGTGACTCTGGATTCTCATGACAACAGAGGCAGGTCCTGTTATTTTATTCTCATTTTACAGCTGAGAAAACTTGAGGTAACCTGCCCTGTGTCACACAGCCAGGAAGTGCCCAGAGCCCAGATCTTCCCAACTCCAGATCCAGCGTTCTATCCGCTGAGGCCCCTGGCTGTCCACAAGAGCCTGCTGTGAGCAATGTGCGTAAGCCACTCAAGACTACGCGAACGTAGGCCAGGCTCAGTTTTGTCTTTAACAAAACTATCACCCAAAATTTCAGGTATTCAACCGCAACGCTTGTATGTAGCACAGCCAAAGATATCTGTTCAATTACATATCTGAATGCTACTTTCTCCAGCACGGACTACCTCTGCCATAACAATCTTCCCCCGAGTCCCACACTGGAAAAGGGGTCTTCTATGTGCTTTATCCCTTAGGCCACAAGGTACTGCTTTCCACACAAAGTAGTGGGGAACAAGAACCATCCGTCTGCATAGTGCACAGGAGTTGTGAAGGCTGTGTGTAAACCAAACCTTCATTATTCTCTGACTATACCTACCAGTTCATCTCACTTTCTCTTCATCTCCAAGTTCACATTTACACCATTATTTAGCTTCCTCAGTATTTCTAATTCCTACACACTTAGCTTTCCTGTGACATGTCATATATATATAGAAATTTGTGGGGAAAGGGTGGAATAGGTATATTAAATTACAAGGTCCATGAGCTGAGCATATCTGAGAGACCAAAGGAAATCTGACTTTCTTGTCATGGTAAAGAATTAAACAACTGTTCATGAATAGATAAAGAATGCAGAAGGTAAATAGTACTGCTTCAGATGGAATTATGAATATGAAGGATTTCAAAGCACAGGAAACAAACAGAAACAGGAAAACAATGTGCATAATGAGTATGACAACGAAATGAACCAAACGAAGGCCTGTCCATGGACCCAACTCTTTATTCTGCTCAGTATTGCTGAATGCCAAACTGCAGCTGAGACAAAAAAATGGATAATCTCATTAAAAATGATAAGAGTCACAGAAACAAACAGAAAAAGCCACATGCCTAGCAGCCAACGCTCCTCAGACAGCCTTATCAGAAACAATACTCAAACTGCTTGATTCAACAAGACGAAAAACGTTCACTGTGAATAAAGGACTAATATCGCAGAGAGGCTTTAAGAAAATTAGGGGTATGATCAGCTGAGGGCAGAACCTGGGACCTGGAGGATGGCCTTCTCTACCACCGCCTTGATGTCCAGGGCACTGAGCCTTCTAAGGGACTTGCCTAGAGCTCTTCTGTGTCCTCATGCCATGATGACCTACTGTCTCTAGAGACAGAAACCAAGGGTAAACTAATTCCCTGAAGTTTCCAAGCCCTTTTAACATTCATATCTCTGCCCTTTCCACCAGCACTGCACACTTCCCACCATTACCTTCCCCACACCCCTGCCCCTGGCTTATACTATAAGCCGCTGGGGGAAAAGAAAGACATGAAACAAAATGAGAAAGGTCAGGAAACATGGAAGACAAAGTGCTCTAGGACTTAAACATGAACAGAAAGAAGGTGTGGTGGAACGACTGCTCATCACTTCATTTGGCTTCTGCCTCCGCCAAGTTAGAACACAAGAATTCCAGTGGTCAGTATTGAGTAACCCATTACCATGGGAAAAATAAAATAAAGGGAAAAAATATCAGCCTTTACAAGTTGTCTCTTGGAGGGCTTGAAATTATGAAATTAAATCTAGTCCATAACAAAGAAGTTAAGTCTATAAGGGATAAACTGAAGTAAAGTCATATTATACACACACACACACACACACACACACACACACACACACGCGCACACAGTCCTTTAAAATATGTAGTAGGACAAAAATAGAAATATAAAAGCATTTCCCCAGGTAGAAAAATAACAGTAGATGATTTTAAAAAATGTGCTTTGTGAAATATGATGGCATAAATGAATTTATATGTCACAAATATACAAACAACATTTACAGTACTATGAAGTTCTTACCTTCACAGTTGTTGCTTAAGGCTAGAATAATATACGAATATTGACAATGCCCCCTTGTTCACTGTGTGCAGAAACTAAGACATAGTTTAAGACAGTCACAGATAGTATTGCCCTGACTTTTTGAAAAAACAAAATTTAGAAAATTACAAAAAGTGCCCTCCAAAAAGAGACTGCCTCACAAAACGAATAATCACCTTCATTTTTACAAGTCCCACCCATAAAAAGCTTCTCAAACACTTTCAAATAAATAACTCATTAGTAAAACCTATGCTACTCTCTCTCACAAGTTAATACAATATACTTTTAGTGTTTAGTAATATCCTTTTCCCCAACAAAATACCGTTGTACATAAGCAATCCTGAATCACTAGGAGTCAGACATTTTATCATCTCCCATAAACATTCTTAATTTTTTCATACAAAATAAATGTTTTTAAATCCTGTATTTCAGATCAATTACAGCCCATCTGGGTAAATTCTTATTTTCCATAAAGCAAAACATGGATTACGTATGTACAATACTGCCTTACAGAGTAAGAACGAGCCTAAACTGATTCAGTCATAGCCCTAACTTTGCAAACCATAGTAGATCATATATTCACAGCTAGAAGCTACTATACAGGTCATCTGGTCCAGGGTTTTAGGGTATCCCTATTCAGGATAAATTTATCTCCTATTAGAGCACCCAGAGTACTGAATAAGAGCCAAGTTACCAGAAAGTAGACAACGCTCCCCTAGAGGACACTCATTAAAATGCATTTTGTGTTCCTAACTCCTAAATATCACAAGGCCTAGTGAATCCAATAACAGTTTATCATCTCAGTTACAGAGTTTAAATGTTAATGTTCTAATTCTTGAAGCAATCATTCCCATTGGAATAAATTTTACATCTTGAGAACAAGTTACTCTGAAATTGCCAGAAGTCACAGTACCATGGCTAGAGAAAATCACTCAATGCCTTCCACAGCCAAGACTCAGGAGCTCCTATCTTAATCTCCATCCCCTTGCTGCTCAAGGTGCTCCAGGGAAAGTCTCCTGAGGTCCTTCTGGATATCTGGGTAGTCTTCCAAGTCGTCGTACAGTGACCTCACGATGTCCAGTTTCCTGTAGTCCTCAGGCTTGACTAGGCAGCGAACAACCTGAAGACATCTCTCTTTCAGTGTATAGACTGCAGGGGAACAAAACTTCAGTAACAACAACTCGCTGTAGACAATTCAGTTCATGCAGCATTGGGCTATGCCAGGGTGGGGAGCCTGCAGCATCAGGGTCACTGTAGACCTCTAGATCCTCACAGGTAGCCCTTTGACTAAATCCAAACTTCACAGAATGAGGCCAAAGGTTCCCCCACCCCTGGGTTATGCTATTTAAATCTAGCCTGCAAAAAGATGGGCCCTCTAAAGCTGCCTGTAAATGGAATTTCTAGAGAGCAAATCAGTAATACACAGATATGGCACTGCCCTTTACCATATAAGTCTGGCTGATGAACAGAACAAAAAAAAAGAACACGCAAGTGTGTGTGTGCACACGCACGTGTGTGTGAAGAAACTTTGAAGATAAAATTTAGAGATAGACTATGAGGAGGGTGAGATAAATTGAGAGACCTGTTTAAAGGTAAAAGATAACTAAGGATGGCACTGGAGAGTCTCGGTTCATTTGAATCTATTTTTAGAGTACAAATGGATAAAACTCACAAAGTGGTGAATCAAATAACTAACCAAGAAGCTAATGAGATGGGGAATGTAGGAAAAAAAAACCAATAACCACTATTAGGCCTAATCAAGAATATAACAGAAAAGAAAAAGGACTCTCATGCACAAAATTAATTCTAGCTCTTTCTCTAGTAGCAAAGGTCTGGAAACAAGAAGATAACCCATCTGTCGGGAAGAGAAAGAGTAAGCATTTCTGTGCCAGGGCCCAGCACTCTACCCACCTAGCTCCCTAATCTTAAACTCTGACCTAAACTGCATATAAATGTAAAACCTGGGCAGACTTGTATGAACAGGTAGGATGGAGACAGTGAAGTGGGCAGAACTAGCACAATTTTATCCCCAAACAGTGTAAGGTCATGAAGCCTTCATTCTAATTTATCTAGATAATGAAAAGTGTAGAACGTGGCTCACATTTTCAGAGTCAATGTGAGAAATTATATCTTGCTAGAGGCAGGATGATCCTCATTTTACTGTTGAGGAAAATAAGGCTGAAATTAAGTGACTTTCCCAGCATCCAACAGCCAGGAAGGGTCTGAGACCAGATTAAACACTTATCTTCCTCACTCCTAATCCAGAAATTCAACATAACTTTGAAATTTGCCCTACTTTCCCCCATATTCTTTCTGGCATTCCTTCTGTTCAATTATCAAGATGTTTCCTTCCCATCCCCCCATCACTTTTTCAGGGGACGGTGGGAAATGAGAAAATGGAAGGTCATTGAGGCATCTTAAAAAAAAAATGCTATGAACTGAAAGAAACAAGCACAGACAGACCAGAAAGTTTTGAAAGCTACAGGATGAAATTATATACTTAAAAAAAAAAAACAAGTTGCAACATATTAGAGACCTGTAATTTCATATACAATCCTTTTCTAGTTCTATTATGTTTATGGAAATTTCCATTTTATTTGGTGTTAAGGTTAACATAAAATAGGGAAGAAAAAGCCCTATGACTCTGAGTCTTGAAAATGCCTTCTGTTCTCAGCCAGATCAAGCTCAGACCAGCACAGTGATTCAGGCTATAGACTGGGACATAATTAAACGCTGCAGACTACAGGTGCGATAAAAAGAAATTTACTTAACAACCAGAGATATTTAAAAGGATAAAAACATTCAAATAGACACTGTTCCTTTCTGTCTCCGTATTCACCATGACAACCACCCTGGGCCAGAAAAACCATTGAGGGGGGGGGTAGGGGGGGTGTCCTAGGAATTCTGATAAACTTCAGGGTCCCCAGCCCTAACAGACTGGGTGTCTAATGCCTCAGGCAACAAGGAAGCAATGTCAGGGGTCCAAGTGCAAGTCCCCCAGACCAGCTCACATCTGGAGACCATGTCCTTGACCCATTAAAAGGAAAGCATCTACATCTACCTAAAGCAGACTGGGCTCTCACCACAATATGGTGTTCCAGCAGAGATCAGCCCAAGAAAACAACGTCAAAAACCAAAACCAAAGCCCCAGACAAAAAAGAATGTGAAGACAGAAAAGCAGCAGTGGGAGGTGGGAAAATGGGAAGCACTGCATGGAGACAATGCTGTCCAGGAGTCTGGTGAAGAGAAGGAGAAAAGTTACAAGGAGGCTCCTTCTAGGGATGGGCCTCTTTGGGGTTTGTTTTTTCTAAAGGCTAGGAGCTATGTGAGAGAGGTGAGGGTGGCAGGGATGGAGCTTTAAATAAAGGGAAGTTCTATCTCACCTGGAAGTGTGATGTTGGCAAAAACGGGCTGTCCATTTTCATTGAGAGACGGCACAAATAATTCAGTCTGGTTAACAAGAAGTCCATCGCCTGTATTTGCATCTCTGAATAACCAAAAATGACCTGTAGTAAAATAAGCACTGATTATGCCTAATTATGAAGTCACTAATTTATTCTTCCTGTCAAAAATTTGAGAGGAAGTGCAGGTGTCCCTGGGCAAGTCACTTAAACTCAGTGCCTCGGGATACTTTGAAAGGTTAATGTAAAACATAAGATGGTCTGCTCAGAGGAGCTACCTCCCAGGCCCAAGGTCACCCAACTAGCCAAGAGCAGAGGCAGGAGGGCGAAACTCAGCCCTCCCTCTCTCATAGGGCAGCTTCCCTCATCTACCTCTCCTGACCCAGAAAACAATTCCTAGCAAATAAGCAATTCTAAGTGTCTCCTCACCAGGGCCATTCTAAAAGAGAGGAGAAGGTGCTCTTAACCTGGACTCCAGAGAGCCCTAGTTTCAATCTACAACACTTCTGAAGTATTCTGAGAAATTCCCTTAACTTCTGAACCCATTTCTCCATCGTAAAATGGGGTATATCATTTTGGCACCACCAACTGGCTTCTTTGGCAAACGTTAAATACTCCATTATGTTCACGTTGCACAAATTTATCTGTGTTGATAATATATAAATGAGAAACTAATATTATTCGAATAAAGAACACTCTATAGGAATATAGGACGCTAAGCATTAGGCCTACTGGAAAATAAAAGACAATTGCATATTCCTTTGAGGAATACAGCATAAGAATAAAGGGGGTTTAAGAGGAGCTAATCTAGAAAGATCCAAACCTATGTTTTAAAAAAAAGCAGCAAATTGAAATGTCCAAAAAGTAGCCGGATGGAGAGGAAAATAAAAGGAAGCTGGCAGCTCTACGTCCTAGTCCCAGGCCCCTGGAGCAGACAGGTGTGGAGCTTCTCAACGCCCCCTCCGTCTCACGAGCTCCAATCCAAGGGAACGTCCTCTCGTCCAACCCCAGACTCCGTTCCCACAACCCCCCCTTTCCTAACCTCCCCAAGGGTCTTACGGGCATCGCCAAGCCGTCACCCGGGTCCCGACCCAATCATGTCCAGGCTCCGGGATTCTCCCCCCGCCGGGGCCAAGCTGGCTCAGGCCTCTCCCCGCCGCCCACCTCTCAGCCCGCCAAGCGGAGGGGGACCCCAGGCGGCCCCGGCCGACGCCTCCGCACCCCCACCCGCGGCTGGCCGCACCTCCACGTGCGCCCCTCCGAGCTTCCTCGGCACCTGTTCGGCTTCGGGTTATAAAAGGTGCAAGGTAACAGCGTAGGGAGGGCAGCGGAAGGCTTGGCCTCGAGGCGCGCTGGGCCCCGTCCGTTCTGTGCCCCCCCCCCCGCCGAGGGCGGGCCCCCCCGGGAGGACCAAGGCCGAGCTGCGGCCCGGGGTGGGGGATGGGAGCCCCGCTCCCGCAGCCCCGCCCCGCCCCGCACCCAGGTAGCTGTTCATCCTGCGGCCGGTGCCGGGCAGTAGCATCTGGTAGGGCGTCGGCTGGCCCTCGAAGTTGACCCAGAAGGGGAGCACCTGGCGGCACGTGCGGTTACAGAAGATCACGGAGGACGGCTGCCGGCTGTTGACGGAGCGCAGCCGGGGCGGCTCCCACGGCATCCTCGGGGCCCGCGCCACGGAGCGACACGGAGCGCCCCGGGCTCCCGCGTCCGCTTCGGTCCTACGGGGTGGGCGGTGCCGACGTGCCGACGTGCCGACGTGGGGGCGGGGCCTGCGTCCGCGCGAGGGGGCGGAGCCGCGGGGCGGGGCGGGGCCTGGGGCGGGGCGGGGCCTGGGGCGGGGCGGGGCCTGGGGCGGGGCGGGGCCTGGGGCGGGGCGGGGCCTGGGGCGGGGCGGGGGCGAGGTCTGAGGGACGCTACAGTTTCATCGTGGGTGGCAAGGCTGGTCCTCCAGGTCTCGCAGGTCCCTGAGCCCCTCGCCTTCCTCCTGGGTTCTGGTGGTGGCTCACATTCTCGTACACTTCAGGGGTCCATTGGAGTCAAAAAGCCTTCTTAGAAATAAGTGGCACAAATAACCCTCCCTACAGGTTCAGCGTGCTCTAAAGTTTATCAATAATAACTGCTCCAATTAAGCACGTTCCTATCAGTGCATTTCCTACGCTGCTGGTCCAAGCCATACTAGGCTGCTCCAGGATGAGGTGTCATCTCTGGCACCTGCGCAGGTGGTCAGCTGGCATTTGTTAAGCTTCAATATGTGCCAAGAGCTGGGCCTACAAGAAGGGGGCGGGGGAATCCCTGCCCCGAAGCCGCGCACATTCTGATGGGGAAGCCGTCAATCAATAAAAATTTATTAAGGGCCTACTCCAAGCCAGGCAATGTGCTAAACTCTGGGGATATATATAAAACCAACAATTTCTATCCTCAGGGAGTTTTTACAGCCTAATAGAGAAAGATGTACCAAAAGGAAGCAGAAAGGCTAGGGTGGGGAGAGGGTCCCTCTGAAGGTCTGTTTCCTCATCCTAAAATGAGGACTAGATGTTCTCTGAAGTCCTCTTCTGCCCTTGGATGAACGGGCACTTCTGGATTAGCACTCAAAGAACTTGAGTTTGAACCCCAGCTTTCTGTCCCTATGAGGCCTTGGACAAGTTGCTCCTTGTCATTGGACCTCAGTTGCATCTGTAAAATGATGAGATTGGGCTAGATGCTTTCTAAGGGGCCTTCCTGCTCTAAACTACTGTATGATGTCATGACGGGCCCAGGTACACACAGCTAGAAAGTGGTAGAGTCAAACCTAGGTCTTCTGATTGGCCTTCTGTTGCTCAATCCACACCACCCTTCCCTATTTCACTACCTGATTGGCCAAGAGGGATTACAGAGAAGAGGAGGAAGAGGAGTCCAGAAGCGAGTGATCAAGCTCCATTTTCAAAGAATCCCTAAATCATTTTTGGGGTTTGGTTGGGATTTGTTTGGTTCTGAACCTGGGCTTTCATCAGTGTAGGGTGGAAGGAACATCCTTTATGTGATGGGCCTTTCCTGGGAATACCTAGATTGCCTAAACATGGAGGTTCTTTGTGTCCTCTACCAGGTGTGGAAGGATGGTCTCCTTTGACTGGCTTTGTAGCCAAAAGATTCAACTCCAGGTTAAGTGAAACCCAGTCATAGATAGGAAAAGAGAGAAAGAGAGGGAGAGAGAGGGAGAGGGAGAGAGAGAGATGTGTATGTATGCAGCTAGATGACTCAATGGACAGAGCCACAACACAACCAAACAATATATATACCTATACACACATACATGTATACATATACATGTGTGTGTATGATAGGGTGATGGGACCTGGACCCCTAAAAGGAAAAGACTATGTCTTTGAAAGCAACCCAGTCCATGAATTTTCTCATACATTTAAGTAGCTCAGATCCCTGGTGCCTCTATCCAAGGCTTCTGGCCCACCCCAGCCCACCTAGATCATTTCATTAGCTTACTTGATAGTCCTTTCACTATTGTACCAGGCCCACCCTAGACCCATCCTTAATTTCATGCAGATCTTTTCACTGCCGTTTTTGTATATAAATATCAGTCTCAGTCCTATGAGCCTGCAGGTTCCCCAGGAACCCTGCCTGTTCCTATTGGCATTATGATAAACCTTTACTTTGAACTGAAAGAAGGCTTGAGGGCTTGCATTCTTTCCAGGCAGACTCACTCACCTTGTACCTGACATTCTGGGATTCCAACACTCCAAAACTGCATTACTGGGGTTTCCAGCAACCCCAAATCGTATCATGTACATGTAATATCAATTAATAAAAAACATTTATTAGCAGCTACCATTTTGCTAAATGCTGGGAAAACAAAAAAAGACAAAAGACAGTCCCTGCCCTCAAGGAGCTTAGTCTAATAGGGGTAATAATATGCAAACAAATACATCCAAAGCAAGCTTTCTATAAGATAAATTCCTGTTTCAATAATTAACAGAGAGAAGGCACTGGAATTAAGAAGGGCTAGGGACAGTTTCCTGTAGAAGATGGGATTTTAGTTGGAGTTTAAAGGAAGCCAGGGAGGGAAGGGCAGAGGAAATAGAGCATTTCAGGCACTGAGGGACAGCCACAGAAAATGCCTGAAGCTGAGAGATGGAGCATCTTGTTTACGAAACAGTTAGGTCAGTGTTGCTGGATCAAAGAGTACAGATTGAAGAGTAAGGCATAAGAAGGCTGGCAAGGTAGAGGGGCATAGGTTATCCAGGGCTTTGAAGGCCAAGTGGAACATTTTGTGTTTGATCCTGGAAGGTATAAAGAGCTATTGGAGGTTACTGAGTTAGAGGAGTGACAGTCAGAACTGTGCTTTATTCTCTTTTGTTATATTTGATTTGGTTTGGTTTTTATCATAGATTCTCCCATTCATTTTAATTCTTCTATGCGAAATGACTAATGTGAAAATGTGGTTAATAAGAATGTATGTGTAGAACCCATATCAGATTGCATGCCATCTTGGGGAGGGAGGGGGAGAAAATTTAAAACTTATGGAAGTGATTGTTGGAAATTGAAGACAAATTAATAAATTTTGGGGGGAAAAGACTGTGCTTTAGGAAAATCACTTTGGTGGCTGATTGGAGGATGGACTGGAGTGGGAAGAGACTCGAGACAGGCACACCTACCAGCAGGCTATTGCAATCCAGGTGTGAGATGATGAAAGCCTGCACCCAGAGGGGAGCAGTATTGGAGGACAAAAGGAATGAGAGGAGAGTCGGTCAGACATTGCAAGAGTGAAAACAATAGGCTTTGGCAGACTGAATATGGGGGGTGATGAGGAGCTGTTGCTCTCTACTTTGGGAAACAAAGGAAAGAGTTCTGTTTCCACAGGGTAAAAGAAAAACTCCTAGCTTTAAGTGATCAGAGTTGTGACCTAACACAGTCAGATTAAAGGAAGATCAGAAACCTCTGTGAAGGCTTGACAAGCTGTTGGAGGGAAAGCCTATCAGAGAGGAGAACATGAAGTCACGTGACCAGTGGATGGTGTGGCAGGAATTCCAAATTTTGGAACAGTATAAAAGGGCTTGTGTTGGTCTGAACAAACTGTAGTCTTCCTATAGCCTTACTTGGGAGCTACCTGTTCATTCATGAGGAATGAACGTAAAGATTAATAAAAGCTTTCCTGATTTCACAAGTACTGTTCCTTGACAAAGGTGAGCATGTTTCTCACAGTTGGGGACTTGTTAGTTAGGCTCATTTAGGAGGTGAGAGGATCTAAGAGGAAAGGTAGTGAGCTCAACTCTGGAAGTGTGGAGTTTAAGCTAGGTCTACTGAACATGCAGTTGAGATGTTTGAAAGGCAGCTGGAGATGTGAGATTAGAGATCAAAGGAGAGGGTGGGCAGGCCAGGTAGATTTGAAAATCGTCTGCGTAAAGTGAAGCAGTTCAAGACTTCACCCTCGTGATGTTACTGGTCCTCTTCTGGAACAAAGGATGAACAATGACCACAGTAACAATTTTTAGTCACTTTTGTAAGATATTTTGAGATTTGAGGTCTAGAATTTTTTTTAATATTTTAAAAATTTCTATTGATTTTTTTCCCTCTTTTTAAAAAACTAGGACAATTTACTTTTTGTCCTGTGAAAATTTTCACTTATGATTTCTAGGAATATAACTCTGAAAAAACAGGCTTTAAAAAAGCTTGAGACCAGAGAGGCACAAAATAAGAAAGCATGGCTAGGTTTCTATTTTGTGCCACTGGAAGGAGTGACCACATCAACATAGTCAGGAAGGTCTTACACTTGGTAAAAAAAAAATCAATTTCACAAATCCAAAATGGAGGAGGCACAGCCAAGAGGTGTTTGTCTGAGGAAGGCAGGTCCAGGGCTTTTAGTGCCCAGCAAGTTCTGTATGATTTGGTAGTATGAACTGACAATCAAAACTGCTCATGTGATCTCAGCTGTATTAAAAGAGGCTTAGTGTCCAGGATTGCCTGCATGCTAACCTTGTTTAGACTATACCAGGTATTTGTACACAGTAAAAGAATAATAAATATTTTATCTATGTAGATATTTAAGCTAGAAATAGTTTGTATATTAATATTAAATTTTAAAAACATTTCTGGCACACATGCCTAAATGTAGAAGTTATTTTTTCTTTCATAAATTAAATAGCTAAGATTTTAATTACGACAGAATAGCAAACTAAAATAAAAATGGGAAATCCTATTTATACAATAAGGGTATATTCTTCCATAGATTCCCATTCCACTGGTGGTTTAAAGGACTCTAGGAGTTGACTTTCCTAGGATTGTAACCTGACTGAAAAAAGTGTATCATAGCACCATCTCCTAGAAAAATAAGTAGGCCTCTAAAGCTGTCTCACCAGAATGGCTCTTGCCACCACCTTCAGCTGTATTTCTCCATCTATTGGAACATCTTCAGCTAAAGCTTCTTCTTCTCTAAAGGAAGTTAATCCCTCCCCCCCCTTTTTTTGGCCTAACCATAACCGTGGCTAATGAACGCTTTTCTATTCGTTTATTCCACCCCACAGCTGCTTCTAATCATTGCATAATGAGGCCCCCCCCACCCCACAGTTTTTTCAGCTCTCTCAATTCCCCTTGAGCCACAGGAGGATCAGTCTCTCCCTCTATCTCATTTCCTGCTATCATCAGCTTTCAAGGGTTCAATGATCCATATCTATGCTGATGATTCCCAGATCTACATATGTAGCCCTAGTCTCCCTCAGGAGTTCCAGTACCATATCCATCAGTAATTTGACAGGGATAACATCTAGACACTAGAGGTCACTTGACCTCTTGAACTGATCACCCATAGACAGGCATCTCAAATTCAACATATCCAAAATAGAATTCACTATCTTCTCCCCCACCTCAATCATTTCAACTTCCCTATTACTGTCAAGAACACCATGATTCTCCCTGCTGTAGAAAGTATTCTTGTTTGACTTGCTTTTCATTGAGGTCTCCCCCAACTTAGATGGAAAGGCACTGTGACTTCCACAGACTCAATGTTTCAGATGATCTAGGTTGGGAATTCTTGAGCTTCTTTGTGTCATGGACTCCTTAGACCAGGGTTGGGGAACCTGGGGCTCTAAAGGTCACATGTGGCCTTCTAGGTCCTCAAGTGTGGCCCTTTGAGTCAAAGGACCTAGAGGGCCACTTACAACCTCGAGACCACAGGTTCCCCAACTGTGCCTTAGACAATCTGATGAAGATTATGGACCCTCTCTCAGAATAATAATAAAAAGGAAACCAAAGTCAGTGAAAATAAAGAAGTAATTTTTTTCTCTATCCAAGTAGATCCCCTGAAATCTATCAATGGAATCCTTGCAGTCCATCAGCCCCCAGGTGCAAAACCCTAACATGAAATGAACAACAGAAAATAAAGACTTCAAATGCACTTCACATAGAAAACCATTCAAGGTCGCAACCCTATTTTGTTCAATTCATTAACATTTGTAAAGTTCGGACAAAGTGCTGAGCACGGAGGACACAAAAAGGCAAGTTATCTAAGTAGGCCTACTTTTCCTGCCCAGAGGGAGGGATGAGGTGATGTCCTGACATAGATACCCAGGGAGCTTAAGCAGAAAGGAAAAAAAGACTCCAAATCCCTCTGAACATTTGCAGAAATAGCTCTAGGTCAGATGTACTTTTGGGTCTCAATCTCTATAGCAATCTTCTGTACCTGCCTTGACCCATTTTAAATTTTCTTCATGTCCTGTCCAGGAAGTGTTGAGTAAACAGGGACTGATGTCATTTTTTCACCACAAACCACAGAGGAAAGTGTCCAATGTTACGATGAGAAAGAACTTACTGAGCACATGTACTAAAGGAAAACCTTTTTAGCGCGTGCGCACACACGCACACAAAATAAATGCACCTGCATCCCTGATGGCTGGTGGAAATGATCAATCAACCCTGTACTTATTATAATATATAATATTATATAATATAATAATATATAAACCTGTATATTATGCAGCAGTTTTTGAGCCAAGCATTATGCTATATGCTGCAGGGAAAATATGAGATGCACAAGCCATAAGGGATGAAAACTATTCCCCTAAGGAGTTTTCAGTCAAATGATGCAAAAGTAAGAAATATGAATGATGGTAGGAGTTTAGGAAGTAGAGGCACAGAGGAGAGAGAGGGAGTCGAGAGCTAAGGGTCAAGTTAGTGTAACAAAAGGGAGTCTCTCAAAATTATTGGGTCTAATACTCTTCCCTTCTCATAATCCAGTTTGACTTAAGCCAGCACTAGATATAGGTCATCCCTGATCCAGAGGATCCCTTCCCAGAGGCCAGATGGTTCACAGTCACCCTGGAGAGTTCAGATATGTTTTAGGATATGCTCCAGAGTCCATTTGCATTTATGTATCTCTCCCTCCAACACCTTTTAAGGACCTGGGTGAAAGGTGGAAACATAGTTTTTTTAAATACCTGCTTGATTGAGTTAAAGGGCCTCCTCCACAAAAACCAAAAGGGAAAGGTGTCGGCGGGAAGAGGGGGCGGAACTGAAGCAGATTGTGGGGCTCCCCAACGCAGGAATGATGATGGCAAAGATTTCTATGTTTAGCTACAGATGCAAATGGGTGACAATGAATGTAAGAACTCTTGAGTGAATGTATCTGATAGTAAGAGATGGAATAGGAGCAAATAAAAGATAGCAGTAATGCATGGACATGAATGGGTTAATGCATGTCAGATCTGTAGAGGGCCAAAGTAAGAGATTCAGGAAAGGCTGTTTGGGGGAAAAAGAGGTGATAAACAGCAAGGAAACAATTAACCCAGCACCTAGCATTGTGCCTGGTACAAAGTAGCTTTAAAAATGCTTGCAAACAGACACCAATTCCAAGATAAACAACCCTGAATCAAGACCCTGAACCAAGGGAGATCCTTGATAGCTTAAAAATATCCCTGCATACAAGTGTTAGAAAATCAGGATAAATTAAAGTGAAATTTTGGGAAAGCCGGTAGGAGGGATAGGCCCATGGAATACTGCCTTAAAATAAAATCTGCATACAATGGACTGGGGACAACAGCACTTTGGGGAGCATAACCTACCCAGTTACAAAAGCTATTGGCTGAATGTCAGAACGAAAAACCTGTTTAACTTGGTTTGGAATTCATAATTGCTGAGGTTGTCTAAGTAACTAAACATTCTGGTTTACAAATCAAAGATTAGCTAGTGTGAGCTAGTTACTTACAGTTATGATAAACCTTAGTGAACAGACTTAGGCCTGAAGTGGTTTCACTGATATGCAGCAACTCTGAGAGACTTGACCCCCCCAAAAAAACTAGCCTGATCCATGAAGTATCGGAGTAGATTTGGAAAAAGATTTATTTCACTGAAACATTTGGAGATTCTTGGAAGGGCAAAATATAAAGAAAGCCCCAGATTTCTCACCCCTATCAAGAAAATATTCACATCAGCACTCCACAATTCCTCAGCACCAATTCTCAACACCAAAAGAATTGGACAAGAAAAGGAATGGTAGACAGGACATAAAGAAATAAGTTGGCTGGTCCTGATGGATGATATTAATCTGGACAGAAATTACCAACTAAATTATGGTTGGAGGTATTAAAAACAAAACTGGCCTGACTGGGTCAGGGGTGAGACACAGCAAAAGCATACTCCACCCCTGAATCCGAGTGTCTTAGAAAATGGAGTCCCAGGCAGAAAACAGGAAATGTTTGTGGTGTTCTCTCAAGTGAAGACTTCCCTGGGGAAACAATGGCCTTCACTCAGTAAAGAACTGACTATCCTCTTTCAATTCTCCAAGATAAATAGGATGAAATAGTGCCTTTCCCAGGCTTTGGAAAGGACAGATTATCAGAGTGCCAGGAAGAAGATAATACCAAAAAGAATTTCCATGGAAGGACAAATAGACAACTGGCTTATGATTGCAGTTTAAGTAGTAGTAGACACACTAGGCATCCAGGAGACCAGTCATTCTGTAGCCTTGAATTTGAAGGTAACTTCCTGTTCTAAAACTCTTATTTGTTAGGGGCTTTTTAGAACTAGTTGCAACAAATGAAGTTGGTGACAACTTTTAGCTGTGCCCGTGTTGCTTTCTCTAGAGAAGGAAATTAGGTTTATTTGATTTTCTTGTACAATCTTAAGGGGAGGGGGGCACTTACCCTGTATAAGTGGCTACATTTCTTTAGGATTTGCAGTGGAGCCACCAACATTTACATTGCCAAACAAGGTTTCCTAAAGCACATCATTAGAAGGCTGAGGATACAATGAATGGGAACAAATGTTTTGGGGGGGTATCTGTGTAAAAGCAAAAGCACTATCTGGGAGAGATCTTTGAGAGAGAATATTGAAGTTAGTATTTTCTATGAGAACTCAATTTTTTTACTTTATATAAAAGTTCAGAGGTCAGAGTAAATAATAGAGTTAAGAAGATGGAATTTGGTCCTGTAAAGATTGTTAAAATAGAATAGTTAATAACTTTACTAACCACCACTATCTGCTTGAGGCTTCCTTACTATGCAGGAGGCTGAACTAACCAGGGAAACAGAATCAGTCTATCGGGAGGCAAGTTCAACATAGCTCTTTGCAGTGTTGGCTTGCTGACCCCAGAAATCCATCCAAAGTACAACAACAAACTGGATTATTAATGACCATTATCTTGGGGAGGTTCACAGCTTACCCCCTTCTTTCAAAACCTTTTAAATCATTTTTTTCTTCAGAAGTACATTACTGATAATGAGATTGACTTCTTAACCCAGTCAGCCCCCCAACAAGTTTAATCAGATTGCATTGACTCCCTTTATCCTAGTCAGCCCCCAAACGAATTTAATGAGATTGCACTGACTTTCCTTATCCAGATCAGCCCTTACCCAAGCTCATAAGGAATTTAATCCAAAGTAGGGAAGCCCATTGTGTCCTATACCAGTTTGGGAGGAGACAGATTCTTTTATCTAGATAGCCCAAATCTGGGGGGGGGGGGGGTCTGGTCTCTGTCCAGAGGTAAAAAGATGAAGCGACACCAGCCTGTTGGGCACATAAACTGTGTAGCCTAACTCCAGAGGGTTCAGCTTTGGATTGTGACTCCACTCACTCAGAGAAATAAACATGCAAACAACCTAATTCCATTTCTCTTTCTTGGACCCAGCTCTGCAGGCTGATAATCCTTATGTAGAAACTGGGTAAAATTCCTATTTCTCCCCATCCCTGTAGAACCTGGCTCAAGGCACAGATTTCAAAAGTAGAAGAGGCAAAAGACTCCTATCATCTACAAAGGGGATTTGAAAACTATTCAAGCAAAGAAACTCCTGAATAACAGAGCATTCATGCAAGAATAAGGCAGTGAAGAAAAAAGCTCTCAAGGTTCCTAGTGTAGTACGTGGCCAAGGAGGAGTTGTTTTTCTTTTCATTTGCCACTTTTCTTCAGAATAAGACTCAGTAAAAAGCCCAAGTCAATTATAATCACTTTTAGTAGAAAAGCTGTTATTCTAAAAAAAAATAAATAAAAGGATGAAAAAAGTATTTCAGAAGGAAAATTAATTTAGCATAACACCCATGGACATACCCATATGTGACCTACAAGTAAGAACGCATTTCTTTGCCTTGATCAAACTGGATCTTTCCAAAGTTGCCAGGCTTTGTTCCAACACCTTCAGGCTAGCTGTCCCTTGCCTGAAATCTAGAGGGCACAGTAGCGACAAGTCTTAAAAAGGCATACTGCAAGGTTATTAAAGACCGAAATGAGACCTTCAGAAAGCCCTATGGCTAGGGCTGCCAACAAGAGAAAGGGTGATAGAAATGGAAAATGCAAGGGCCTATAAAAGGGAAACTCCTCAACCTTCTAGAAAGGAAGTTTGTTGTTATTGAGTGTTTTCTCAACTCTCCAAGAACCCCTTTTGGGGTTTTCCTGACAAAGATACTGGAGCAGTTTGCCATTCATTTCCTTCTCCAGCTCGTTTTTTACAGGTGAGGAAACTGAGGTAAACAAAGTTAAGCAACTTGCCTGGCGTCTCACAGCTAGTACATGCCCATGGCTAGATTTGAACTCAGGTCCTCCTGACTCCAAGGTCTATCCACTATTCCATATCTATTCTATCCACTTCACCACCCAGGTACCCGAAAAATTAGGGGGGGATGGGCCATAACGCCAAGTTATGCCCTGGGTATGAATGAAAAGGCATTTATTAAGTGTACTTACTATATGCCAAATACCAGCTAAGCAGTGGGGATACAAATTCAAAGACAAAGTCCCTGCCCTGCAAGCAGCTCATATTCTAGAGGGAGAGATGAACAGGCACAGGAAGTAAATGGTGGCCAAGGCAGGATATTTTACTTTGAAAAAGTCTAGGGAAAATGAGTAGAACCTTAGAGAAATAAGCAGAATGACACACCCTAGAGTGTCACATGAAAACATTATATCCAGAGAAAACAGACCCAGGTGCTACAGGTTGCTTTGTTTATATTCAATGAGTTATTATTAGCAGCAGAATATATTAAGCCACTTCAGGACTCCTTGGTAACAAATTTAAAATCTCATATGTGTTTATAAGTGGCACTGGCAACAGGAAATTAAATCAAGCAGTCATGTTTATGCAAAGTACTTGTCCAGCTAGACAGACAAGCTCACCGTTACTCATTAGCTCCTAAAACTGGCCTCAAGTTGGGTAATACAGAGCTGGGGCACTAGAGACACCTGCATCCTAATCCCCAGATGCAGGAGGTAGGAATATTGAACGAAAATTACTATAAAGTGCTTTTTTAGATACTTCTAGTAACATTCAAACAGCAACTACTGCAACTAAACAATATTTAGGAACAGGGACTTGGGTCAATGACTGCCTTGGTCCAGAAGAACTCCCAAATGAGGACATTCCTTTCACAAAGAGCATGGTTCAGTACTTGCCCAAGGTCACATGGCTAGTGGGTCGGAGGTAGAATCAAAGATCTTCTGGCTTTGAGTCTGTGCTGCTTCTTTCATAACAACAGCAACAATAAAACAGAACATTTAAAATACTAAGTTGAGTTGTATCTACAACAAACTATACTTACTTCCAAATTTAATAAAAATATCTCACAAGAGTTTTGGCAGTGGTCTTAGGGCAAAGGAGGGCCTTTCTTCAGAAAATGGAGATCTCTTACATTCTGACATGATTTCCTGGGTTGTATGACCACTTAAATTTGGAAAGAAGCTTAGAGGTCATATCTAATTCATTTTGAAAATTAGGAAACTGAGGCCCTGAGATGAACTGCCAAAGGTCGGATAGGGAGAAAGTGGCAGAGCTGGGATTTGAACCCAGTTCTGAGGCTGAAGCTTCTTCCATTGTGCCCTGGATGGACCCATTTAGGCAGCTGTCCAAGCCCTGGCCATGGCTGTGGAGATGAGTGGAGACAATATACAAAAAGGCCAGCACCTGAGAATACCAACTGCAGGGGGGCAGGCCCAGGGCGAGTTCCACTTTCATCTGTTCTTCACCTCACCTCAATCACATCAATCAGGTAAAATTGAGAAGTTTATTGGGAAGACATGACAGGCAGAGACACCTCACATGACAAAAAAGAAACAGACTTTGAAAATGGCCCCTCCAGCCATGTGAGAGCCCAGCCCCATCTCCCTTAAAAGGACAGAAAACCTGGCAGATTAGTAACAACATTCTACAGCAGCCAACTCGCCCTGCTGGAGGGCATCAGCCTGGACAAAGCCCAACACCACACCCCCTCAAAATGGAGTTCAGCACCCCCACCAACAACTGGCAGTGGACAAGAGCCCTCCTGGAAATGACAATGTGGATTTGATGAAAATGTTGTTCAGACATCTCAGACCTGGGACGCTGCAGGGGGCAGGGACTGAAGAAGAGATGACAGGGGCATCTTAAGGAGGGTCCCAAACTTCCAGCTTTTCAGCCACTTTGACAAATATCTCCAAGTAAAAAAAAGTCACTTAAGTAAAATGCCCAATGTTTTTTCTGAGAGTTCCCCCTGGACTTCTCCCCCACTCCACACACCCATAGATGCAAATGGTAGAGCCCAAAGGCCACATTTTCAAAACAGAAAAGCAAGAACAAGCCCTGGCACTCTGTAAGGAGTCAGGAAGGAAGCTGGAGTCTGCTGGCGCCTCTCCCACACAGGCTTGTGTTCTCCAAGGCGACTGTCCAGCAGGTATATTGCACTGGTCTAGGTAAGGGTCTCACCCTTTGTTACCTGTCAAAGGAAAAGGGACACAACTCAGTGTATAAGGATTACAGAGGGTGTACGTCTGGTCCACTCATCCAGAACTCCCAAACAAGCTCTGCCCTTGAGGATCTCTGCCCCACCTCAAGACATAGTATCTCCCTGGTCATGCTCACCCTTGCTTCAATGTACTCGATTCTCCGTTCCAGAGCTGTCAGTTTCTCATTTAGTGTTGCAAGCCTTGAACGACAGGACATATCTAGTAAAAGGACACGAAAGGCTGAAAGTCAACATCACAACACAGACTCAAACCATACCCCCAAACCAAGAAGAGGAAATGACACCTCAGGCAGAACAAACGTTTAATGCAAAGCCCAGGAGCAGAGAGATCTTAAAGCTGTAGCTACACAATTCAGTGCCCTCATCAAGTCTGGGGCAATTGAACTTCCTACCCAAGATGGCAGAAGATAAGAGAGTCAATGGGCATTCAAGAGAGCGGTAGTCTTATAAGGAAGTTAAAGGTTTCAAATGGGGATAAAGAAAGGACAGGGAAGGAAGGAGTGGCACAAGGAGCAGGATGGCAGATTTTTAAAACTCATGTTGATAAATCTCAAATAACTCCAGGATGAAGTCACCTGAAGAACAATGCTAATAAATGTTCATGGAAGAAATCAATGAAAAGATTGTTTTTAGAACAAGATGCACCTGAAATCATCTTTATCTCCTTTATTTTACCTTTGAGGAAACCGAGGCTCAGAAAGATGAAATGAGTCAGTCAAGAATCTACTAAGTTACAGTTCCAGTACAAGCGTACAAGTCATTCCCCAACTGATAAATGGTCAAAGGATGTGAACAGGCAGTTTTCAGAGGAAGAAATTAAAGCTATCTCTAGTCATATGAAAAAGTGCTCTAAATCACTACTAATCAAAACAACTCTGAGGTACCACATCACACCTATCAGACTGGCTAACGTGACAAAACAGGAAGATGATAAATGCTGGAGAACATGTGGGAGAGCTGAAACAGTAATTCATTGTTGGTGGAGCTGTGAGCTGATCCAACCATTCTGGAGAGCAATTTGGAATTGTGCCCAAAGGGCTACAAAAATGTTCATACCCTTTGACTCAGCAATATCGCTTCCAGGATTGTATCCCCAAGAGATCATAAAAATGGGAAAAGGTCCCACATGTACAAAAATATTTATAGCAGCTCTCTTTGTGGTGGCCAAGAACTGGAAATCAAGGGGATACCCATCAATTAGGGAATGGCTGAACAAGTTGTGGTAAATGAATGTAATGGAATACTATTGTGCTATAAGAAATGATGAACAGAAAAACTTCAGAGAGGCCTCGAAAGACTTATATGAACTGATGCTGAGTAAAAGGAGGAGAATCAGAACTTTGTACACAACTACAGCGTGCAAGGAATTTTTTTGGTAGATTTAGTACTTCATTGCAATGCAAGGACTTAAAAAATTCCCAATGGACTCTTGAGGCAAAATGCCTTCCACATCCAGAGAAAGAACTATGGAATATGATCACAGAATTTTCTTTTGTATTATATTGTTTTGTTTTATGACTTCTCCCATTCATTTTAATTCTTCTATGCAATATGACTAAGGTGAAAATGTATTTAATAGGAATGTATGTGTAGAACCTATATAAAACTGTATGCCATCTCAGGGAGGGAATGGGGAGGGAGGGGAGGAGGAGGGGTAGGGAGAGGAAAAAAATCTAAGATATATGGAAGTGATTGTAGAACACTGAAAACAAATAAAATAATTTAACTTAAAAAAAAAATAAGTTATAGTTGCAGTTAGTAGTAGCAGAGCTGAGCCAAGAATCTAAATCTCCAGATGCCTCAACGGCATTCTTTCTACCTTCACATACAGATCCTCTCTCTTCATTCTTCGGGCTTCAATGTATTCTTTATTTCAATTAGCACAGGCTATGAATGCTGGGTACTGATGTAGAAACGAGAACTTCTGGGGAAAATAGTCACTCCACCTTAGAATTTATAGGTAAAGAAGAAACGGAGCCATACGTATACCCATATCCTGAATTTTGGAACGACAGACTCCAAAAAGCTTTAGTATAAAACAAAGTTCCCTATAAAACTTTAGGCCAAGCCTGCACAACCTGTGGCTCGCATGCTTTGGCATGCCAAAGGATTTCAGGCACCTGAGAAAAAGGTAGAGGAAAATATCCTTTATATTTTTGAGGGGTCATCCTGAAATTCTTTGGTGTGTCCATGAGCCATAGTGCAGGTCTGCTTTAGGCCGCAAGAAAGTCAGCATGGGAGGGACATGAAGCTCTCAAAAATTATATTCTGAAAATACAAAAAGAAACAGAATTGAGCAGAAAAAAAGGAAGGTGTCTATAGAAACAGATGTACAATTTTTTTTCTTCCTTTTTTGCTTCTTATAACAAGGTATGGCTCTTTAGGTGGGAGAGAGATACCATTTAGAAATGAAAATGATACAAAAGCTATCAAAAGAACGTTTATAAAAACAGAAAGACCAAAGCAAGGGGAGGTAATTGAAGACAAACACAAAAGTGGGGGTATCTCGTAAGAAAGAATATTACTGCCACAGCTCAGGTGGATAGTACAATAATGGATGACAGAAAGGAGACAAAAGAACTCCACTGTTATTTTGCTTTATAAATTTATATCTAGAAAGGAAACACAGCAAGCTCAATAAGAGACAACATCATGATACGAAGTCCAATATGCGAATGCCATTTCAGTGTATAGGACAAGACAACTCTGATCTGCTCTAGTCAGACTCCACCCGGAGCACCATGGCTGACTCAGGGAAAATTTTAGAAAAGACACTGTCAACCTAGAATGTGTCCAAAGAAGGACCAGGAGGTGAAGAACACTTAGATACCTCTTACTTCTTTAGAAACTTCTCCCCTGCAGGGTACAGTGGACAGTGTTGGATCTGGTATTGACACACGAGTTCAAATCCCAACACTTAACTAAGCTTTATGACCTTAGTCAAGTCATCTAACCTGTCTGAGCCTCAGTTTCTTCCTTTTTTCTACCTCACAAAGGCTGCTTTGAGGAAAGCACTTTGTAAATCTCAGGGCGTCATATAAATCGTAACCATATTTCTTGGGAGTCCTATGGTCCCCAAAATCTATTTCAGAAGGACAGGAGCTGTGCAGCAGTTACTAGCCTACTCCCAGTCCCACTAGATACTTATTAACTGAAGGAGCACAACTCAGAAAGCTAAGAATTAGGCTGAAAAACTGGCTTCTATTTCAAAAGGAAGGGGTCCTAACAGCCTCCCTTTGGAGAAGGCAGTGATTCCCCTCAATTGTCAAGGCATTACAGAGCCACCTTCTCAAAGCGATGGGGCCTCCTACTGCTTCCCTGTACCATCTGTCACAGTCAATCACAAAACCCACATTTCATGAAGCTGCAAGCACACAGACTAGGCCCAGAGTCAGGCTACTTCTGAGGGCTAGGGATTAGAACAAAACACATTCTTATGGTTAAATTCATTCAGCTCACAAGCACAGCAAGAACACTTTCAGTATGAAGGAAAAAAGCAAAGAAAATATAAAACACAATTACTAAAACATATGGATTTTTAAAAACATGTTTCCATTGTAAATCTTAAGTCCAAACTATAAAAGCCTACATTTTTCTTTAAGTTATACTTGGACATAAGACTCTACAGTTCTAAATTCAGTAACTATGTTATGCCACTTCAACAAAGAATAAAATGGCTGTGATTTGAGGGCTCATCAATGCAGAAATAACATCACCACATCTGATCCTATTTTTCAAGACAAGGCTGGTGAACAAAATGTGGCAAACAGTAGTGTCAGGTTATTATTAAATTTTAGAAAGAGGTTCTCATGATTTAGACAAAATGCTCTACTATCAGACAGCTTCATCTTTTGTTTGGAAGCACAATAATGTGTGTACACCATAACTTAAAAGAAACAATCTTCTATGTCCCCTTGTTCCAAAAAAAAGAATTACACATCCGAAGGGTTGGGTTCTTTTCAGCTTTCAATTTCAATATTGTTAATTACTATATTCAGATTTAAGATAAAATCAATGATCCTCTTACTTTCCCTAACCTCCCAATGGCCAATACAGAAGGTCTCCAGGCTTTAAGTTAAGAAAAGGTTGTTAAAAAATGATGTGAGGAAATGTACTAGTTTCTGTTCTCCCAGGGACATGGGAAGGCTTATGTCAGGAACTAACACCGAAAGTCAGAAAGTCTTCAACTCTCTGAGCTGATTTAAACCCAGCTCTACAGAACAGAGGTGTTCATAATCTTGACCAATTCAGAGAATCCTGGAATCTTGCAGCAAGAGACCTTTTCAATTGTTTAGTTTTATGTAACAGGAAACTAAGGTCTAAATAGGGCATATTATGTGCCTTAGGTCCTAACAACTACTTTATGGGCAGTGTAGGATTAGAAGGACCCCAAATTTTGGACTTGTGGTGCAACTCTCCACCAGTGCTCTATAAAACAGCATCTACTTCTGGATTTCCCAGAACACATTGAAAGGTGTTCTTCCCAACCTGGCACCATGCCCAAGGCCAGCCACTTAGCTATCCACAACTCTGAAAATTCTCCCTTATTTCCAGCATGGTGCCAATCTATCATCAAACATTTAAGTATCTCTTATGTGGGATAGATACAAAGTTGAGCTAAGACAAGATCCTGCCCTGAAGTAGCCTAATAGAGATAAGACAAGAACAGAGATAGCCACCAAAAATATCACATGCTCAAAGAGTCAAAGACATTGGCTTCAAGTCTAGCCTCAGATACTTACTACCTGTGGGACTTTGGGTAAGTCATTTAACTTCTCTGGGCCTCGATTTCCTCATCTGTAAAAGGTGGGGGTTGGACTAGGTGGCATCTAGGTCTATGATTCCTTCTCTAGAAACTATTAAGTGAGGCCTGAAGGGGAGGTAATGGAAGGCTTTCTGGATGAGGTGGTTTGAGTTACCAGAACTGTTTTTACTCTCCATACCTCAACCTTCTGCAAAGTAAAGAAACTGAGGCCATTAAGCCACACCAAGGTCAGAATGACATACTGCACTGGGGAAGTGGAAGGGAAGGAATAAGCATTTATATAGCACCTACTATGTACTAGGCACTATAGTAAACACTTTTACAAATGTCATCTCAACAACCCTATGAAGGCATTATTATTTTTAATAAGCATGTTACTACCACCCAGCACACCTGGGCCTCCTCAACCCATCACCTGAATTTTCCTTCCATAGTCATCCTCCAGGATGTTTATACTTAAGAGCTTACTATCACTTATAAGTATTTCTTTTTTTAAAAAATTCAATTTTATTTTCCTTTTCGGCTCCACATTTTCTTCTCCCCACCTTTCTTGCCATGAGAAAGCAAGAAAAACAAAACTCATCACAAGCATGTAGAGTAAAGCAAAATAAACTGTCATACTGGCCATACAGGCCCCCCAAAGCCTTAATCTGCCCCGAGTCCATCACTTCCCTATCTGAAAGTGGGCAGCTGGCATGTCACAAGTCCTCTGGAGTTGGAGCTAGTCTCTGTGTTGCTCTTTCAAAATTGTCTTTAGAATATCTTGGTCATTGCTGTGTAAATTGTTCTCTTGGCCCTGCTTGCTTTCCTTTTGATTAGTTCATACAAGTCTTCCTAGAATTCAGCATCCCCTTGATCACTTCTTAAAGCACAAGCGTATTCTATCACATTCACATACCATAACTTGTTAGGCTATTCCCCAACTGATGGGGCACCTCCTCAGTTTCCAATTCTTTGTCACAATGGGTCCTATTCCTCTGAGCTCTTTGGGATAAAGACCTAGTACTGATCTTATATGTACACCTATTTCCACCACTTCATGATTCTCTGATCATAACCTCCTGTCCTTACATCTCCTGACCTGCTCCTCTTCTCCTAAACCAACTGTTCCTTCCTCCAGGCTCTCAGTCCTTTGCTGTTCTCCAATTCCATCACCCTGTCTGGCCTCATTTTCCTCCCTTCACACTTTATACATATGCACTGGCCCCTTTGTCTACCTGCTATTCGGGTCCTGCCGACACTCAACCCTGGACCATCTCTCCCCATCCACCTGCCTTTTCTGCTGCTTCTCCAGAGCTAAATGCCCCTAGAGGAAGCCATGCAAGTGTGCTGACTGACTCCATTACAAATGCACATTATCTAATCTTAATCAGATCCTCACAGCTACACATCAATCCTTGTACTTTTCTACCTGACCTCACGTACACTCCACTGGGTATGCTCCAAATCTCCTTTAAGTCAGATACATATACCCCCATTCCATCTTCCAGTCAATCATTTTCTTGCCCTTCTTTATTCCCACCCTAATTACTAGCTCCACCCATGATGTGTACGACAACTGCTAAGTCTCCACCACCCTTAAAAATCCTCCCCTTGATCCTACTATCTTCTCAAGTTACTATCTTACATTCCTAAGGGCTTCCTCTGACCAATTCCTACAAAGAGTCCTAGACCACTTCTACTCACCACCCACTCATTCCTCAACTCCTTGAAATGTCTCACCACTCAATGGAAAGTGTTTTCTACAAGGCCACCAGAAAGGATCTCCGAGGGGTTAAATCTCAGGGTCTTTTTTTCAGTCTTCATTCTCCTTCATCTTTTTTGCATTTTCTGATACTGCTAACCAACTACTCACTCCCCCTATTGGTAGATTCACTCCTCCCTTGGATTCAGTGACATTATTTTTCCTACCTCTCTGCTGCTCAAACTCCTCTCCCAAAATAGGCATTTCTATTCTTATCTTTCTGCACTTTCTCCCTAGGTGATCTCCTTGGCTCCCATGAATTCAAGTACCTCTGCTCAGATGATAAAGCTATATATTCAGTCCTAAGCTTTCTCCTGAACTCTATAATGTCAACAGACCCTACCAGGATATTCTTTTGGCAAGCCAACTGACCATCTTATATCTTACCCACTAAAACTGCTCCTCCTTTGATCTTCCCTATTTCTGCTGAAAACACATACAGCTCATGCCCTTAGTTACCTTTAAATCAATCATCCTACTATCTTATCCTCCATATCCTGTCAGTTGTCAGCTAAGTTGTCAGTTCTACCCCCACTGCAGCTCCAGTTAGTCCTATTTCTCCACTTACCTGGCCACCATCCTAGCTCATGCCCTTCTCACCTATCACCTTGAATATTTTTAATTGATCTGTTCCTATTCAATCTGATTTCCAATCACATAAGCCCAGATAATGTGCTTAAGGCACAGATCTGATCATGTTATTCCCCTGATCAAAATCATCAGTGGTTCCCTATTACCTTTAGGATCAAATATCAATTCCTTAGCCTGGCATATAAGCTCTATATAACCTGGATCCAACCTACCTTTCTAGACTTAGTTCATTCACATCACCCACCTTTCCGTGTACATCATACATAGGACTATAGGTTGTTCCCCAAATTTTTCATTTTATTTTGAAACCATGTAATTTACACAATCCTACTCTCACAACTGCAATGTCTTCTTCCTCATCTGTAATTCTCAAACTTTATGTTCCTTCCAGGTTCAGCTTAAGAGGTTCTTCCTTAGTGAACTCTATCTTGGTCCTCCCACATCAAACTGTCTTCTATTTATGTTGTATCTTCCTAATACAATGTAAGCTCCTCTAAGGTCAAGGACTGGAAGGCTTTTGTATCTCCAGAACCTGGCACAGCTTCTTGCACAGAGTAAATCATATGCTGAACTGAACTGGGAGAAGTCTCATCCCTAACCTACATAAAAATATAGCCAAGAGTTCCTTCTTCTGGCCCTGTCACCAGAGGCAGACATGACCTTTCTCATCTCTGCTACTAGACTACGAGCTTTCTGTGGGCAGGGTCCCATTCACCTTTGCACCCTCCCCTAACTCCCCCTAACAGCACTCAATAAACACTTGTGGAAGGAATAAATGGAGCCAGAGAATTGGAGCATTTCATCCGAAGAAGAAGGAGCTCTGATATGGAACATTCCTTAGTTCTAAAGTAAATGACACTAAAGAGGCATCGGCATCTGCTTGGCTGCTGTCTGACCTCCGAGATGGGCTGTCTCCCCAGCTGGAATGGGAGTTCCTTGACAGCAGGGGGGCTTCCTTTTCTATATGTAAGCCCTTGGCGTTGCGCACAGTAAGCGTTTAATAAATGCCCTCACTGATTCGTGTCCCGGTTCTCCTGCCCACAGTCTCCTCGCAGGTAAAACAAGGGGGTCGATCCCCTCCCCCCCACTTCTTGGCCTCCTTCGAGACTCGGTGCCGAGCCCACCCTGGGGAGGCCCTTCCACTCTCCCCCGCCCAGGGCTTCCGCTCCCTCGGCCCCGCAGTCCGAGCCGCCGCTTCCTTTCGGTGGGGGCTCTCTGAAGGCAGAGGCAGGGTCTTTAATCCCTGACTCATAATCTTCCCACTCCCCAGACTGGGGGGCCCTCACGGGAATTCTCCCTCCCTTCCCCCCGGAAGCGCTCGAGAAGGGGGTCAAGGGATCGTCTCCTATGGGCCCAGCTGGCAAAGGGCGCCCCCACTCCACCCATTGGGGAGGGTAGGGGGGTGCAGGGTGGGGGTCACGGTGGGAGGCCCGGCGCGAAGGCGGGGTGTGGCGGGGGCAGCGGGGAGTGCAGTTTGGGGGACAGGGGACAGCCGCCTTCACCGACTCCCCCGGCTGCTCACCGAACGAGTTAAGGAAGTCCGCGATCTTCTTGATGCTGCTGGTGATGACCTCGATGTACTCGCGGTTTGCCCAGTCCTGGTGGATCTCCCGCTGCACCGGATCCTCCTGCCCCGCCATGGCCCCCGCCCGACCCAGCGCGCTTGCGCCGCCCACGCCGGAAGCTCGTTCTGGGCTCGCGCTCCGCCGGCTCCCGGAAGACGGAGGAGCCGGCAGCTAGGCGCGTGCGCACTCCAGATCCCTACCCCCGCCCTGACTCTGCGGAGAACCTCGGAGGAAGGGGGTTCGCGCGTGCGCCTTAAGCCCAGTGTGATGGTGGGCGGGACATGGGGGAGGGGCCTCCCAGCTGTCGAAGGCTGTTAAGGGGAGCGCGCGTGCGCCGGCCCCACCAGGCGACCTTGGCCTCTGAGGCCGCGGTCTGAACGTAGGGTCAAGGGGAGGTGTCTGTGGAAAGGGCTGGAGGAGAGGCCTTGAGCGCACTCTCCAAGCGCGCTTCGGGAGCGGCAGGACGGTGGTACCGTGCTTCGAGCGCCAGAGCCTTGGGTTCAAGCCTCCCGGCCGTGTGACCCTGAGCCGGTCCCCTCACCTCCAGTGCGGGCGCTGATGTGCGTCCGGGGAGGAGACAGGGACGCGACCCCCTCGGTGCCCCCCGGGTGCCATTCAAGAGTCGTGGCCCTGCCGGGGTCGCGCTGCCTGGTCATAAACAATAACAACCGTGGCGGGCATTTTATCCGTGCGGCGACATTTATTAAGCTCTTACTGTGTGCCGTCCCCGCGCTAAGCCCTAGGAATACAAAAAGGGGCAAGGGTCGGCCCCGCCCCCGGGAGCTCAGTCTAATGGGGAAACGACGTGTAGACCCCCGGCATCCAAGCACGCGCCGCCGGGGCCGGGCTGCCGGGGCCGGGCTGCCGGGGCCGGGCTGCCGGGGCCGGGCTGCCGGGGCCGGGCTGGACTCGCGCCCCTTCTCCGCCCCGCTGGGACCCCCAAGACCTGGCCGAGTTTTCCCCGGACGCTTTGCCTCTTTAAGATCCGTCCTTAAAATCCCTGATGAAAGAACTGACGATGGACTCTGAACGCAGACTGAAGCTCGATTTTTCAGTTATTTGCTTGGGGGCTTTGTGCGGTTTTCTTTCCCAACCTGACTCATGCGGAAATAAATTTTGCATGATTGCGTGCATATGACATATCATATCGCTTGCCTTCTCTATGAGGGGGAAGCTGAGGGAGGGAAAAAGAGAATTTGGATCTCAAAGGTTTAAAAGGTGAATGTTAAAAAAATACATGTAGTTAGGGAAAAAATTTGAAAAGAAATTCGTGGTCACAGGTGATGGCTCTCTTGGAGGTGGGAGGAGGGATTGCCTGAGAAATTGGGTGATGTAGAAACAAAAGGTTATCTATAACTTTTAAATGGGAGGGGTTGGACTAGATGACCTTTGGGGTCCTTCCAAGGTCCCTTCCAGCCCTAAATCTCTATCACAGTGACCTCAAGCCTATGATTTACAAAAGGCTGACCTTACCTCCCGGAATCTCAGAGCTGGGAAGGCTTTCCAGAGGCCATCTGGTCCAGTCCATGCCAGAATGAGAAATCCCTCCCTAACTTACATGGCAGGTGGTCATTCAGGCTTTGCTTAAATATTTCAAGGAGAAGAAAATCACTGCCTCCTCAGGTATCCAGTTACACTATGGGAACTGTTCTGGTAAATAGGAAGTGAAAAGGGGTCTGGTGTTTGAGGCAAGAGGATTTGGCCTCAAATCTAGGCCTGTCTAGGTCTGTTTCCTCTTTCGTAAAATTCAGGAGGCTATACTACATGGCTTCTTAGTTCTTTCCAAACTTAAATTTCTGATCTTAGGATACTTTTTTATAGTACAAAGCTAAATCTGCCTCCAGGCATCTTCTATCCATTGTTTCTAGTTCTGCCCTCTGGCCATCCCAAAGGAGCCCAATCTCTTTTCTAAGACAGCCTTTTAAGGTTTGAAGGCAGCTACCATATTCCCTCTTGAGTCTTCCCTAGGCTAAAAAAAGGCCAGTTCCTTCAACTGATCACCAAGTGGCATTGACTTGAAAGGATTTAACATAATTAGATCCTCACTAAAGCCTAAGAGGGAGGCAGATAAGAAGTCACATTCCCATTTTATAGTTGAGTAACTTGCCCAAAATAATTTTAAGTGTCAGAAACAGGTTCTGAATTTAGTAGCAGGTTGCCTAGTAACAAGAGTTGGCAATTTAGGGGGAGGGGAGTAATCCTGGAAGTTGGCTGGTTTAGAGAGAGAGGAGGCACATCTTTCATCTCCACCACTCAATTAGGAAGACACTATCCCAAATCCAAGATTTAGAATGAGAGAGGACATTAGAGGTCATCTAACTTGACCTCCTCTCCATCTACAGATGGGGCCCCAAAGGAAGGGACTCCCCCAAGTTCACAAAGCTTGTCAGTGATAGAGCCAGGGCTTCTGTGCTCTTTTCTGTCTTTTTGAGGCAACCTTAAATGAGCAGAGCTGTGGAATTCAAGCTGGCCAAAAATGCCCATTGTGTATATTAGAAAAATATTTCATTTTGTTCTGGGGCTGCCAGTCTACTGGCAGAATATCTTCCTAATTAGTTTCCCTAGAGCTATTACAAGGGTAAGTCAAGAGAACCAGTTGCCTCACTCATGCAAAGCTAAGTATACACAATATAAGATATAGCCCTCCTATCCCAAATATGCCATGTTAAATTTTATATCCTTTCCTTGGCAGTTAAGTAGTCCAGGATAGAGGTCTGGGCCCGAAGTCAGGAAGACCTGAGTTCAAATTTCTCACATACTAGCTGTGAAACCCTAGACAAGCCACTTTTTAACCAGTCTGCCTCAGTTTCCTCAGCTTTAAAATGGGGATCATAATGGTAGAGGTTGTTGTGAGGATGAACTAGTCATGGAACATTTGTAAAGCATTTAGCATAGTTCCTGACACATTATGGGTGCTTCAGAAGTGATGTTTCCTTCCTTGCCTTCAGTACAAACTTTGCTAGTGGCAGTGCTAGGTTCTGTGCTGCCCTGTTTGATCCGTGGAACTTAAAGACACCACAAGAGGAATGGCAGAGTCAGAATAAAATGGGTTTGGCTCCGGAGAGTTCAGCTGGAGATCTGGCTCTGTGACTCACCCGCCAGGTGACTTGGGACTTGGAACAAATCACCATCTCAGGCTCAGTTTCTTCATTCAATTTGACAAACTTTCACAAAGTGCCTGCTGAAGATTAACACCCATAGCACCAGCAGCATAGCCTGGGGGGGATAGAGTTGACCCTGGGTTCAATTCTCAACTGTCTGTGTGACCCTGGTCAAGTTGCTTAATCTCAGGACCCTTGGAAACTTTGACTCACAGGGTCAAACTCAAATAGAAATAGTGGTCATTAAACCATAAGTTTGGGCCTCATATTAACTTAGAAAACCATAGATTGTCATTATCTCTGCTCTATTGTATTTTTATTTCATTCAATACTTCCCAGTTACACTTTAATCTGGTTCAGCCTGAACCAGAGATTGCTGTGAGTGCTGAATGGTATTGGACACCCTCTCTAAAGCCTTAAATTGCAGAGAAGGTGTGGATCTGTATTAGTAAAATTTTCCTTACCCTGCAATTCTTTCCAGGTCTATTCCCTATCATATTTAATGTATAAAACACTATGTTGGATGCTGGGAGTGCTCAGATAAACCAAAATACTGTCACTGCCTTCACTGATCTTTTATTCTATGGAGAGAATAGAGCTTATGCACTGACCTGTCAGGCAGGCATGGAGAGAAAACCAGATAATATGACACCTGAAAATTGGAGGAGAGTGAATAGACACCTTCAGTCAAGTGAATCAGGGCAGGGTTTCTGAATGAGGTGAAACCTGAGCTGAGCTTTAGGGGAACAGAAACATGCCAGAGAGCGGGAAGAGGGCAGTGTAAGATCAGGTAACAACTGGTCCAATGTGACAGGAGGGTAGAAAACAGGATGACAATAGCATAAGGTTTCACATGATAGATGTCCAGGATGTCATTTGTCCTTCGTTCTCAAAGAGGATCATGACATCAGGGAGGTGATGCCATGACATGCAAGTGAATTGGATTTAAACGAAGGAGGGCTGTGCAAAGTCACCAGACTCACTTTCTCTTCCGGAGCCATCTCTCCAGTGGCAAGATATAGATAAGGACAACTGGAGATAGCCCAGGATGCAGTGGGAGACTTTCCCAGGTCTCAGTTTGACTGAGGCAGCTCCCATTCAGTTATGAAAGCTCATATAACCTGCTATATGAACTTCTCCAAAAATTGCCTCTGCAGTTTTGTTCACACTGTTCCTGGAATATCCTCCATGCCCTCCCCCATTCCTCATTGCCTCATATGCTCATTCTTAAATCATAGAGCATAGTGTTTAAATTTTATAGCATGGTGGTGTGGATAGGCTGGCCTTGCAATCAAAACCAGTTGAGTTTGAATACTACACCTCATATGCTACTACTGATTTCAGAAAAACCTACAAAGACTTACATGGACCAGTGCATGGTGAAGTGAGCAGAACCAGGAGAACACTGTACACAGTAACAGTAACGCTCTTCTATAATCAGCTATGATAGACTTAGCTCTTCTCAGTCATCCAATGATCCAAGACAAGTCCAAAAGACTCATGGCATAAAATGCTATCTACATCCAGAGAAAGAATTATGGAGTCTGAAGGCAGATCAAAGCAGACTTTTTTCACTTTTTTAGTTTTTTGGTTTTTTTCATGGCTTTTCCCTTTTGTTGTTCTTTCACAACATGAATAATGTAGAAATATTTCCATGATTGCACATGTGTAACCTATATCAGATTGCTTGCCATCTTATGAGGAAGAAAAGGAAAAAAGTTTGGAACTCAAAATCTTATAAAAATGAATATTGAAAACTAACTTTACATGTAATTAGAAAAAATAAAATACTGTTTACCCAAAAAAAGTCACTTCTGCTCTCTGAGCCCCAGTTTCCTCACCAGATGGCAACTATATAGTTATCCCTTCTACACTGAGATTCCTTCTCCACCCACCCTCTCCACTGTGGTTTTGATATATCATGGATCAGCATATGAAATTAAATGGGAATTTTGGGGAGTTTTGTGGAAGTTGTATACAACACACAAAGGCCAGTAGATGACACAGAAAAGGTTTAGAAACTCAGAAATGTATGGGCTATATATACATATATATTATATATATATATATATATATATAGTATTGTATGATATCAACATGTTTTATCTTTTAATACTATAATAATTCAGATTTTTTCCTCTGGTATGAAGGGAGAATAAAAAATCTTTACTGGATTTTCCAGATTGTGGAGCACAGCACCCCCAACCCCCTTGATGTGAGATAACTGTACTACCTGGAATATTTACAGAATTATTATGAGGTTCAAATGAGAGAAGTAAAGCACTTTGCAAAACTCAAAAGTATTACATAAATGCCATTATTATTATTATAGTACTTTTACAAGACGTGTATTTCTACTGACTCAGCCCATCGCCCCTTCTCTGTGATTTAATAATCTTCTTAAGTTATTGGTGAAAAATCCATCATCTTGCAGCCAATCAGGTGATGGGTGCTTTCCAAATGAGCTGGTCTGGTCCTCAGACAGAGACAGAGAGTACACTGGGTCCATCCTTGAAGCTTGTCCAGTTTGGCATTGCCTGCCAGGAGGTGTCCTCTACTGACAAAATCTTCAAAAAGTCAAGGTCCAAGCTTGGTCCAGAAGAAAAAAATATGAGCTTGTACCCCTCCCCTGCTTCTTTGCCGAGGTGAGGAATTTTGGTTGTGAAATACTGCATTTACTGTTGGACTCATATGATGTCCAGTTGCTGGACTTCATTGACAAAAAATTGCAAAATTATTTTTGGCTCTCTTTTCAATTATTTTTTTTTAAAGAAAGAGCATAGCTTTCTACATGGGGGGAGGAATAAGGTGATATAAACACAATTATGTCATTAAATTTGGGTGGGAAGCAAGGTCACCTCCATGTCACAGTGAGGTGTCATAGTCAATAGTTACTTACTTTCAAAGAGATGACATCTTTTAAAGCCCAGCTCAAATGCCGCCACTTTTTTTGAAGCCTTTCCTGATTTCCCTTCAAAATAATTATTGCCCTCAGATATCATGTAGTCCATTGTTCTATACTTTTCTAAAGCACCTATCATTTGCTTTTAATAAAGTAAATATCCATTTGTTTCTTAATTTCCTACCCTACTTTTCATCTTTCATTTAGAATTATTTTTCTGAACTTAAACACTGGAAAAAGGGACATTTCCCATATGCAAAACAGAACAGAAAAAGAAGATTCTATGTAAAACTGTGAATCTCCATTTCATAGCACTTGCTTTTTAAAAGATAATGAATTCTACATGTTACTTTCAAAACTCTGCTCCTTGTTGAGTCTTCCATCTGAACTACCTTTGCTCTTTTCTGTGCATTTTAAAAATAGCCTTTTTTTTTTTTGCTATCACTATTGCTACTCACTCCAATTAAATTCCCTCACCCCAATTAAACCAAAAGAAAAAACCTCAACTGTAACAAATAAATATATAAGTATAACAGACAAGTTAGCTGCTAAATGCATTTACACAGTGACCTTGTCCAACAATGCACACTCCTTTCTGTTCCTTGTACCCATTACCTCTCTGCTAGGAGGTGGGCAACATGTCTAGGGACATGGTTGGTTATTGCCTTGATCAGGGTTGTTAAGTCTTGCAAAGTTGTTTTTTCATTACAAAGTTACTTTCCTTGAATAGATTGCTTTCCTGTTCTGCTCACTTCACTCTCTATCAGTTCATCCTACCCAGGATTCTCTGAAATCCCCTTTGATAGTTTCTTGTGGCACGATTATATTCCATTATATTCATATACCATTATTTGTTCAGCCAGTCTCCACTTGTCTAAGAGGCTCCCCTTAGATTTTAGTTCTCTTTTTGCCCCCTTTCCATTTTCCCTTCAGGGTCAGATCCTCATCTTATTGTGGGACCCTAAGCAAATCACTTAACCGTGTAGCACCTATGTCTCTAAAACTGTGATAAATTGTGATTATACACACATACATATATACATGCATATATACACTTATGTTATACATACACTTATAACTATGCAAACCTTAAAAGCAGTATATAAATGCTTGCTATTATTATTCATTATGGCTTGTGATTCTTTACTGCCTGGTATTTATCCTCCCTCTTCCATATCCCTGCTTGTTTTCTACCAAAGAACTACTTTGTACCATGTACATAACTCAGACTGGATTCAGTCATTGGCTGTCCTGGTCTTTAATGCTACCTCTGTTGTAGCCTGCTAGTAAGCCTAGTCCTTTTACCACTTGGCATTGAGTACTAGTCTTCTATCTTCTTTTTTTGTTAGCTGTTTTTTCGCTTTGGTTTTACCAAGACTTGGTAGTTGGACTCTATCTCTAACTGGAGTTCATGGCAGTGAACCTTTATTTTCATATCTTTGCTTATTCCTCACTGAACTCTTTTGAGTTAACTCCATAGCTAGGCTATAAGCTTCCAACAATTCTTTCAGGTAAGCAACAAGCATTTTATTAAGCTTATACTGTGCACTAGTCATTAAGCTAAGCACTAAGGGTTTAAAAAAAAAAAAAGACAAAACAGTCCTTCCCTTTAAGGATCTTTTATTGTAAAGAAGACAGCATCATGCAAAAAAAAAAATGTACATATAAGATATATACAGTATAAATGGAAAGGAACCTTAGAGATAATTGGTTCTAGCCTAGTAGAAATATGCAGCTTGGATGAAAATAATGTGACCACTGCAGGGAATTCATTATTCACACTAATTGGGATCTAGCTGTAATGCCTCACTCATAGAAAAAAATGCTGAAATTTATCTTATACAGATCGATAGGCTTTGCTCTCTGTTTCCCAGTTCCAAAAATAAATGGGTTTCTCTTCTTTTTGAGGCAATCGGGGATTACTTTGTACTTACTTCATATTTTTTTTTGTATTTATCTGCATAAATACAGGTTGTCTCCCTTCTTGCAGAATGCCAGTTTCTTGAATGTGGCTGTTTTGTTTTACTTTGTATCCAAAGCACCAAGCTTTGTGCCTGCAACATAGTAAGCACTTGACAATGACAAGAAGAATGAATGAACAAACAAATATTGAATAAAAGGATGTCTTCTTTTATACCAACACTGGATTTACTTCTTTGTTACTTTTACCCCTTGCTCATCCTTCTGCCCTCTCAGGTCTAATTCTGCTTCCCTGGGAGAGACTTTCAATTACTTAAAGGCAGCTACTATGTGTCTCTTGAATCTCTCTTCTGCAAGCTGAAGATCTCAGTTCCTTCAAGAAGCTCTTATAAAGCATGTTCTTTGAATTCTGCTTCCCCTTATCTGGATACTTTCTAGCCTATGAATGCCCTTCTGGGGCCTTAGTGAGGGGTGAGTATCTGCTCAGATCACTCACCTCCTTCTCTCTGCTTGATTTCCTTCTACCACTGTGGCCATACACCCCCTTGCTGTATAGAACCCACCTCTCTCTTTTTAAGTGGCAGAATTAATTTAGCAGTCCAGTTTCCACTACACAAGTCATTCATAAAAACAAGATGGTGATATTCAGGCACCACAGCCAGAGAGAACCTTCAAAGTCAAGAGGCCAAGGAGATGACTCTCCAAGGAATCAGATGGGAGTTTTTAGTGCCAGTGTGGAAGGACACGCTTTGGCCCCAAAGAACTATGTGTTGCTGCCTACCAGGTAGAAGGAACATGTCCATTCCTTGCCACCTATTAATTTCTACCACAGGAAAAGTTACACCTAACCTTTCTCATCCATGCCAACCATCTCTTCATTTCTTATATGGCTGCAGGCTGAATTCATTTCTTCATCATATCCCAGTGTACACCAGTTACTTTATCCTCATACTTCACTTTTCTTCACTCATTCTGCCACCACCCTAGTTCAGGCTCTCATCCCCACTTACCTGGGTTACTGGGATAGTCTCCTAGCCGCAATTTCCTCACTATCATCAATATCCTTCATAAAATGCCAATGTGTTTTTTCCTAAAGTCACCCCCTCCCCCTGTACTCCACCTTCAGTGGTTGTTTGATATTATCTCTGGGATCAAATATAAATTCCTTTGTTTGGCTTTTAAAGCCTGTTTGATACCCCCCCCCATCCCATTTCTGTGCTGTTCCCCCTCCCTAGAATGCTATCTCTCACCCCCTTCACTTCAAGACTCAGATCAAATATCACTTCCTCTGGACCATCTTTCCCCCTCCCCCACTACTAGTGCCTTCCCATCTTCCATCCACTCTATGTATCATGTGTTCATGCACAAGCCTGCATACTTCTTTATATAGTTGTTATCTCCTCATTAGAATATAAGCTCCTTGAAGACAGGAACTGTTTTTCTTTTTTTCCTCACATCCTCAGTGTTTGGCATGTTATTCTGGCAATAAGTACTTAATAAATACTTGTGAAATGATTTAAGAGATTTTGTCCAAAACTTTGGGTGGGGCTATTACAAGTCAGAGAGGATAAGAAGCCCTATCCCCTCTCTTTGGGATCAGGTCACCCCCAGAATGAATCTGGCCCCCAAATGAGTTCAGAGTGGAAGGACTTTATGAGAAGGGGTCCTGTGAGCCACAGGTTATATTTTCATCTTAGAAATGAGAGATCTAAAGTTCTGAGAGCTGGTTAGTGCCAGAATTGGAGATTAAACTTCTAGTTTCTTAGCTCCAAATTCAACACTCTTTCCACTACATCACACTGCTGGTTCATACTGGTTCAGTGGCAGCCAGCAGATAGAATACTGGACTTGGAGCTAGGAAGACCTGAGTTAAAATCCAGCCTCTTCCAAGTTACTAGTTATGTGACCCTGGTGAAGTCACTTAACTTCTATTTCAGTTTTCTCATCTGTAAAATGGGAACACCTATATCTTACAAGACTGTTATAAAGATGAGATAATTATTTGTAAAACTCTTTGCAAACCTGACTACATAAATGCTAAGTATCATCATCACTACTTGATACCTGACAGGAGGGAACACGTACATATTGCCAAGTCATTCAATTAAATAATGTGGCTTCAGAGACTTCAAATTTCACTAGGGAGAGAGATTTCATTTTTCAGTGCCCAGTGTCTACCTAACAAATAGTAGGCACTTAATAAATGTTCTGAATTGAGAGAAAGCATGGTACAGAGGCAGTGTTAGCTCCAGTCAGAGGCTCTGGGTTCAAATCCTAACTGCTGCTTACTTCATGCTTGACCTTTGGCAAGTCTCCTTTTTTTTAGGCCTCAGTTTCTTCTTCTGTAAAAATGAGGGGGTTGTACTAGATGACTTTTAAAGTCCCTTCTTGGCTTGAAAAATAGCCTATTAATAGAATGCTTACACTCTTACTTCAAGTACTTTAATTAATACACAGTTGTCCATCAGAGACTGATGTTATTAACAATAAAGTGAATTTCTTCTTTTGATTAAGGGGAAAGAAATTACCTACCATTTTTTCTGGACAAAGTCTTTAGTTTGGTAATAACTCATGAACATGAACTAAATACTCACCTTTGCTCCTTTCTCTCAAATCTGAAATAGTTTATAGGTCTTCTGGGATAATCCCCATACTTTCAAACTTCAGGGAATCCTGGAAAAGACACTGGACTTGGGCACAGAGGACCTATGTACAAATCCTACTTACTAGATGGGTGAACATGGGCTGGGCATATCAACTCTCTAAGCTTTCCCCCCCACTGCAAAATAGGATAACACTTGCATTATATAGTAGTGGATAAAGAGCTGGTCTCAGAGCCAGGAAGACCTGGGTTCCAATTCTGCTTTGACTTACTGCCTGTGGGATATTGGGCAAACAAATTGATGTGGAGACAAACAGTGCCCTAAGAGTTCAAAATATTAAGGATTCACTTTGTGAAGTCCCTGGTTTATTTTCTAACCTGAAGGCATTCTAAAAGTCTATCCCCTTTATCTGAAACACCATGAAACTTCCTCCTTATCCTGGACCATAAAATTCCTTGTCTTCTGCCATCCTGGGTCATAAAGTTTCCCCTGTCTCTCTTATCTTGTGTCATCTATCTTCCTCATCCTGTCCCTAAAATCTCCAACTTCCATTAGAAACCCTAAAAATTACATCATCATCCTACAGACAGTGTACATAAGTTTGGTGCTTTTCCTATATCAGTGCCTTTTGTTTAAATTCTTTCTAAATCTCAGACCGGCTGCTTTTTCATCAATAAAGCTCCCAAACACCACAGATGTCTAAGTGAATTCATTCAAATTTGAACCAGTTCTCCCATCTCTCTTCTCAACAGAATCACTTAACTTCGGTATTCTGGATGACTCTCTAGGACGACTGCTGTTGTTCGTCCATAGTTTTCAAAGGATCCTCAGGTCCTCAGACGCCAAGAGCTGCACTGAAGCCACGCAGGAAAGCCTATGTCAATGTGGATTATAATTATTATGACCATACTCATCCATTTCAGCACCACGCTAACCCTATTACTTCTCACTACAACTCGCTGTCATTGCCATAGCCTGGTGCTAAAACCTGTATTCCTTTTAACAGGAGGATCCCTTCCTTATTCAGTAGGATCCCAGACCTAGAAAGGACCTTGGAGGCCATCCTAGTCCAATCCCTTCATTCCTTTTTTTTTTTTTTAAACAGATGAAGACTCTCGGGCTGAAGGAGTGTAAGTGACTTGAACAGGGTCACAGAAGGAGTGTCTGAATAGGGATCTGAACCTGTCCTTCGCCCCTTCAGAAGCAGTGCCTCCTACTTACTGCGTGACATGGGACAAGTGACTTTCTTTCTCTGAGCCTCAGTAAAATGAGAGAGTAGGACTAATCTCTCAATGCCCCTTTAACCCTGATACCTGGGCACACGCGATACCGTCCCGCTCTGACTCCATTCAACCTACAAGTGATTCGAGAAGCTGGAGGAAGTCCCGAATTAGGGAGGAAAAGACAGAATCAGCGAACTCATAAAGAGGAGAAAATATGTTTTTAGTAACCCCGCCCCTGGCAGGGAGAATGAATGGACCAGCAGAGAGTGAAAGTCAATACTGAGATCTAGGCGTTTCGAAAGGGTCGAGATCCAGAGGCTGGCAGAGGAGGAAGCCCCCTGGGGTAGCTGCTCCTCGCGGGTGTCTCCCGGCCTCCCACGCCCCCTGCCCCCTCCCGGCCGCGGGCTCTTCCCACGGGGCCTGGGTCACAAAGGCCGTTGCCAGGCACCCAGCAGAGGAAAGATGCGGCCCCGGGAACAGCGGCCGCCACTCGGGAGCGTGCGTCCTGCGGAGCACAGCAGGTGAGCTCCCCATCCGATCGTCCAACACCCTCTCCGGCAGCTGGGACTAGAGCCGGACTCCGGCTCTGACCAGCCTCACCTTCTTGTCCCCACCCCGGGCGAGGTCCCCTTTCCTTCATCAACCCCAGGCTAAGACGGAGACAATTCCTTTCTGTCCGGCTAGGAGGTGGATCTATCTCCACACCCACCCGGGGAGCTCCAGCCACTCGAAATACCACTGTCGACCTCGGAGGTGACACACGGCTTGGCTGCGGTTCTGCATCCTTATTTTCCAGGTGGAGAAGTTGAGGTACAGGGCTCTTCTGAACGTCCCGGGAGACGCCTTGTTCATCTCTCTTCTTGGTCATCCGAGCTTACATAGTTAAGGGATTTGGGGAAAGCTCTTTAGACTGGTTGAAGACTAAGTCTAATTTAAAGGCCGTAAGATTGATGCCTCGAAAAGATCGTATTTATTGTTTCATGGAAAGATCATTGTAGTGAAAGCAGATCTGTGTTCCAATCCTGCTCAGTTGACTTTGAGCAGTCCCTTTCATTCCTTGAGTCTGTTTCCTCATTTGTAAAATGGGTGGAGTGGGGAAGTGGTCTCATAGATCCCCTGAAGCTATACCTATAAAGCTCCAATTCATACATTTCTCAGGAAACTGATCCTACAACTAAAATTTCTCTTGGTGCATCCCAATGAGTAAAGTTAAGTGAGGCTGGGGGTAGGGAAAGAAGGGGAGCTCATTTTGTTCTCGTTATATTCCTAAAATTGCATGGAATATAGTGTACTCAATTTTAATATTACAGACACACAAAAATATTTGGGTGAAGTGTTTAGAATGTGTAATAATTCCTTTACTTCTTGGAGTTTTTTTTAAGGAGATTGGTTCATTAAGTCTTATTTCCACTAAATAATCAGATTTCCACAACTGATTCTCAGTCATCATTTGAACATGCACAATTTACAAAGCACTCCTTGCTTATAAAAATTCTGGAGGAAATATTGTAAATTGATCTGGGAATTACTTTAACCCTTCCTCTCCACACCTCCAAAATGCAAAAACCAACAAAAGTCTCCCAAACCAATTCTCAGCAACAGGTTTATCATTTGGGTGAAATTTGTCCATTAAATTCACTAACAAACTAAGGTGGTGTGAATCTCTGGAATTTTCAGGACTAAAACTGAATAGAATCTCCCAGAATTGAAAATCTAGTCCTTTGCCTTTTGTAGGGAGAAGAAGAAGGGTCAGAGAAAGGCACATTTGTCTAGGCAAATGAGAGGAATCTTTATCAACCCGGGTACTTAGAAATGTAGAATTCACATGCAATCTTGAACAAATAAGCTAAACTTGATTCACCTGAATTAAAGGGGAGGTAGGAGGGTGGTATCATCAAATAATAAATAAAAGACATGGCCATGAATATAACAAGTATTCTACAGACTGGCAAATACTAGTAAAACAAGTATTCTACAGACCAGAACCAGAATCAGAACCAGGCTTTTATTTAAAAGTAGTTGGTATTTCAGATCTTTCTTTTTCCTTAGTATCCTTTCAAGGGCATTAGAATGACTGGTCATTTGTAGGGGAAAAAACATTATTTTTAATGGGTAAGAAGTACTGGAAGCAGCTTTTGACTCTGAAGGAAGAGAGGTTCCACATGTTAATTGCTCTCCTCTAGGTGTAACAATGGCAGGATATCAGCTCTGGTCACCATGGACCCCACTGGATGAGAGCTTCCAGTGGCTGCGACATACAACTCCTACCCCTTCTTCCAAGCACCCCTTTAGGGCCTCTCACTGCTTCCCACACACTCCTTCAGATCTGGAAGTGCAGCTTTGCTTCCAAGAGGTCACCCTCGTCCTAGATAGCCCCTTTCTAGAAGCTGGGGTGAGCCCCAAATTGCCCTGTCACACATCAGAGCTCCGAACGATGAACAGTAAGAAAGGTCTCGTCAGGAAGCCTCAGCCTGTCCGCATCAGTGGAGTGGACTCTGTCTTTGGAAGGATCATCACGGCTCAGCCCCCAAAGTGGACGGGGACATTTCGAGTTTCAGACAAATCAGCATTTTGCAAAATCATCAGTCGGGAGCATCAGTGGCCCACTGGACTAAAGGAACCCCAAATCCAAATGACAGTGACTATGTGTAAGCAGATGCTTCGGTCTATCCTGTTACTGTATGCAACTTACAAGAAGTGCACTTTTGCCTTGCAACACTCCAAGTAAAACCCCTCCCTGGTTTGCAGTCACACTCATACCAAGTCCTTTGGTAAGCATCTGGAGTTTACGGAAACTCATGTAAAGGAAACTGCAACATCCTTGGAGCTGTCTTACCTCTTCTGTCAAGACAAGACAATGCAGGAGTCCCCCCCATCAAAAAGGGCCGGTGACACAGAGCAAGAGAGAACAGAACGTCTTTCACTTGTAAAATTAAACCACTTTAAAAATGAGTCAAACTAGCACATGTACTCGTGATAATGAAGAGCATTAAACAAACAGTATATACCAAAGAGCACAGGGACTGGCTTGTTATTCTTTTAAATTTAAGGCAACAAACAGCTATAGTTTTTAAATAGTGAGAGGAGTATATGGTGTGCTCTGTGAACAGGATGAAGCCAGAGGCATCAGGTCATAAGTAAAAAAAGAAGCCTGGAGGGAGAAGGCAGAGAACCCACATGGGTAGAAACCCCCCAGATTAAACCCACTGGCATTCCAGCATGACAGATATGGGGGAGGGAGAAGGCTGGGAGGGGGCAGGGTCACCTCAGCAAGGGTTGCAGGCAAAACTGAGCCAAGCTCTCAGAAGGAAGACATCTGATTTCCTGTTTTTAGTTGAAGTTCCACAATTCACATTCCTTATCTGCTGTGGTAACTCAAATTGCAAATTATTTTTAGAGCAATCTGTAACTGTTATCAGAGTAAATTCACAGGACATAATGGGAATTGAGAATAAAACTTATGTGCAAACAAAGCCAAGTTTTGTGCTGCCCCCTCTTACCCCTGGCCATATAACAGGACAAGATGCTGAGCAGCAGCTGATGTGTGGCCCTTTGACATGTGATGGGTTATTCATTGTCACTGCTGGTCGACCCTAAACAGCAGTCAGGCTGGGCTTCCCCATGCTGGAGCATTCCAAGGGGAATTGGAATATGGGGTTTTTGGCAGGAAGCCAAAAATCTTATCAGATACTGCCATACAACTTTATTTCTTAGTATCAGTCTTGTGCATTCTTCTGTAAAGACCGTGACATTCCATCTATTACCCCAGTCAAGGAAAGGTGGAAAGTCCAAGTAGGGGATAGGAATTTATCCAAAAGATAAGGTGGGGTAAGCCTCATCCTCAGAACCAACTAAAGCGCTTGCTTTCCAGTCTGGCTTCTAAGATCTGAAATCATATAAAATATAGACAATCTTCACACTGTGTATACAGCAGAGTGATGTTCTCACAAGCCAAAAGGGAAATGAATCATGTATGTCATTAAAGAATGTCACTTCCCATAACAGCAGGCTTGATGCTGGCAGATAGTCTGAAAATCATGGCTGGGATGATGCCATAAAGATGCCTCATCTTCACATAAGGAATAAGATGCTGCTAAGGAGACAGATGGCAAGAGGCCAGAAAGCGTGAGTGCAGATGAGGGGTGGGAAGGGGGGGTTTGGGAGGAGAAGGAGCAGCCTCTTCCACTTCCACTCAGTCATCACTCTCATGATCATCTTCTTCATTTCCAACACTTGCTTCATCTGCACTTCCCTGAAGCAAAGAATAACCAAATTAACAAGCTGAACATTGTAGGAGCTATAGACCCTAACATTCTGTATGAACGTTGTATGGGGGGAAGGGGAAGAGGTGGATCTGTATGGCCAGGCATAGACTCGCCACTCCTAGTGGAAGTACAGTAGTAGCCATCATTTTTAAACATTCAATAGACAAAGCAGCATTCTCAATTTCTTGACTTTTTAGAACCCTGGACAACAGCACAGAGTAGATGAACTTTAAATAGTCACAAAGAATTAAAGCTTTCCAAGTAGCCTGAGACCTAACTTAGTAACTCCTACCATGTGGAATTTGGTGGTTTTAGTGGGCTGTGACTGCTCAAGAGTTTAGTTAGAGGAAGGACCAGAAGGACAAGGGGCAAGTATACATTTTTCCTGAATGCGTAAATAAAAGAATTAGTTTAACTCAAGACTTTCCTCCCAAATGCATGTTCTGCAGGAAAAAAAAAAATAAGCAAGATCCCATCGTGCAGGAAAAATTTTCAGACATGAGCCCAATAGGAAGCTACAAGGGAAACTCAATTGGCATTGAGGCCCAAATGTAAGATATTTGGGAATAACTACAGGTAAACAAACCAGTGAGCTGCATGGAAAAAAAAAGAATTAATCCAAGTACTGCCACAGAATATTAACTCTATGCAGGTCAAACAATTTTTAGTCTTTCCTCTGCCTCCCAGAGCTCTATTGAGAATACTGTTTATTTGGCTAGGCATAAGAGTGTATGTGCGTGTGTGTGTGTGTGTGTGTGTGTGTGAGAGAGAGAGAGAGAGAGAGAGAGAGAGAGAGAGAGAGAGAGAGAGAGAGAGAGAGACAGGGAGAGAATAAGAGTTTGTGTACTATACTGAGAAGTGTTTGACTAACTGTTTGACTATCCAAATCTAACCACACAAGGCAATGGAAATACCTCCTCTGTTTCCTGCTTGGAGAGTTCAGAGGTCACCTCCTCCTGGTTCTCATCCATTGAGCTTTCCTGGGATTGTTGTGACAGGATCTCTTCACCCTATTTGATATAATAGTCAGAAGCCTTGAATTCTTTCTACCACAGGTTCTGCCGTGGTCTGGGCAACTAAAAATCAAAGCCTGACAGAAATCCAGAATGTAATTGTAATGAACCCTAAAATCTGGGGAGTCTAAAATGGACCCTTTACTACAACTCAGTGCTAAATGGGCACATGGGTTATTCTGCATAGTACAAGCCACTTTCCCTCCCATAATGACATGAGCACTCTCTAAAGGATCTTAGGAATGAACGCTGAAGGTAATTCCAGGAAGAAAACCAGTTTAGGAAGAAAAGAAATAACACCACTACATATACAAAGGTGACACTAGTGGCTCAGACTCAGCAGGGAATGAATGCAATGGGATATTTTTCCATTAGGTCTTTCACTCTCCCTTATGACCAATGACATACAGTTATGAGATGGCTGCCAACTGGGGTACAGCATGTGACCACGGCATAGAATGGATTGTAGGAGACCGATCATCACTTGAGCCTCATTAACACTGTCCTTTAATTCACCAAGCTAGCCAGGGATAGGGAACCAGGGCTTAGAAGGTCAGTTACCAGCAGTCATCCCTTGCTTTGTATTCTAGATGTTTCCCTCCTCACTCTTCTCTGATGTGAACCTCCCAGGTTTCTTAGGTAGGACTGACCCAGTCTGCCTTGATGGGCCCCAAGCTCACCTGTAGGTCCCTGTTTTTGAGGTTGCCCAGCCAGAAAGCTTCCTGGCAATTGTTGAGGATCAGCATGGCTTTCACCCTATACACAAACAGCTCCAGGGTTTTCTTCAACAAAGGCACATGGTTGGTAAGACTTGTATCTTGGTGAATCTGAAAGTGGAACCAAATGTCCCTAAGCCAAGTAGAGTCTACTCTTCTTTGCTGCCTGTGAGGATTCTCCTCACCTTCTTGCACTCCCCAAAGAGTCGACAGGTTGGGTGCCAGGAATGCATACAGAAAAGTGAGACAGTTGGAGTAGACTCCCACTTCTCCAATATAAAGGATGGTCAATCATCACAGGTTAGGGAGTCAAGAACAGAGAATCTAAGAGTTAGTTACAAGGGGCCTCAACAGAGCCTTCTGGTCCAACCCACATACTATAAATAACATGCTTCCAAAGTGGCAATCCAGGGTTTCTTCGAAGACCAGTATGGAGAGGGAGCCCATCACCTCCCAGGTCAGCCCCTTGGGATGGCCTGAATTTCCAGGAAGTTTCTCTTGATATCCAAACTAAATTGTTCCTGTTTCTGCCATAGCGGGGCCAGGCAGAACAAGGCTAATCCCTCCCCATGAAATAATTCAGATACTTGAACATAACCATTATGTCTCCTTTAAGTCTTTTCTGTAGGTTAAAAATACCCAGTTCTAAGTGGTCCTCATACATCCTGACCTCAAGGCCCTTCACCATTCTGGCTGTCCTCCTCTGGACATTTTTCCATTTATCAATATCCTTAGATTACTTAAACCACTGAGTTGGAATTCACTCCCTGACAGGGACAGAGAATGGGGAATTCTGTGGAAGAGCGTAAGTTCTTGCCTTCCATGATGTCAACCTCAAAAAAGGCATCATAGATACCTCAGATACCTTTTTAAGAAGCTGGTAAGAATCTATGACGACCTTTCATGTACTTGTTTATGTTAATAACAAAAAACTCTAATAGATCTAATTGGTTGAAATGCAATTTGAATCTTCACAAGAAGCACCTTCTAAAAATGGACCTGAGAGGAGAAAACAGGCAGCCAAAGGCCTACGTAGAAGGCCCAATTCATCTGCCAAATAGCCTTGGCATTCTGCAGTCCCTTGAGCCTTTGGACTAAGGAAGACAGCAACTAGCAAGAAAAGACAATTGAATTTTTTCTTTTGTGCCTAAAGTGTTATCAGAAGCAAGAGACCTGTTTCTGCCAGGCAGATTATAAATGTAAAGAGGCTCCAACAGCTGGCTTCCTGTCACTTACTCAGCAGGGCTCACTACTTATATAATGCATCCATGGGCATTCTGTCTCTCTCCCCTAACAACACGTGCTGGAACATGGAGGGTGTGAATTTATTTCACATACTGAAATTTATCTTAGGCCTGGCTGTTCCTCAGTTCCCCAAGTCTTCACAATACTAAATAACATGACTTCAGATATCCAGGTTGCCAAAAATTTAGAAGCTGGTAAAGAAACTCTCTGAGCCTATGAAATGGTAACCTGTGCCTGCAAATTTTAAACAGATATGAGGGGGCTGATACATGACCCATTTGCCTCTTACCTTAGAATGCCCACACATATGATGAAGTTGTCTGGTACTCAACTGGAAGGTTTTCAGTAAACTCAAAACATCTTCCTGAAACCAACCCAGAAAAGTTTATTATGTAAAAATTGCTCTTCCTAGCAAGTTGTCAACTGAGGCTAAAAAAGATTTTCCTTTTTTCTGCAACCAGAGTTCTCATTTCATTACAAATGCAAAAAATAAGGCCAAGACAGGAGAACCTCACAAGGAAGGGACTGAAAAGGTCCTGGCTACACAGCTATGTCATCTTTACTTGGTCCTTGTCTACAAGGAAGAGTGATGGGGCAGGCGAAGGTCTTCCTTAGTCCTGGCATCTCTTGTTACCTGGCAGACAGTGGAATTCATTGGAAAAAACCTTGTGCTAAGAATCTCAAGATGGGATACTAGTTAGCTCTAGATGTGGGACTTAAGTCAAGTCACTTAACCTCCTGGGCCTCAGTTTCCTTCCTGCTAAATAAAACCTGAGAGAATTTTCAAGAAAAATCAAATATCAGTATTTTTTAAGGCTTTTAAAAGCATGAACCAAGGGTAAGAGGGTCAGTCTCCATGTGCTTACAACCTTCTCTATAGTACGCAATCTTGCTAGTGTGTTCCCAAGACTTACCTAGCCCTCCCATTGCTAGAACCCAAAGCTCAACAATAAAATGTGCTCTGACAGAGTTCTCTGGTCATGTCCCCAGCAACCTGGGAATTGTGATCCCACAGACTAATTTCACAGTACTGCTAGGAGGAATGACTTGACAAAAGTTAGAATAATGGCCCTTTCTCAAGACAAAGTATTAAATACCCAGAACCCTGAGAATAATTGGTGCTTTCAAAAGGAAAAGCATTTAGTTTTAAGCTGGGACGTCAGTCCCATTCTTGAGAATAGGGTAACTCTGCTAAAGAAGCAACAGAATTGAAAGGCTGTCTCTCCATCCAAAGTCCCCACCGCACTCCTCTTCTGGAAAGTCAATGTTAATGTCAATTCTGGTACCCGGGTAAAGAAGAAGGGAATGTTGGTTCTGAGGCTTAGATAAGAACATGGACACTCCAGACAACAGGGATGCACCAGCAAGGTTGTTACTTCTATTTTTCATCTTAGGGGCAGCCTAGGAAGGTGGGTTCAAACTAGGCTTGACCCACCTTGGTTGTGGTCTCCTTTGGGGTGGGTGCCTGGTTCTATTCTGGTTCTTCTGTTCCCAGACTGGAGTGGACCCAACCCAAAAGCCCACCCTGCCTCTTTGTCTTCCACTGGCTTGCTCTTACCCGATGTTTCCTGAAACTGAAGTCCAGGAGTGGCATGCACTGCTTCAGAAAGGTTTCCACAAAGAGACGTCCATACTAAAGGGAAAGATGGCAGAGCTCACACTTGATGGTCTAAAGCTCCATCCCTGGGCTACGGAGTCTCCAAAGGAGAAGACTGAATGCTCTTCTGCCTTCTCTCTTTCCTCCTACCTGCCCAGGAATCTTGGGCAAGGTAGTCACTGCTATATCAGCCTTCACTCAGCACTCCTAGCTAATTCCTGGAGCATCCACACTCCCAACCTCTCCTTGACTGGCTCCCTTGGCCTCTAACCAGGGATTTAAAGCTACAGCAACTTTGAATTTTCCAACCATCCAATGAGTCTGGGAAGACTCATTTACTGATTTCTTCCCAAAATACCAGTCAGGAAGCATTAATTCTTGAGACTCAAGGCCTGTGGGGAAGGGACTGGTCAAAGCCTTCCTAGAGTAGTGGACACTCTTCTTGACTGGAAAGAAAATCCAATACAAAATGGATCTGGTTTCTTAATGGAACAGCAAACTCCCTTACCTTCAGACAAACATTTAGCACTGGCCGACTATCAAATACCTGGGAGGAAAGAAAAACCGGTAAAAGCTTAGCCTAGTTCTTATACAGCTAGATAACAACACTAATTACAATGATGACTCATACTTCTTTACTACTTTAAGATTTAAAAAGTGCTTTTCTCACATTAACCCTATGTAGCTTGTACTGCACATATTTTTACTCACATTCTACAGATAGGAATGTTGAGGCTCAAAGAAGTTACCTTTACCCCATGGTCACACAGCAATTGTGCATCAGAGCTGGTGCATGACCTCAGGTCTCATGACTTCCAAATACTGCACATTTTCCACTGGATTACATAGCCTCCCCACAGCTCTTTGGTCAAAGTCACAGGAGGCAGGGATTTAACCAGCAGTACATTAGTTTGAATTCCATCATGATAGGAAACATATAGTAATATGACTGAGTGCTTCTGGGATGATAGGAGGAAGCCAAACCCCTGATCTGATGAGAACCAATGTGCTAATAAAATATGCAGGAGCATGCCTAATAAGTGAGCATATATACACACTACATTCTGCATACATAAGGAAAGTGACAAAGAGAGACAGCACAACAGTCTGGGCATGGGGGCGGTGAAGACCAGAATCTACCAATATGATCCTGGCAGGAAGGAAGGACATTAGCAGGCCATGCTCAAAGAGGAAGGAAAAGAAGGAGCTTCTGTATTTCATCCAAGGATTCATCTCATAATGGCCCACTATGAGGGCATGTGGACAGGGAAAAAACTGGCCTTTGGTTTCCTCACAAATTTCACAGGGGACAAAGATGGTATTGTCTGGGAGATGGCAGGAGAGTTAGGATTAGCTCTTACTCAGGAAGGGAAGTTGGGAAAACGATGCTGAGGGATGGTGGATGGATGCTCCCAGAAGGAACACTGCTTCCTTAAAGAGACAGAGGATCCAGAGAGATGGACCAAGACTCACATACTTACCTTGACCAGGCTGATAAGGATATTAAAGTCTCGGACAGCCATGTTCCAATATCGAAGCTTCTCCTCATGTACCTAGCAATAGTCACGGAAACAGGCATCCCACAATCAGAGCCAAATTCTGCTGTTACATTCTATTTCTAGCAATCGAATCCAAAAATTGCATGGAAATTTGAGGTTTCAAGCCAACAGGAAACAACCATACATCCTTAAAGTGGTTATAAGCACTACATACATATACAGAAGTCCTTGGCTTTGTCAAATCGTTCAACATCAGAAAGTGATATGCTTTATCAGTGGGAAAGACATGTTACCATTGATTCTGCTGCTATACCTTAAGGACCATGAATACCTTTCCACAGAATTGGCAGCTGAAGCCTTACACATGCACTGTTTCTACCACTAGAATGGAAGCTCACTGAGAGCAGGGACTGTCTTACTTTTCTATTTGTATCTCCAGAGTTTGGCAAAATGCTCTGCACATTGTGTTTAATAAATGCTCATTCATTCATACACTCATATGTCAGGTTAAAACATATGCAAGAAACAAGAACCAAGACCCTGGTTTCAAAGCAGATCTCAACCTCAAAATGACTAATGACCAGGGGACCTCTGGGGATTTTTCACACACACACAATTGCAGAGTCCACACCTAAAATAGCTGTGGTGAGCTAGCTACTAAAGACCTGGCAGGGAGTATACCAAGAAACATACTTTCTATTCCTATCTCAGTTCCTAAAAAGCAAGCATCTTAGTCAGGTGACCATCAGGGCATGGCAAGAGCCAGAGATGGCTTTTTGGGGTCAGGTCCATAAGGGAAGGATCATGTCTCTCACTATTATGGGGCCAAAGTTATCCAGTGAATGAGTCATAGTCCAAACTCTAGGAAAACAAAGGAATAGATCAGAGGATGAGCTATAGGAAAGGATGGAGAAACTACAGGAGCTAGTCTTGGCCCATCATTTCTGGGGTCAGTTGACAGAGAAGGAGGAAAGGGGACTAGGTATGGCAGGAACTTTGGATACAGGAACCCAGGAGGAGCAACTCAGTGGGACCAGTGGCTGGAGAGATACATGGTACTCATGTGAGTCTGGATAATCCAGAGTTCATTTTCAAGGGCAGATGTATATTCTTGTTACCTAGCCACTCTAGAGCAAATAGGGCCAGATGAGAATGTATGGCAGTGGTGGTTGTTTTAAATCAATACTCAACTCTTATCCAATGTCAGGGCCTTACCTTAGGCAAATCTGCAGCTGTACCAGCCTGAAGGTTCCTCACTGATTTCTCCAGTTCAGTCATCATTACTCGAAAGAAAACTACAAATGTCTGCCTAGAAAAATGGAAGATTTGTAAGCTTCAGGCCTATGGCAAAGCAGCTATGAGCATGCCAGCATGAACTTCCACTCACATTTCTTTTGTGAAGAAAGCAAAGGCCATTCCTTCCCAGCTCCCTCAGCATCCTGTCACCAGGACCCACCATAACATAAGGGAGACTATGGGGCAAGATCATAGATGAAACCTCGATACAATATTAACTTGATGAAGTACAAGGGCCAGTGAGGAAGATATAAGAGAATGGACATAGGACTCTCATTCACAATCATTTTTTCCCCTACTTTTAACCTCTTAAAAAGGAAGTAACTAGAATATGGGCTATATGACCTCTCAAAGTTAAATGATTAACAGGACATTTTGCAGCTAAATTCCCCCTACTCCAACCATCTTGCTAGCTTTAAGAACCCAATCTTCTAACTCCACACAATAGGAATTTTTTACATCTGAATTACACTAGCTGAGAACAAGTTAATCAAAGTTTGCCATTTGTCAGAGAGAGACCACCAATGTCTCATAAAAAACAATAAAGAGAGAGGTAGAACATGGGAATCATTTGAACATTAGAAAAAGGTTGGACAGCTAGTTCTAGCTTAATAATGAGACCATGAGTAAGATGCTTTATATCTCCTTATTTAAGTACTTCTGAAGTAAAACAAAACATTATCCTTAGGACAAAACAAGACAGTGAAAAGGTGGGATGTGGAATTCTTTCTTGTAAACATCTCCACGGAAACATCTAAGACTTACCTGGTCAATGTAGGGAAAGAGGAAGAAGAAGCATCTTTGGAAGAATTGATTAGCTCTGGGACCCCAGTACCAGCAATCTCCTCTATGAGCTTGAGGACATTGTCTGCTTGCTCCAGGTAAATGCTGCACTAAGAAAGCCATGTGATGGATTAGGAACAGAATGCCTAAAGGCTCTAGAACAACTAAACACGCCGTTCTTGGAGGCTCAGAGTGGCATTTATTTATTTGCAAAATAAAATCTCATTTCTTTTCTAAACCCTTTTAGGGTGAGATGATAACATGGAATGGAAAGCTAGGGCTCATTGAGTCAATTATGAAATGTCATAGTCTGGAGTTCCTCTTCCCAAACCTATGGACAGACTAAGTTTAGGAAAGTATCTCCTTTGGTACTCCTAGTTCCACATGGTTGTGATTGACTAACAAGGGGAATATCATAGACTGAGGGGTTCTGGGTGTCCTGAATTATTCTGTTTCACCAAAGGCATTAAGGTGGCAATTTACTACAGAATGGAAAGATGACAGACTCCACTAGTCTTAAGTCTGGGTTATTTCAAGCTTATAACCAAGACATAATCAAGATTTTTATAAACACTATTACAAAACACTCTTTACAGAAATAAAAGAAGGTTTAAATAACTGGAGAATCATATATGGCTGGGTTTCAATAAAATTTTTAAAAATGAGAATATCTAAATTAATTTACAGATTTAATGCTGTAACAATCATTTCAAGTCTATTTGGTTACTTTCTGTTGTCTTCCAATGTTCACCCCACTAAAGCTAACACCTTCCATTTCTGAGGGTTTTTTTTGCCAGATGAAGGGCCCCACAAATAGCAAATGGAAAAATAACATTTGATTCTCCCAGCAAAAACCTAATCTCTCACCACAGCAAAGTGTGAAGTTGGTCATTAAAGCTGCTGCCTTTTTCTCGCTCTCCATTTGGCTGCACCCACACTTGACAGAGGAACTGCCTCGCCAGAGAAGCTGTTGGAAGAAAAACAGAGGCATGATGACTGGCTTGGAAGGGTCCCAGTCCAACCTTGGGGGTACAATTGTAAAGCATCAAGTTTTAAAAAGGCAGGTCCTTGTGACCCTGTCTCCTAAGAGAAAACCTGAGAAAAACTAACATACACATGCCTTCCCTACACCTGCCCTAGCAGCTTTAATATCTCTTAGGACCGCATTTGCTGTGATTCCACATTTACCAAGCAAATTCCCAATCTTAAGCTGGCTTCCCATAGTTTTCCCTACTGGGAAAAGAGCATGCTAAAAGAGTCAATAAAGTATCATTTCTTTTCTAAACCCTTTTAGGGTGAGATGATAACATGGAATGGAAAGCTAGGGCTCATTGAGTCAATTATGAAATGTCATAGTCTGGAGTTTCTCTTCCCAAACCTGTGGACAGACTAAGTTTAGGAATTTCTTTTGAAGGTTACCCATGGACATCACTATTGATATTTTAATTGTTTTTCACAATTTAGTAATCACATTTGAGGTTGAATCTTTCTTATGAGTTTGCTTAATCTAAATGAGTTTCCTAGTGCTTAATCACCCCTACATGAATTGGTAAAAGTTCTAAACTTTTTAAGGCTCAGAACAAGATTTTAGATAGTAGTGACTGCCTCAATCAATCAATAAAGATCTATTAAATGCCTACTATGTGTCAGGCACCATTCTAAGTGCTGGGATACACAAAGAAGTAGAAGACAGTCCCTGTCCTTTGGCAGCCTAGCAACCTTATTCAATACAAATACAGTTTATTCCTGAAGGTTTAGGCTTCCAATTGTGCCTTAGCTTTAGTTTCCTTATGATCATAATGAGGGCAATGGACCAAATGTCCTCTAGCTCTAAATCCTATGCTTTTATTACAGGGACTAAGTCAGACTAATGAAAACTAACTTTAGATAAGGTTGAAAGCTTTGTTTAGCAAACTCTTTTCCCCAAGGAGCTTTTCTTGCACCAACTTATAAATTTAGATTGTAGGGCAGGAAAGCAGCCACATAAAGAATACCTGCTACATTAGACCTCCAAATAACTTCTCATGTTGTAGGTAAAGAAATTGAAGCAGAGAATTAGGAGAATTAAGCAGAGAATGTGTTATTTTTTTATCTACAAAGATGGTGCTGCTAACCTACTGTCACTTGAACTTAGGCTTTTAATATGGTTTTCCTATTTGCAAATGCCTCCTTCCCAAAATCCTTCTTGACTTCATTAGCTGTGGAACAGAGCAAAGCTAATTGGCCTAGACAGGATTCAAACCAGATCTTATCAGTCCTACACTCTAACTAATTCAGTTAATTAATCATAGATGGGTTTTTGGTATTTTTTGAGAATTCAGGTTATAGCTTTATATTCTTTTTCAAATATGAGGTAGTCTAGATGACCTCTGAGGTGCCTTCCAACTCTTACTGTCTACAGTACTGTAAAGATTCCAACTGTCCAGCTCTTCATAACAGGAAGTATGCGAAATAAGGAGAAAGTCATATCACTACCTGACTTGGTGCCACAGTTTCTCTCATTAAAAAACTGCTCTCTACCTTAAGAAGGGAAGGAATTTATAAGGCCAAATGCATATGGTGTGTGGAGATCCTCAGATTTCAAAAGAAAATGTTATCCATTTGAAAAAGGAAGGAGGGTTTTTCACCTAGTTTTTCTTTGTTCTGGGAGGCTGCAGATTTCTCTGAGATGACAATAAGGAGCCGAATGAGGGAAATGGCACACTGGAAACTGGGAACACTGTGATGGAAATTCTGTAAATAATGGAAGCTCTGGCTGCAAAAAAGGAGAAAAAGAAGAGGAGAAAAAGCAGCAGTACAGTCATTCTAGTTCTGTCTACAACTAAATGTCTTCCTAAACGCATTTCAAGGATTTTACTACCCTTTCCATTATCTTATCCAAGGCACTGACACTATCAAGGGCTAAAATGACTGATTCCTCCTTCCAAGAGATTGTACTATATGCCCCAAACCAGGAAGGATCCGGATGGAATACAGGCTGGAAGGAGGAGGAGGGGGAAGGAAGGAAGCATCAGGAAGTCTGACTTCCACGTCAACTTTGTGACTACTTTGGTGATTTTAGGCAGTTCATCCACAGTATTTCCATTTGCAAAAATTTTTCTCATTTTTCCATACCTGGATGTGAAGAGAAATGGCAATAAATGAGGTAGTGGCACCCAGAACTTTTAAAAGCAAGAAGCTATATTAGTCCAAAGTAGCATTACATTTTAAAGACTGGCATTTACTGGAGGATGAATGACTTGGCAAACAAAAATTGTTTGGAGACCAGTAAATCTTTGGTGTTTATCTGCAAAGATGCTCTAAGGAAGCAGATCTAAGAATCTTCCTAACTGTTGAAAGATGCAGGAGGATGTTAAGACAAAACTTAATGGAGTGTCTTTTACGCACCTAAGTAATTCTCCTAAAGGTGCTTCATGGTCTCCCTGTTTCAGTCGGCTGGCGAGGACTTTTAGGGCCTCCAGCATTAAGTTCCGGTTTTCTGCCTGAGAAAAGCCACCCCTAGAGATAAGCCAAGAGAAGGGTGGGTTAGGACGTTTTCAGGCAAGGATGTACAGCATTTGGGACTCTAAGCTTGTAGTTTATTGACATAAGCCAGAAATGAGGAAAACTGATGAAGGCCAAACTGAAACCAAGCATGGTTCAATTCTGGGTCTACAGTCTGTGCAGTCAGAATGGGAATGGCAAGGTAGACAAAATATCTTCCTTAAGGTCCTGCCTAGATTCACCAAAAGAAAAAAGGTCTGAAAAGGTTCCTCTTTCTTTTCCATGCCTACTGTTCAATCAGGTATCATGTTTTGTCAATTTTTTTTCCACTGTCTTTCTTGAGTGTCCTTCCCATGCCTGTTGCCCTAATCCACACCTGATCGCCTCCATCTTGTACCCTGCTACCACATTAATCTTCCTAAAACACTGCTCTCAACATCACTGCTTCCTGATCAAGAAAACCCAGTAACTGCCCAAAGTCTAATCTTGCCTGGGACCTCCTTGGCTCAGGCTATCCTTCTGGTCTAGTCAGGCTGTCCTCCAGACTGTTCCCTTCATGACTCCCACTCTTTCTTGATGTATCTTTGTTCATTGTGGTCCTCATCTTTGTTATCGTTTAATCATCCTTCAAGTCCCACTAACTTCTAAAAGACCTTCCAAACAATCCTCATTTATGATAACTCCCTTCTCTGAACTTTATGGGACTTAGAGCTTTTAATACTCAATTTTGTACCTGAAGACATATTTTGTATTTGCTTGTAAATATTCAAGTATATAATGCTATCCACTCTCCTTATTATTATTATAGAAAATATAATAAACTGGTGTAAACAAAATTATGCTACAAATTAAGGGATCCAGGTTCATTTGCATTCTCTGATGAAATTTCTCTATTAAAGTACAATGCATAATGACTAAGATTTTCTTCACAGAGACATGGTAAGGAAAAATTATAATAAATACCATATAAATACCTAGAGCTTTTGAAAGAAAAGTCTCATACAAATTCAATGTCTAATTATTACTGTCTACAAAGAAATGTGCGGGCTGGTAAAAATTATCTGAGGACTAGCAAAAGTTCAGTATTAATCTGAAAGATTTTCTAAACAAGAATTTCAGAAAGTCAGGCTATAGGAGGAAAGTGGCCAAGTGAAAGTCAGGAAACATGTTTGATCCTATGTCCTAAGTTTTTTGGGGGGGTGGTGGGGGGAGGGTGTTGGGGATGAAGCCTCTCCAGATTGTGGGATTCTGGTCATATGTCAAACTTGCTGTGACCTTAGAAAGGTCCCCTCATCTCTCAGTGCTTCAGCTTTCTCATTTTTAAAATGGGGTAATAATGTCTGCAATAGAAGCCAAAGAAGGTAAAGCAAGTTTAAAACAATGTATGCAAGGATACTCTGAAAAAATATAAAAATTATATAAATGTCAATGATTCTAGATAGGACTTGTATTTCTTTTCTATTCTGATGAATAGTTGGCAAGTTCAATGAACAACTGCCTTTCAACAGTAACAATATTAATTAGAGTAACTAGCATTTACAGAGTGCTTTAATGTTTTCTAAGCCCTTTACATGGCACTGAATCCTCAACAGCTCTAGAGAGTAGATATTTTTATCTTCTTTTCTCAGATAAGGAAACTGAACTAAGGGGAGGTTTAAATTACTTGCCTAGGGTCACAAAGCTACCAAGCATCTGAGGTAGGATTCAAACTCAGGTCTTTTTTTGACTTTTTGCACTATGCTGCCAGTGACCAAGGACTGAAAGCAGCTACATAGCACCTTTACATCCCACACACTCACCAGGCAAACAAGGTAAGAAAAATCTGCAGCAGCCTCTGGTAACAAGATGACATTATTTGGTGCTCCTCTATTTTTACTCCAGGTCCGTCTATCACACCATGGTTTTCAGTGGCCAAGCACTTAAATAAAGGAAGGAACATGTTTCTAAGTCAAGTTCTTCTTCAGTGAGCATTTCTATTTTCCCCCAGTTCATAACAACAAGAGATGAAATTTTCTATTTAGATGAAAGTTTTTGAGCTTCTAGATCAGGAGTCAAACATGTGGCCAGTTGCACTGCAGCCTGAACTAGATTAAAATGTAATTAATTAGGAAATATTTAACAAGACAAAAATACAACAAAACACAGATAATGGTAATGTGTGGTTTTCTCCGTCATTAGGCAGCCTGTAGGGCTCCATGTGTACACTTTAGTAGCCACCATTTCTACTTGGGCTGGACATAGCTGCTTTCAATTACAGAAGTGGATTGAAAGACAGGGAGGATGCTGACCTGAAAATAGTTGTGCATATTCTCCAGATGGTTACACAGTGGGGTCAGCAGGAGCACTAGGTAGTGAGCTACTTCCTGAGCTGATCTCTGATGCAGATGGGAGAATCCAATGTACCGGCTTCCTTTGCCCTGCAATAAGGCCAGAGGTGGGGAAAAAAAGCCAACAAAAAAAACCCCAAGTCCAATAACAACAGTTACCACAGTTCCTTAAGAAGCAAGAGCTTGTTGACAGTAGACAAGAAGTCCAACACAGTGACTTCTCCTCAGGAGCACTTGAAGCAGCAAGCTGCCTACCATTAATGAATTCTGATCGTGAAGAACAGAATACTTTTTTGTTCTCCTTGCCAGTTTACTTTCCTTAGAAGTAAACTTTACTCTTCTGTGAAAGTAAACTGGCAAGGAGAAGAGTAAAGTTTACTTCTAAGGAACAAAAGCCCTATGGAAACAGAAACCACAGAGCAGCCAAGAAGGCAGAAAAGATGCAGCAGAGCACACTGGTTCCCCTCACAACTATCCTGCTGCCCCTTGGAGCTAACCTCCTCAAAAAGGCCATCCATAACATGTGCCTCCACTGCCTCTCTTCACTCTCTCTTCTAAACCCTTTCCAATCCAGTGTCAGACCTTATTCTATTGAAACTGCTCTCCCGAGTTAACAATGATCTCTTAGTTGCTAAATCCAATGGCTTTTTCTCAACCTTCACTCTCCTTGGCCTCTCTGCAGTCTTCAAAATCGCTGATCACTTTCTCCTCCCTTCTCTTGGGACACCACTTTCCTCTGGTTCTCTTGCCTCTGATCCTATTCAATCATTTTTTTTAGATCCTAACCATAGGTTTTCCTCAAGGTACTATCCTGGGCCCTCTTCCCTTCTCCATCTATACTACTTCCCCTGTTGATCTCATCAGCTCCCTAGAATTTAACTACCATCTCTATGCTGATGATTCTCAATTCTACCTTTCCTGCTCCAATCTCTCTGCTGACCTCCTGTCTCTTATCTCCAACTGTCTTGCTGATATCTCAAACTGGATGGCCAGCAGACTTCTTAAACTCAACATGTCCAAAATGGAACTCATTATCTTTCCCCCTAAATCTTCCCCTCCTCCTACCTTCCATATTACTCTAAAGTGCAACACTATCCTCCCAGTCCCTCAGGTTCAAAACCTAGGAGACATCTGTCTCCCTATCTCAGCTCCAATATCTAAGATTTGCTCATTTCACCTCTGCAGCATCTCTTTAATACAGCCCTTCTCTCTATCACTTCCACCCCTCTAGTATAGACTTCCATCATCTCACAGCCAGACTACTACCCTGGTTGCTAGTGGGTCTGCCCACCTCAGATCTTTCCCCACTCCAATTCATCCTCCAATCAGCCCCCAAAGTGATTTTCCAAAAGCACTGGTCTATGTCACTCCCCTACTCAATAAACTTCACCTCCAAGATCAAACCTAAAAGTTTTCTTTGGCATTCAAAACTCTTTTTTACCTAGCCCCCTCCTACCTTTCCTGTCTTCTTACATCTTACTCCACTACATAGAGTCTACCATCCACTGACACTGGCCTCCTGGCTTATTCCATGAATAAGACACTCCATCTCTCAGCTCTCAGCATTGTTTCTGGCTGACCCCTGCCCCCCATGCCTGGAACTCTCTCTCCCCTCAACAATACCTACACAACTCTCTATATAGCTAGTTTTCCATATATTTGTTAGCATTCTGTCACCCTCATTAATTTGTAAACTCTTTGAGGGCAGGGACTTAGGTTTTGCCTCTTTTTGTGTCCCCAATACTTAGCACAGTGCCTGGTATATAATAGAAACTGAATGAAGGTTTATTGATTAACACTCCAATAAAGATCACAGAGGAATGCCAGGTTAAGTAATGACTGGAAATCTAAGAGAAAACCACAGTGGGTTATCTTTCCAGTACAAGATCACAAATTTCACCAGTGGGCAAGTAATATGGCAGAAACTGCGGTGCAGAACAGGGCTATAATACAGTCACTCACCACGAAATAGAGACTGGGATCATAGACTCCATTCCCAGGTATAGATGGCCTATTACTTCAGACTCAGCCTCTGATTAAAGAACTGAGCTGATACTCTGACCCAAGAGAGGAGATCCTGGGGCCAGGCTCTGTCCCACTCTAACTCCAACAGCAGGACACTAGATATGAGAGCCTTGCCCTAACACAAAGTCTCAATCTGGGATGTAAGACTGGAAGAATGAATAAACAACAAAAAAAGATAAAGAGATATTATGATGCCAAGGATTCCCAGCACACAAACCCATAAGAGAATAACTCCACAACATTTACAAGCAGAAACTCAAAGGAAAACATAGTTTGGACACAAGGTCACCTAGAATTCCTGGAATAGATGAAGCAAGAGTTTTTAACAAAGAATAAAAAATGATTTTATACGCAAGAGCACTAGATAAAAGAACTGGAAAGAAATGAGAGTTGTGGAGGAGAGATTTGGAAGGAGAATTAACATCTTAGCACAAAAGATGCAAAACCTTATCCATACATCACAATTAGAATTAGAATGACAAAGAGAAGTTCATGACTCCATGAGACAACAAGAAATACTAAAAGAAAGCTAAAACACTGAAAAGATAAAAAGAAATGGAAGGTATTTTGCATTGTACTACCTGAAAGTTATGATTTTAAAAAGGGACTAGATATTTCAAGAAAATATGAAAGGCAACTGTCCAGATTTATTGGAACAAGACAGCAAAATGAAAAAACAAAGAATTCACCTCCTGAAAAAGACTGCAAAAAGAAAATTCCCAGAAGTGTTCAAAATTCAGAACTTCCAGGTCATAGAAAAAATATTGTAAGCAGGAAGAATTAGGAACAACAAACCCAGAGCCTCCAGCAGGTAATGTGCATGCTATACCTCCTCAAAGACATGACTACATCATGTGGATACTTTATTCCACTGATGCAATCAAAACCACCTTATGACTTAGAATGAGGCCTTCCATGAGGTGCTCTCACCAAAAGGAAAGCCCGTGGAAGCTATCATTTTGCTAAGGAGTATCTTCAATCTTAAATACTCAGGCAGGTCCTCAGATAAAAGACATATGGTTGCTCACTGGACCCAAAGGCTGCACTCAGCATGTATTTGGGAACCTTAGAACACTTCTAAACTATGATAAATCCTAGGGTAGGACTTTACTGGAAGAATTTAATGCAGTACTGGATTTGAAAATATTTTGAATAATCTGTAAAAAGCTCCATATAACTGCTACATCAAACTGTTTTTCATCTGAGGCGGGAGGAGTGCTATATTCACAGAACTCTTTACTCAAGCCCCTATTACAGCAAGCATGATGCTGATCACTGAGCAAGAAAAGAAAACTGACAAAGTCAAATCTCTGCTGTTGCTGCTGCTTAGCAGACTGTATCCACAGGGACTGGCCGGACACACAGGGCTCCAAGATCTACAAGATCTGTGGTCATGTGACTCCGATAAACACCTGACATGTGAATCTGTGCCTCGATGCTTGTTCACACTTGAGGAGATCTAAACATGTCACCTACTTACATCACTTAGCTCCTCTTTGGTTGTTTATTGTGAAGGCAAAGCTCTACACACTTGCTTGTAGGCTTTGTGTGAGCAACCAGCTACAACACTGAAATTGAGCACAGGTTAGTAAAAGAATCGTTAAATACAAAATAGGATAAGAACATGATTCAGTTAAGATAGAAACCACTGAAAAAGCTAGGTGGGTATCTGGAAGCATGTTTCTTATTTTACATGCCATTAAAACAAATTTTACTTGTCACATTACTAAGCTGAATAAAAATTTTCCCAGTAGTAGCTTGCTGCACAATGATGCAAATAAAATGAGAGGAACTATCAGCAATTACTTGCTGGTAAGACCCCTGGTTGTTGCTTACACCAACCTTGAGGAAAGAGATCCGCTTGGTAGTAGTGGGCACAAGCATATTTTTGAGTTTCTGGGAAAGATCATTCAGGAGGAAGAGTAACTCAGGGGGTCCCAACTGTACAACTTCAGTGGCCTGTGATTTGGAGAAAAGATGCCAGATATCCTCAATCACATGAATTACTATTATCTGCACAACCAATATCCATGATCAATTCAAATGCTGTTTGCCTCTGCTACCTAAAACTGTGCTCAGAGCAACTCCCCTTCACCATGATCAGTTTCATGTGTCCTCGAAGAATGTGGACTAATTTATCGTCAAAAATAAATGGTTGAGCCTGGCTGCTAAGACATCATGTAATGTATGTTATTAATTTATATACAGTTATATATAAGACTTGGAATCTTTATGAAGTTATAAAGGTCAATTTTGTATATAAAGGCCTTGGTACAGTTTTAAGCTTTAATTTTGGAAGGATAAAAGCTACAAACATAAAAAACAATTTTTAAAAAGTATTTAAGTTTTATTTACACTTATTTTGTTTTGTGAATTTTCAATAACAAATCTAAGATTTTAATTTTAACAAGAGGAGCCACTGTCATTATGACAGTTTTTGGATGATACTTTCTCAGACTGGTGGCTCAGGAAAGGGGCTCCTCTTATTTGGTCACTTCTGTCAGCTTTTATTACATTTTTCTGTCTGGTCATACAATATGTGTAGTATATGCATCAAAACCTCATTCTTTGGATGAACTTAAGGTGAAGATTACAAATGCAATCTTTTTCAGGCAGTGAGTAGCAGTTATTGAAAGTTTTTACAAAGTTCAAGAATCAAACGGTTGATGTATAGAACAAGACTTTTTCTGGGGGGTAAATTTATAGCATTTAAACTTTTGAAGTTATTAAAGTTTTAAACTGCACTAAAACTTTCGGGACATTCTGTATCTTGTAATCAGTGTCCTCCAACCACAAACAAGTGAGTTTTGTCCATTCCTTTGACTTGTTTGCATTTAAGTGTTCTTATGATATCAAGAGTTAGGTTTCATCTCGGCAGCTACATACTGAAATTTACTATTTTATCAGTTTCATGAATACAGTAGAAAGAATTCTGGATCTGGGAAAAGTGCATCTAGTTCAGATTCTGGCTCTGCTACTTACTATCTTGTGTGACCCTGAGCACACAATGAAGTTCACATACATTACTGTTGCTTCCTCTCCATATGAAGGAGAAATCTCACCTTTCCAGTTTCCCAAAAATTTAAAACCTAAATGTTTAAGGGGAAAACCCTCCCATTTCAGAGTACTGCAATGCTAGTGTGTTCTGACCTCTGAAATAATTAAAGAGTGAAACTTTCTACAGTGAATTAAACCTAATAAGAAGAGTCATCACTAAGTTTTCTCCCCTGCAATTAATGAATCCTTCAGCTTTCTTTTTTATCTATGGATTCAGACTAAATCATTCAAAATCCAGAGATGAAAAGTGCCTTATTCATGGCTAATAGCATTTGCTTTCCCAGGTTAAATTATTTTTCTTCCCCTTACTATATACTGTTATTAACTAGAATACAGGTTACTCCAAGGACACCACATTACATTATATAGAACAGAAGGAAATCTATCCCAAACATTGGAATTAATATCTCAGATGGTTGAGTATTTATCACCAGCTTGACTGAAGAGCAAGATACACACACACACACACACACACACACACACACACACACACACACACGGCCATGGCCAACCCAGAACTATGTTGCTGTACAGAAGTATTCTGAATACCTCAGAATGCAAAATTTCTCAGAGATATAGAGACAGAAGTCAATCTCAGTAAATTTTACAGTGATAAAATGAATGATGCCTTTAACAAGGATGCCTGAGGTAAGACAGCCAAATGAGATAATATTTGTAAAGTGTTCAATACAGTTCCTAGCACATAGTTAAGTGTTTAGGAAATGCTTGAACCCTCCTCCCCATTTTTGTGGCAAAAGAACATAGCAAGAGGCTATCAAGACCAATTCCAAACTTCCTACTATTTGTTTCTGTGATTTATTGAAAAATAAGAATAGGGTCCAGGAACTTTTTATAGAAGGATGCAGCCCAGTGCTAGAGGTTTCCTGCTCAATCTCTTACCTCTGTGTGCATGTTGGTATCTAACAGGGACTTGGTCAAAAGTCCACAATGTAAAATAGAGAACACCTCAAGGTCCAACTCTCGGAAGAAAGTGGTGTGATTCTGGAGGGACACAGAAGTCTTCTCTTCTTCCTTCTCTGTGACCTCCTGGGCAAAATAGCAGCAGCACTTACAATACAGAAAAGCCTGGGGTCAAATCTACTTTTTTTTTTTTTAAAACTGGAAAGTATACTAATGCATCTAATTTTATGTAAAAGATATATTTCTGAAAAGGTGTGCATAAATTCTATCAAATTTTAAATTTATTAAGGAAGCTATTTAAAAAGTGACACTCTAATTTTCGTCCTTTCTGAAACTGCATATACTTCACATCGACATATTAGTCACTTCCCAACAACCAATCACTCCATATGTTCCCACCAAAAAGCTAAGCAGAGCTGCCTAAAAGAGTGATTACCACAAGACAACAACAGGACATCCAATTTTCCCATCTTTTTGTTGTTTGTTAACAAAAGGAGTGTGTGCTTTAATATTAACTATCTGGGACTGACACTGTAAGACTTTTATGGATGAGTAAGGGCAGGCGTAGGCAGGGGAGCCATGATGTCACTGCTACCTCTCAAGAGGAGAGTCTCACTAATGTCAGATGGCACTGTCCTTGTCCATCAGTCATAGAGGTGCCTGGAAGCCCCTACAAGCTTTGGTGATTTGCCATGTCTCCAGGATGGGGCAGAGGCAGGACTTCAATCCAAGTCCTCCTGGTGCTGGAACCTGCCCTCTACCCTTTATGCTACACTACCTCCAAGTCAACAATTTCTTCTAATTTTCTCTTGTATATTTGAAGGTCTCCTCTATAAGCTGCTAAAACAACAGAAATAATAAAAATAGTAGACCAAACTCAGAGAACACAATGACATTTACAAAGCACTTTCCTCAAACAAGTCTATGAGATAAATACTATGTATTATTGGCATCCTTCAGATGAGAAAATGGATGTACAGACAAGATGTCAGGGTCATAGAGCAAGTTACTATCAGATGCGAGAATCAAACCAACGGTCTTCTGACTTCTATGATCAGTTACTTCTCCAATATACCAGCTACCTGAATAGTGAAATAGCAGATGACAGTGGTGGATTGCTTACCACTGCATAATGACATTTCCACTATAATGAGTCTCACAATATAGAGTTCTTGAGCCTTATGTGTTAGATGTGGGCCAATGATGGGCAGAGACAATCCCAGTCTTCAGGCAACTGCCCCTAGGGAAGGGGGGCTGGTTAATTAGAAGATAATGATGGGAGTCTTTCAGTTGTCTAGTACAGAGGGGGCACAACAACCATTACATAAGTACAATATGCTGGGTCATGAGTTTAGGAGGTAACAACCTCTCCCTACCCCAATACCTTTTCTAGTTGACTTTTATCAGACTGTGAATGTTCACATTCTGAACCATCCTCCTTCGAAAGTCTCTCCAGGGAGGAAGACTTGCCACCATCAGCTTTTCGTTTTTTTCCTCCCTGTGCTTCAGAGGAAAAACAACAAACAATAATCCTGCCCAGAGAACAGCACTGTGCACATGAATTGTTACAGAGAAGACGAAACATCTTAACATTCCCCTTGCCACATTATGGTATATTCCCTTTTCTAAAGCCCTATGCCAATTTTTCTTTGTGATGTTGAGGTGCTCTCACTGTCCAAAGCTACACTAGCAAAACGAAGCTGATACGTGTCCTCTCAATGTGTATCTCATAACTGTTTGTCTTCTAAGGACAAGCCCAGCTCAATTTGCACAGATTCATCACCAGAAGGCTGGCTACTAGGTGATGAGATTATTTTAGGCCATGGAAACTCAAGAAAATGTAAGGTAAGAAGGAACTCCGTCTTCATCAGTACAAGGAGTAACCACATAGAAGAAATGTACCCACATATGCATAGTTAGAACTTGTCTCAAGTCCACAGTTCCCCTAAACTCATGCCTCAGGGCATCTGGCATATGAGTCAGAGGATGTCAACATGATAGCTGAGGCATGAGTCAGCTCAAAATAACCCACAATGAGGCTGAAGGTAGAAAAAAAGAAATGCTTACCTTTTTCTCCCTTCTTTTTGTTTTTCACTGTAACAGTAGTGCTGCTGTGAAGGCCTCCATCTAGAGTCTCCAAGTCAAAATTTGCAAGAAGAGGGACATAGCCAGGAGTAACTGAAATAGAAAGAAGAGAAGCTCACTAGTAACCATCACGGAAAATACCAGGTACGGCCCCCTACCACCACTGGCCTTCCAATGCAGCCAGAAAAGACTTCTAAAAGCTGCCCGTCATAGCTCAGTGTTTGTGAGATGCTGCAGAATAAAGCTACATTAATTGGCCTGCCATGAAATTCAACAAGCTGTCCAAGACACCTTATAAACAGATTACATTAACTGAGTAAGTATAAAAATTCTAGAGAATCCTTGTAGATGGGAGGCAAAAACATACAGGCCCCCATTTTTGGCATCCCTCTATTTTTAATTCTAAGAGCTGACACTTAAGTTTGTGTTTTAAGGTTTTGCAAAGTGCTGCAAGATAGCTGGCTAGGTCGAGCTGTGGAAAGAGTGTTAGCCCTAGAGTCAGAAAGACCTGAATTCAAGTCCAAACTCAGATGCTTCCTAGCCATGTAATTCTAAGCCAGTCACTTAACCTCCGTTTGGCTCAGTTCCCTCAGTGGTAAATGGGAATCCTAGGAGTGTCCACTTCACAGGGTCAGGGTAGAACTGCTGTGAAGATTAGATAACACTTGTAAAGCACTTAGCACAGTGCCCAGCACTGAGTGAGCGCTTATTAACACTTGTTCCCTTCCTGATTCCTCCCTTTATAAATAATACTGCTTTCATTCCATTCTCTCACAACAGCTTCAGGACATAGGTACTATGGGTTCTTATCCCCATGTTACAGAAGAGATCATGAGGCCCAGAGAGGTGAAGTGATTCCCTTACTGTCACGCAGTCAGTAAATGGTAGAGATAGGATCAGAACTTAGATGTTTCTGACTCTTTAAGGTCAGCATTCTTTCATCGTCCCATGCTGGTTCTCCTATTTCAAAGATAGTAAAAAAAATGAAAGCAACATTCTCCAGGAATGATCTATCACTAACAGGTTCTGTTTTCCAGGAATACAGATATGGGATTATCTAGAACTTTGGTTTAGTTTTACAAAAAACATAGAGACCATTGATTAGATATCTTTTATATTAAAGGTACTGCGTTAAGAGCTGGTGTTACAAAAATTAATAAGGTCATCATCCCTTCTTCCAAGGACTTTATCATCTAAGCTGGGAGACATATAACATTTCCACAAAAAAGTATGATACAAGGTTGAAAAAATGTTCTTTGATATTAAAGATGACTTTCATCAGGGCTGGAGAAGAGGAGAGGGAGAGGAGGATTCATGGCAGAAGGTGACACTTGAGATGGGTCCGAAAGGATCTGAACAAGCAGGGTTGAGAAAGCAGGGCCTTCTCAGCAGCAGGCAGGTCCTACACAAATGCCTGGAGCATGAGGCATACAGGACAAGACTGGGAAGAACTAGTAGTCTACTTTGGAGAGAATACGGAATGCATATAGAATAAAACAGATGGACTAGAGCCTGGTCAAAGCGAGTCCTAAATGCCAGGCTGAAGAATCGGTATTTTCTTTAGACAACAAGGAATCACTGAAGAATTCTTACCAGGCAAATAAGATGGTCAGACACAGGCATGAGGAAGATTATATTTCTAGTGGGTGAGGAAAGAGGTTTGAGAGGCAGGGGCAGATATGGGGGAGGGGTGAAGAAACTGGAAGCAAGTTGGCAGATCAATAGACAATTCCAAATGCCCAGGTGAGAAAGAATAAGGGCTTGTCCTGGGGGCTGGCAGTGTCCATGAAGATGATGGGATGGATAAAACACATCACAGAGACAAACTTGATACCTTGGTAGCTGACAGGGGATGTGAAAGAGTCAAAGATGACTCAGCTTTCAAATCCGAATGACTAGGAGGATGCTGATATCATCAACAAAAACAAGGAAGTTGGGAGGAAAAATAGATTGGGGGAAAGATGGCACAAGTTCCGCCTTATAGTTGATGGTATAGCTGGGTTTGAAGTCAGGAACACTCAAGTTCAAATCCAACTTCAGATACTGACTAGCTGTGTGACTCTGGGCAAGTCCCAAGAAGACTGCTGTCTGCCTGAGTTTCGTCAACTGTAAAATGAGAATAGGACCTCTCACAGGACTGTTAGGGGAAATCAAATGTAAATGTAAAGCACTGGCCACAGCGTTCGGCACACACTAGGCACTTAAGAAATGCTTGCTTTCTTCCCTCTGTGAGCTCAAGGGCTATATTTTTTCCAAACGTCTTATCTTCCCCAGTGCCTAGCTAGTGTTTACTCCATGGTGAGTGCTTAATATTTGCTGACAGAATGGAAGAAATGAGGAAAAAAAAGCATAAATTTAAGACTTTAAAAGTTCAGAAAGGAACACATAAAAACAGAGCAATTTTATCACTACAAATTTAATACTTTCAAAAAACCTGCAAGCAAGTTCATAGTTTCATCTAGGATTCCCTTTTGGTTCTTTTTGTATTAGAGTGTTTGTGTCTAGTAGTGATTCACTCCAGGGTCTGGTTAAGAAAGAGTCCCTTCTATTCACCAAGGCTAATGCTTCTGCATATTTGCTTGATGTTATTCCCTCCTGTCTTCCAGCAGACTGCCCCAACAATTTCTCAATAACCTTCCATTTCATCCTACCTACTGGTCCTTTCCATGCTGTCTACAAACACACCTAAAACTCCTCAACCCCTAAAAAATAATCTCCCTTGCCTCTACCACTCCCCCCAAGTTATCATCTTCTCTCTATTTTCCCTTTATGATCAAACTCCTGGAGAAATCTGTCTACTCTTTGCCTTCACTCTCTTTCCTCCTGAGGGCTGCTCCGGCCTGACTCACTTCCCTTCCTCACCCAGTGGAATCCTCCCTGCCCCTCACACACACCAGCTGCCCTCATAAGTCAATTGCTCAGACAGGGACTATCTTGGTGCATTTTTAAAAAAAGGAGTGGTGTTGCTAACCCTGTACCAGCCATCTTGAATTGTAATTGAGGTAAAAGGGTGCCAATGTTTGCAAATACTGGTTTCCAACTCACTTCTGGTTTGCTATTTGCTAGTCTACAGAAGCTGACAGTCAGGAAGCTGAAGCACCACCGTCCCTTTGCCTGTGGCCCAGAGCTAGCAGTTTTGGTGAAGTCAGTGTAGCTGGGGCAGTGGTGAGCAGAAGGGGCCCCATACTGTGCTAGCAGCTAGAAGGCAAAGTTACTGACTGATGTTTAGGTTTCCACGCCAAGATTCACTGACACTCAGCATTAAGGAGTTACTGGTTATAGGCCCACAAAGTATGCTTTCTGGGAGAGAGGAGAATTATTCTGTGCTGCTTACCATTTAGTTCCTCAGGAGGAGAAAGTGAGGCTGGTAACATGCACAACCCTCCTTCACTCAAAACAAAGTCAGGTGCAAGTCATGTCATCATTTCTCTGATGGCATGGTCTTCTTCAAAAACAAAGGAGAAGGGGGGCGAAGCCAAGATGGCGGAGTAGAAAGACTCACATTTGCTAGCTCCGAACCCACAGCCCATGGATTTCCTCTAAAAAGAACTCTTGACAAATTCTGGAACAGTGGAAGCCGCACAGCAACACAGTGAAGGAGATTTCCGTTGCAGAGAGCCCTGAAAAACCGACCGCAAAGGTACCCCAGACGGGAGCGGAGCCCTGCCCTGCGGAGCGCTCCCCTTCCCCTGCTCTGGCCACAACGCACTGAGAGGAGCGAGCAAACCCAAGCAGGCCTCAGGGACCTGAATCTCCAGCGGCCTCAAAGGTCCCTCCACCCACAGACACACAGGTCAGTGGGAGAGACGGGCTGAGAGGGGAGCGGGTATCTCCGGGACTTGGACCCCCTCAGGAGGCGGTGGCCGGGGCAGAGGCAGAGGCAGCTCAGCCAGAGACTCCCAGAGCAGGCAGGAGCTCCACCACAGCTCCATTACAAAAGATCTCTGCATAAACCCCTGAGGGAACTGAGCCTGAGAGGCGGCCCTGCCCCCACCTGAGCACCAGCAGATAAGCTTCCATTGAAGAGCAGTCAGGCCTGCGGCCAAAAGCCCTGAGGCTGGGGAGCAGCATTTGAATCTCAGACCCCAAGCACTAGCTGGGCATACCTAGGCTGGGGTGGAGAGGACTCTCAGAAGTCAAGTAACTGTCTGGGAGCATTTGAATCTCAGACCCCAAGCACTAGCTGGGCAGATCTAGGCTGGGGTGGAGAGG
>CM053772.1:46557155-46571935 GCA_028658325.1 Potorous gilbertii | reverse complement strand
TCTCTGGAACTTGGGTTGTGACTGCATTACTGCTCTCAGTTTCTTGATGACTGAATCCAATGCTCTTTTCTCACTCCACACCCTTGCTGAGCACTCGGCAGCGTCAGGACACTTCTGACCTCCTAGTCTTCTTGGCTAAATTTCTCTTTGTCTGATCACTCCTCAGATTCCTTTACTGGGTCTTCATCCAGATCGCCCTCTAATTACAGTATACCTCAGGCTCTATCCTGGGACCTCTTTTTGTCTGCTTTTCTTCTTTTTATGACCATATAAATATCTGTGGACTTAATTATCATCTCTATACAAATCTGCATATTCAGTTCTTTCTTCTCCTGGGCTCTTCTTCAGCATCACAAATTGTCTATTGTATTATTTGGAATTAGTCACCTGCAGACACCTCCAAATGAACATACCCAAATGCAGCACTCATGATCTTTTCCCACAAAATCACTCCTCCTCTGAACTTCCTGAAATTTCTGTTGAGGGTATCACCACGCTTCCAGTCACCTATGTCTCCAACCTCTGGGGCATCTGTGATGCCTCACTCTCCATCACCCCATATACCCAACTACCTGTCAAATCTTACCATCTCTACCTCCATAGTGGATCTTGCCTTTGTCCTCCTTTTCCTCTCATACCCTTGTTGAGGCTTTTTCAAAAACTTTTAGCCTCCCCTAATGCAATAACCTCCAAATCTGTCTGTCTCATCTTTAAACCTTCCTGAGCTGTCTAAATGATTTCCCTAATCAATCAATTCCAGTGGCTCCCTATTACCTCTGGGGTCAAATGAAAACTCCCATTTGGCATTTAAATCCCTTCATGATCCAGACCCAGTTTACCTTTCCAGCCCTATTCTAATTTATTCCCTTTACTTTGCTCAATGGTCCAGTCCAACTGGCTTCTAGTTTCCCCTCATACATGTAATACTTTCTTTCCTATTTCCATACCTTGGCACAGGCTGCCCCATACCCTTCCTCACCATCACTATGAAGAATCCCAACTCAAGTATCACTTCCTTAATGTCTCCCTGCTACTCACTCCCCCGCCCCATGTGAGCTTGTATTGATTTGCATATAGTTTGCCTATGCTCATTCATGTGCATGCTGTCTGCTCCAATGGAATGAAAGCTCTTGGAGGGCAGAGACTGTTCCATTTTTGTTTGTATTCCCAGCTCCCAGCACAGTGCCTGGCTCATAGGGCTTAGTAAATCAAATGCTTGTTGACTAAAAGAGAGGTTGAAGAAATTGTGATACTTGGATTATCAGAGAACATCAGCTGTCAGAAGAAAGGGCAGAAAGGGTCCCCAGGCTAAGAAGTTGCTATTTTTCTCACCTGCCAAATACTTCTCCAGTAGTGCCTGTAACTCTGTGATGTGTCGCAGGCGGATCAGCACTTTCCCCTTCATCTCAGCTGACTTTTGTTGGCAGAAGGCGTTCACAACCTGAAGAAGCCCGTAAGACATGCTTAGTATGAGCTGCATGATAACAATGACTAATAATTATGTGGGTTATTAACATTGGCAAAGCAACTTGCATAATTTATCTCCTTCGAGCCTCAGAACTCCATGAAACATGCCCTAGTAATTATTAGATTCACTTCATAGAGGAGAACACAAGCTCGGAAACAAAGATTCACAGACCACTAAGGACTGGAGTGGAGATTACAAACCAGGGGCCTCTCCACTCCAGGCTCAGCAGCACTTCCACTGCACCACACAGTCTTGGAATGAATATACACTAAGTGGTCCTTCAAGAGTTTCTTAGTTGCCATTTCTCACGACACAGTAATTTATGTACTTGTTTTATTCCTGCACTATCGTCAATTAGAAAATTCCTGAGGACAAGGCTACTCATTTATCTCCTGTATTACTTGGTGCAATGACTTACACACTGTAAGAACAGACTAAAGGTTAAAGTGAATTTGTTTATGAGAAGATGCTATTCAGTAGCACAATTTTGGGCCACTGACCTTCAGATCACCCCAAAAGCAGACTGCTAAGATCACAAGACATAGACCACAAAGATCATAGGTTAGGCATCAGGAAACAAGGTATGGTCACTAACCAGCTATTCGGCCTTAGGAAAGTCATTTAATTTCTCTGAGCTTCAAGTTCCTTCATCTGTAAAATGGGGCTAAAAATCTTCTACTGAACCTCAAAGGATTATGACAGCAAATGAGACAATTAATGTCAAGAGATTTGAAAAGTAAGAAATACTATACAAATATGAGATACTATTATTAACAGCTGTCAAGAATCTAAGGAATATAAAATGGAAATATTTCCCAGACAGGTGCAAGGAATGGAAGGAGGTTGGGTAGAAGCAAATGTGACAATGAAAAATGTTACCTCCTGGATGCAGGGCTACAAGTACAAATAGACTTATTACATATTTCCTGGACTTGCTACTGTGGAAGTACAAAGTTTTGAGAAGATCAGTCCTGCCTCTAGGACCCCTTTCCTTCTCCTCAGTGGTATGTGCATACCTCTCGGAACCAGTTAATAACCAAGAACAAGAGCGAACATCTAAAGGAACGCTCCTGCACAGAGAGGGAGCCCATCTTCTCTCCAAGATCCAGGTCAGTGACGTATAAAGGGCAATCTGAAAGAGAAGAAAAAAAATCTTTCCTTTACTTCAACTCAGGCTAAAAGGTTCAGATTTGGCTACCTTCAGGAGCTGATCCTACTTCGTACTTGCTACCTTTCCTAATACTTGCTAAAGAATTCCTTCATGGATAATAACATTACTTCCCGTATATCTCAAGAATAACTCTCTTTTCCACAGCAAGGTGGCCTTGTCATCATGCACTTGGCACTTGGATGTAGCCTCCCATGTATTTTACCAAAAAGATAAACAAAGATTACAGAAAAATGGGTCCCAAAGCTTTCTTTTGTACCTAACAGACCATCAATTTCCTCCAAATCTCCATGTTGCTTCTCCACACAAAGCCTCAATAACCGGAAATAGGGTGACAGGCACACTGGAGACACTAACCTAGAAAAAAAGAGCAAAGGCTTCTAAGCTTCATTTTACAATTTTAATTCTAAATTATAATTAAGGAAGCCCAGCCACCAGTAACAAGGATTTTTGCCAGAGGAAGCCAACAAATATTAGGGATTGAGGACTAGGTAAAGAGGATGTGCTCAGCAAATATTTGCTGGTCTCACTGAAGGTAGGGGTGTTCAGGCAGTGAAGCTGACAAAGGCAGGTTCAAAGGGAAAAGGGGAAGGAATAGGTAAGCGCTGGCAAAAGAAAACTGCCTATCACAGTATTTACTGCTAAGTGAGAGGGACATACAGTCTCCTGGACAAGGAACAAGGAAGTATCCCCATTTCTTCTGTCCTTTCCACTGCGACCAGCCCAGGAGAACCATTTCTGCTCAAGTGTCTGAGACCCCCAAAAATTGTGGGCTCGCCAGTGGACATTTAAAACATAGACAGGCACTTTGAAAAAACAAAAAGAAACTTCACTGACTTTTGGTCTTGGTCCCGAGAAGTCATTACACCCATTTCGCTCCCAAGATCGTGATGCAAGAGAATTGGTAGAAGGTTGATGGCGATTCCATCCTGACTCTCATCTTCATCCAAGCCATACACAGCTTTTACTGGGAAGGGATAATCACTGCAGAGGAAAGAACTATTTCATGTTCCCTGGAACAAGTAGTAGCTGAGGTTGTGGGGAAGTATTACACCAAGTTAATGAGCCAACTCTAATCTGTTCTGGAAGAAGGAAATGACACAAACAGCTATCTGACCAAGAGGGAAACAGACACCACTGTGGGAGACTCTTGTTATTTAAGATGGCAGCTCTGGGAATGGAGAGGCCTTTCAAAGTAGAAGAATATAATCATGCTATTGATTTTAAGAAGATGTTTGAAAAATCCTGCATGCCAGATGTTTGACATTTATTAATTCAAGGGAAAGAAAAACCTAATAAAGGGAAGAAAAATCTCACAAGAAAATGGAACCAAAGTAGGGGATAGAGAACACTTACCTAACCTTTGGAAGAGCAGAGAGGTCCACTACAAATGCGTCCTGGAAATCATTACATAAAGTCTGCTCAATCCACTCCTTCAAAAGACAAAGAAGAAGGTCTGGGCCAGGGGCCAACAGCAGAAACAGCAGAGTCGAGGATTAGTCCTTCCCAAAGAACTGAGACACACCTCACAGCATGTTCCTGTCCTTTTCTGTCCCTCTCCACTGCCCTCCCTCTAACCTCGTGGTCAGCAAGGATCATCTAAAGTACCCACTGCTACAGAGCCAGCCTCATGCATCACTTGATTGAAGTGATTCAGAACACTTGGTCATACCAGGGTCTTTGGAGGCAATTTTCCTTGTGCAATCAGGTTGGCAAATTCATCATAATACAGTGCAGAAGCCTGGGGAGACTGTTCACTGCAAGAGTGCACCAGTTGTAATAAAGAGATCATCTATGGAAGCAGGAAAAGAATAAAATCTACCTATGAGCACGTGTTAAAAAACAACAACTGAAACAACTACTCTCCCCATTCCCCTACCCTCATCTATCCTCCCTGACCAAGCCCCTGACCCAAGTTCTCCCAGTGAGGCCCTTCAGTCGAACTTCCTTTCTTGCTCTGGTCAAGAGCTTGTTTCATTCAGCACAAGCCAATCCCACAGTGCTGCTAAGTGACTGAATCACAGATCAAGAGCTGGAAGGAACCTCAGATATCATCAGGTTTAACCCCTTCATTTCAAAGGTGGCTTAGAGATGAAGCAACTGCCCGAGGTCACACAGGTACTAAGTGTCAGAGACTATGTTTAAACCCAAGTCTCTTGACTCCAGAGCCTCTGGAGAAGGGCTTCTCATGCACCTTTGGAGTCATGTTGACCACCCATCTCTATCCCCCTGCATCAGCTATACTTGTAAAACTCCTTGTTCCCTCACCTCTAGCAATCACAGAAAAGAAATGCACTTTTCCAAGGTTGCTGTGATAGTAGGCAAATCAATGGAAATCCATGTACTTAGGAAACTTAAGTGAGTAGAACCCACTCTTCCCTCCTTTCCTAACTTAGTTGTGAGGGACCCATTAAGCACCTACTTAGATCTTGTTACAAGCAAAGGGGCCACTTACCTGTTTGCATCGCTCACTGCTCAGTTCTCCATCAGAGGTTGGGTCAGAAGCATCACTTTGGAAAACAGTAAATAATCTCAGTCATTGTTTTTCCATGGAGTCAAACATCCATTAAGTATTTTCTATATTCAAGTCTCTCCTAATCAGTGGTGGGGAACCTGCAGTGTGGCCTTTTGACTGAGCCCAAGTGTTACAAAACTTTTATCAAGGGGATTTATTGGATTGAGTTAAAGGGCCATACTTTAGGACCTAGAGGATCACATGCCTAAGATCTTATTCTGACCCCCTCCAATGGACATGTGCTGTTGTAGGAGGACCAATCAGACTAGGTAAGTTTAGACAGACAAATCATAAGCAGAATGCTCTCGCTTTTTTTAAGCCACAGACTGTCTATTAAAGAGCTGCTATCTGCCCTGATGGAGGGAACACCAACATCAGTAACATTATATGTGTCCTGAAGGTATTTTATGACTGTGGGTAGTTACTGTGGATACAATGATTTTTAACAAAAAGGATAGAATTTCTAACCTCAAAGACCTTACATTCCAGTGAGGGGATCAGATGTAAGAAAAATAACAATGACAAAGCTGGAATGGAATCAAACAGAGGAGCCCAAGAGGTCTGTAATGAGAATTATCATTTTTAGCTGGGAAGAAATGGCAGCCAAGCTAAGCCTCAAAGAAGAGAAGGGATTGGAGCAAGCAGTGATGTAGGAGTGTTCTGGTTTAGACAAGGGAGATGACATGGGCAAATGCAGAGAGGTTAGAGAGGAAAAGAAAAGATGAAGACTGATTTGCTGCAAAATTCACTTTGGCTGGCAAGTAAAATATATGATCGCAAACTGTACAAAATAAGGCTAAAAAATTAGGTCTGAGTCAGATTTTGAAGGATCTTCAATGCCACGGTAAAGTGTCTGTATTTTACTTGGAAACCACATTGAGTCTTAAAGTCAGGGAGTCAGCTGGTCAGACCATGACACAGGATGATTATTTTGGTAAAAGTGTGAAGGATAGTGTGGAGAGATGGGAAATACAGAGAAATCAATTAAGAGGTAATTCTAACAGCTGAGATCTAATCAAGGCCTACACTAGGGCAGCTGCAGCAGGAATGGAAAGAAACATATTGTGCAGACAGAACTGACAGAACTTTAGAGTTTGTTAGATGTGAGAGTAAGGAAATGCTCCCAAGTGACCCCAGGGTAATGAGCCACACCGTTGGAGAAGTTAAAAGCAGTAAATATTTTGGCAGGAAGACAATGAACTCAGTTGTACAAATGTGATGCAGAACATTTTGCCATGAATGAGTCAATGGGGCCAGTTTTCCCTGAGAGGGATAAAGGCACAGGGAAGGGCTCATGGGGACTGTACTCAATATGGGCTGCAGCACTGAAAATCCTTATCAAGAGAAGTTCACCAATGTAAATAATTCGTAACCAAAGAATATTATGAAGAGAAAATAAAAGAACTATTACTTCTGTAGCTCTTAAAAGTTTATAAAATGCTTTCCTCATCTTATGCTGTATATAGGTTGTACTATTACAAATATCCCCTCTTACATATGAGAATGTGAGGGGAGTGATTACATGACTTCTCCATAGCCACAGGGCTAATAAATGGCCGCACCAAGTCTTAAATGCAGGTCCCATGCTCTTTCCACTACGTCCTGAAAATACGTGGAGCACCTTAGAAACACCCTGACAAAGCAATTCCAAGAAGTCACCCCATCCAAGCTCAACACCTTGCTAAGTCCCCAGTCCCTTCACTGTCATTTGGGACAGATCAGAACCTGGAAACTCAACTTTACATATAGACCATTAACGAAGCAACAGCCACAATGTCTCAGACAAGATGAAAACAGTGTTATAAAAATGTCTGTTCTCAGTATTCTGGTCAGTATTGAGAAAAGAGGAGGTGAGATGCTGGGAAAAGAACAGCAGAATGCGAAAGGCTGTTGAGCCATGAAAATATTTTAGGGACCTCAGGCCCAACCAATCTCTGGAATAACTACAGAATTCCTATCCTACACACAGCCACTCCCAAGTCTGAACCTCCAATCCATGAAGCACTTTGCTTAAACTGGAGTCACTGTTTGGTTTTATAAATTCATTTACTGAAGGAAGGGGAGAACAAGCAGCTGCCAAATGATTTCCTTCTCTTTGTGCATAGGTTAAGGCCTCCCCAAGGGGCATTTTTTCTAAAGCAAACAATTGGTATTACTTTTATTGTACCATGAACATGTTTATAAGAGCTACAACTAGCAACAAATTCTTGTTTGTTTAACAAGTAAAACAAACTGAACTCTTTTTCTTTCACTTGTGAAAGCAGTGACATCTGTCACTGACAGTCTGTGCAAAACTGAAAACAAGAGTTAGATTGCATTACTATCACTGTTCGTAGTATTTCAGAGGAATGATACTACCTAGCCTGCCTCAAAACAGAAGGGTTGACCCGATGATCTCAAGGTCCTCACCAATTCTATGATCCTATGACTATGAGGCCAATTTCTAACCTATAACTTCAGGAAGCACAAACTCAGCCAGCTCTTACCTGTCTGCTGCCATACTACCCACCATGGTGATGGCACCAATAATCCCAATCAGTTTGTATTTGAATACAGTACTGGAAAGCTGCTTTCGGATCACCAGGTACATATCATCCTACAAAGGATACAGAAAAATAAGGAAAGAAGTTGTTAGTTATCCTTAATAAGCTATTACCATGTTTTCCAGCTAGTCTATAAGTGAACATGGAAAACTAAAGTTACTTCTTCATTTGTATGTAGAGGTATCAGGGACATATACCCAAACACATGATTTTTCTAAAGAAAATTACCTATCAGTCTATTTCATGTTCTTGGAATCCATGTTGCTAGAATTTAACAAAATGGATCATGTAGCATGATGGAATCTGTAGCATCCAGGACCAGACATAAGGAAAGCACATTGGAATTCCCTCCTTATGCCATTCATCTTTGTACTTTTTCCTTGATCATAAACTTATGTCTTCCCTATGTGGTTTCTTCGAATTCCCCAGGCTCCTCAAAGCATTTTGAGGAGCTCTGGGGAAGACAACATGGTCATGGGAACCATACTTGACTTCTGCTTAATGCATCACTCCCAGCTTCTCTCTCAAAAAAATGTTCCTTATTCCTAAAGGCTCAAAATCACTGCTCTAAATAAACACATAATAAGATTTGTCTGTTTGTTTACTGGGATCTGTCTATGTAAAAACAAAAAGTATTTAAAAAATAGAAAAATTTAAATGAAAAAATAAAAACCCCAACAACCCCTAAAATCTAAGTGAGAAAGCTTCATGCCCGGGGAAAAGACAGGAATGTGTACCTCCTGATTGAGTACTATACAGGTTGTCCTTAGCCTTAAGAGACATGCCTTCAGAGAAATACTTAAGAAAATATAAGGTATAAAATCTTACAAGGAAATCCTATTCACTATTCTACAAATAGCAGTACAAAAACACTATAGTAGAAATACAATAAAGCTGTTTGTAATTCAAAGTTAAATTCCACAGTAACTTCCATATAAATGCATGAACTGATCTCAGGAATTTCAGATTCCAATACAGTCTGTTCATCCACTTCAACATTTATTAATTCAACAAATATTTATCAAGTACCTATTAGGTAACAAATGTTAAGCACTGTGGAGGTGCTACTGACATATAGTCTTTGACCTCACTGAGCTTACAGGGAAACTTTCCTTACATGCTGAAAGACAGAGAAAACATGAACAAATAATTTTAAAAGGCAGAACTAGAAGCATTCAAATACCTATAAGACTAAGGAATGGTAAGAAAGGTAAGAGAGAACCATTAGAGAGCAATGTCACAAAACCCAGAAAGGAGAGTGGACTATGGTGTCTAATGCAGCAGATAGGTTGAGAAAGGATAAGGACCAAGAAAAGTACATCAGATTTGGCAATTAAGATAAGATTGCTAACTTTGGAGAGAGTATTTTTGGTTGAATGAGGCTGGTGGTTAGATTGCAAAGGGCTAAGGAGTGCTTGAGAGGAAGGAAGTAGACAGTACGTATAGCCAGCTTTTCCAAAGAATTTAACTGAAAAATGGAGGAGAGATAGAGGATGGGTTTTTCCCACCATGGTGCCTCTTACCTGAATGTGGCTGCTGTCTTCATGTCCCTTGCTAAATGCCAGTGTACTAAGAATATAGAACAGTTTTCGTATTTGAGAAGGGGTCAAATTATCCAGGTAATCCAGAATGCCCTGGGAAGGAGAAATGAGACCATGAGGTATAGGGATTAACATTTTCTAGAGACCAAGGTGGATCAGCTGCCTAGAAAAGATATAGTAGAAAAATCCTGGATTTGGAGTCAGAGCTACATTCTTATTCTAGCTCTATTACTATCTGTTTGTCCTTTGGCAAGTCACTTCCACTCTCTGGAACTCAATTTGCTCATCTGTGAAAGGAAGGATTTGGACTATATCACTTCAAAATCTTAATAGCTAATAGTTAAATACACACATAGATGTGTATATACATATGTGTGTGTGAAAATGCACATTGTGTTCATAACACAACGCAAGAAGCTCATTATAACAGCTGATGTTACAAATTTCATCTCAGACGATGACTTACTGTAAGTGAGGATTTAACTGGAGACCTTAGGCTATTCATTTATCACTTCAATAACCAAGAGGAAAAACCATTGACTCTCACAGCAAATTAAGTACAGCCTCTAATCCTTGTCCCTACCAGCTCATCTCACAGTTCAGTCTACTGCTGTTCTGAAAAGGCCTATTCTCCTGTTGCTTCATGCATATGCTCTACCTCCCCAAGCAGATCACAGAATCATAGCTCAAGAGGTGGGAGAGAACTCTGTGACTTGACCAAGGTCACACAGGCAGGAAGCAGCAGCTGCCACTCCAACTCAGGTCTTGAGACTTCAAATCCAAAGCTGTTTCCACACACAGCACTGCCTCCCACAATCATAAACTTACCCCTAATATTTAATACCTGTGTGACTATGGTCTGCACACACAAAGAGGCACTAAAAAATGCATTTAAACTAATCGATACATCCTCTCAAAGAGTTCCAGGGCTGAGGAATATTCCAGTACTCAGAGGAGAGAAAAGCACCTTTACGAAGACAGCATAGAATCTCACAGCAGAAAGATTCAGAACCACCAGCTCTGAGAGCACCTCTAGAGCGATATCTACTTCAGCATCATTCCCGCTGCAGACGTGGGTCACTAAAGCGCCAATCACTTCCTGCCAGGAGAAAAGCAATTAAGAAAAGGTGAAACAAAAAAATATGGTACAGTGAAGCTGTGTCTGGCTCTTCTCCAACTTACATATTTTCTTACCCCTCTGCCCCTGACAAACTCTGTACCTAGTGTTTCTCAGTGCTAGCCACATTCCCTTTAGAATTATAGGGATATAAGTGTGCTCATACCCACCACATCTCTTAACTCATTCCCTTTACTTTTGACTAGACATGACACTGTGGCCACATCACTTCCCTCCCTCTCTTTCAGTTTTCTTCTCTGTAAAATAAGAAGGTCTGACTCAGTGATCTTGAAACATGCTTCCCAGGGCTAGAATCTCTTGTTCCACATTTCTGGTGAGAAGCTTTGTGGTCTGGTGGACAGTAAACTGGCCTTGGAGTCAAGATGATATGGATTCTGGTGCCAGCGCTAACACATGCTATCTCTGTATGATCCAAACAACTCATTTAACCTTCCACTCTGGAAATTCTCCAAATCTCTACATCACATCATAGTGAAGGTACCAACACTGTTGTTAATATAAGCTCCTCACCAGGTCCACCATGTACTAATGACAACCACAGTTCTGTTCCACATCTTTTCATATGTTTATATGTACATGCAGGTTTATACTTATACCTCTATTTGTTTATTTGCACACACATTATTAAAGTAGCTCTTATGATTTCTTCATGGACCTTCAGTTCTATCTCCTTGGAATCCAGGTCCTCTCCCCTTTCTAATCCAGGGTGGGAGGCAATGAATGCTGAATTCATGGCAAGCAAAAGTGCACAGTACTCTTAAAAGCTCATGAAAAGGAGGTGACACAGAAATTTAGGCAATTAGCTAAAGTAGGGATTTTACTAGACTGTCATCTGTAGCAATTCCCCACACAGAACAGGTTAGAATCATATTCCAGCAAATGTAAGTGAAGACGATGCTGTAGAGACAGCTTTCCTCAGGTCTGAAGATCTTTCTATATCTAAGTGGTCTAAATCACTCCTATAGCAGACTCTTGGTGATTTTTTTTTGTTCGTTTTACTTCCCTCTCACCTCTCTAGTTAGACTGATTAAATACTTAAGTTGGAGGAGTCCTTATCAGTCTTCAAGCCCAATATTTGGTTAGCTAGGTGGTACAGCAGATAAAGTATTGGGCTTAGAGTCAGGAAGACCTGAGCACAGATCTTACCTTCAGAAACTTACTAGTCCTGTGAACCCTGGGAAAATCACTTAAATTCTAAGGGGCAAACTTAGTAAGTTTTATTTAGGTGATGCAAAGGATAGAGTGCTCGACTTGGAGTAAGAAGTCCTGAATTTGAATCCTGTGTCAGACACTTACTAGCAAGTTACTTAACCTTTCTTATGCTCAGTTTTCTGACCTGTAGAATGAGGAAGTTAGACTTGATGGCTTCTGAGGATGCGGTCAGCTCTAAATCTATGACATCATGATCCTGTAACCCTCATTTTACAGATGAGAAAACTGAGGCCCAGAAAAATGGAGTGCCTTGCCTCTGTCATACAATATGGCACTGGGACTCTCTTGAGTCCTGGACTGATTACCTATCCAGCATACACAGTATGATTTGCCCAGCACCCTTTTCATAATTTCTCCCTAAAGAGCTACAGTTGCTACCACTTTAACTTCATGGTTCATGTTCATGGAAGGGAGTTTTGGAAAGAGTTTCTTATCCTGAGACCCATGATAAATGGATAAATTTTTTAAAATGACAACTATATTTTAATATAATTGGTTTTCTTTGTACTCTTATGCTTTTAAGAATATGATTCTGAGAGGGGGTCCAGAAGCCCAGACCACAAAAAGGTGAAGAACCCTGGTCTTGGAGCTCATTCTTAATTTGCTAGCACAGCCTTATGTTTTCTTCAAGAAAACAGCTCCAGGATCAATACACAACTAGATTATTTTTATGTAAATTATCAAATGGTGCCTCTCTCTTTATCACACTCAAACCTAAAATTATTTAATGATCCCTGTTATATGGAGTCCAACTGAAAACAAGAACCATCCTAAAGTTCAGAAATTAACTGATGGTTGTCATTGCAGCCAAGCCAAGAAATGCTACAACAAAATTAATCAACCCAAATGCTAAGTTTGAATCATAATTTTTATAAATAGCAAAAAAAAGAAAAAGAAAAGAAACAAGCTATCCATTTACAACTCTATCATTTGCCCACAGTTCCCCAGTGTGTTCCAGAATACCTGTTGATAGTATGTGTCAAATGACATAAAGGCATATTTGTAAAGAAGGCTGCCAAAGGAGATCACACCCTGGTCTGTGGAGTGCAGCATACTCTGAGCCAGTGACAGAATGGATGGAAAGACATCTCTGAGAACCTGAAAGACAGACAGCCAACAGGATAGGGAAGAGACATTCAACTTTTTGGATCTGAAAAACTGTTAACATAGGGCTTCAAGGTTTATGAAGAGTTTTAAGATAAACTATCCGCTTTGATGGCTATAATAACCCTGTGAGGTAGATTAAGTATTAGTAACATTATCCTCTTTTTTTAGATGAAGAAAATGAAACTGAGACTGTCTAAGAGTAGGACGATAGAAATGGGTGGTTTGGGGCTCAGCTCTGACTAACTCAAGACTAGTAAAATTTCCATGACATCAGACTGCTTAATTTGCCATTTCTGGGCTTTTCTCCTCACCTCTCCTCTGGACCCCAGACACTGTCTGTTCTTTACCATTAGGAGGCTAAGTTCTGCTTGAAGATTTAAAGTGAGACCAAGTCACCTTAGGTGACAAACTTCATAAAGCTACTTTTGCCTGAAAAGGACCAGGAGAGAACCACTGACTTTCTTCTGACTAGGGAGTTAGATGGCAATTGTTGAATACCTACCTCCCAGGGTTGTAAAGAAATTTTAAAGCCCTTTGTAAATGTGATTTATTGTTATACCATATAAATAAACAACTTCTAAGTCAAGCTTCATCCTTTTTATCAAAAAACATTTACTAAATACCCAAAAGGATATATGGTAAACTACCCTTGGACAATATAAAAAAAAAAATTTAACAGGAAGTTCCCGGGCTCTCCAAGAGTTCCATAAACTATGACAGAACAATATAGTGACAAGCAAGGGGAGAGAAAACAAATGCAAGCACAGATTAGTGCAAAAACATAAAGTTGAACCAAAATATTCCTGCAGGCAAAAAAGCCTGCAAGGCCCAAATCAATAGCCCAGTCAGAATTTCTAGGAAGTTACATTGTTAATTTCATTTCCAAGGCTGGCAAAACACTCATCAATACTTAGAAAACTCAGTAAATATTTAATGCTAGAGAGATCTTGAAAAGATTGGCATACCTGAACACTATTTAAACTAGAAATGAGTACAACTAGCCTCAAAAAAATTTGGAATAATGCTTTAAAAATAATTAAAATGTCCATACTCTCTGACCTAGAAGTGCCACTGCTAGGTATATATGCCAAAGAGGTCAAAGAAAGAAAGTTTTCACATACACCAAAATATTCACAGCATTACTGTTTGTGGGAACAAAGAAACAGGAACTGGATTTTGTGGTACAGAAATACATTGGGATACTACACAGTCATATGAAATTATCAGAATGATGAATTCAGAGAAGTACCAATCAATAAGCACTTATTAAGCACTTATTATGTTCCAGGTATTACTGTGTTAGGTGTGAGGGATACAATGAAAGAAATAAAAATAGTCATTGCAAGGAGCAGATAGGTCCATATAAAAGTATGTACTGAATAAATACAAGGTGGATTAGGGAGGGCAGGTACTAGCAACTGTGGGAGATCAGGAAAGGCTTCCTGTATAAAGTAGTGCTGAAGCTGAATTCTGAAGGAAGGGATTCTAGGAAAAGAGGGGAGGATGCAGAGCCTTCCAAACATGGGGGATGACCAGCACAAAGTTGTGGAGATGAAACTTCAGGAAAGCCAATCTGGGTAGAAAGTAAAATGTGGAAAGGGGTGAGGGGGTGGGGTGGAGGCTGGTTAGTTTTGGCTGAAATTCTCTTTTCCTTGTTTTACTCTTTTTTGAAATGGAAGGCTCCCTGGACAGGGGCAGAATAGGGATGTGGCATGATCTGATAGGTGTTTTAAGAATACTATCAATTTGGGGGGCGGAGCCAAGATGGCGGAGTAGAAAGACTCACTTATGCTAGGTCCGAACCCACAGCCCATAGATTTCCTGTAAAAAGAACTCCTGACAAATTCTGGAGCAGTGGAGGCCGCGCAGCAACGGAGTGAAGGAGATTTGCGTTGCAGAGAGCCCTGAAGAACCGACCACAAAGGTAACCCGGACACGGGAGTGGAGTCCTGTCAGGCGGAGCGCTCCCCTCCTCCGCCACGGCCACGCGGCACTGAGAGGAGCCAGCAGAGCCCTGCAGGCATCAGGGACCTGAATCTCCGGGCGGCGCGAAGGTCCCACCACCCACAGACGCACAGGTCAGTGAGA
>CM053772.1:46528341-46556655 GCA_028658325.1 Potorous gilbertii | reverse complement strand
ACTAATGGGGAGAAAATTTTGGAACCCAAAATCTTGTGAAAATGAATGTAAAAAGTTAAATAAATTTATTTAAAAAAAAAAAAAAAGAATACTATCAATTTGGTAGCTGTTTGGAGAAGATTAGGAAAAGGAGATTAGAAGCAAAGAGATCAGTGAAAAGGCTCTTGCAATAATCTAGATGAGAAAAAATGGGATACTGAACTAGGGTCGAAACTGAGTGGAGAGGTGAGCACAGATGCAAGAAATATGGTAGGAGAGGTTCAACCTGACTTGGCACCTGACTGGATATGGGGGTGAAAGAGAAGGAAGACAAAGTCAAAGAGGATTCCAGGGTCATGAACCTGAGTCACAGGAAGGATAATCAACAGAAACAGACAAGTTTATGATCCAACCATTCTGGAGAGCATTTTGAAACTATGCCCAAAGGGCCATAAAACTGTGCATAGCTTTTGACTCAGCAATACCACTTCTAGGGCTGTAACCCAAAGAGATCATAAAAATGGGAAAAGGACCCATATGTACAAAATTTTTAGAGCAGCTCTTTTTGTGGTGGCAAAGAATTGGAAACTGAAGGAATGCCCATCAATTGGGAATTGGCTGAACAAGTTGTGGTATATGAATGTAATAGAATACTATTATACTATTAGAAAAAATGAGAAGGCAGACTTCAGAAAAACCTGGAAAGAATTATATGAACTGATGGTGAGTGAAGTGAGCCAGGAGAACATAGTACACAGTAATAGCCACAATGTGCAACAATTAACTCTAATATAGACTTGGCTCTTAGCAATGCAGGGATATGAGATAATTCAGGGAGCAGAGTCAAGATGGTGGAGGAGAAGCAGGGACTTGCTCTAGAACTCTCCCCCCAGACTCCTCAAAAAAATCTGTAAAAAATGACTTTAAACAAATTCTAGAACAGCAGAAGTCACAAAATGACAGACTGAAACAGATTTTGAGCCCAAGACAATCTGGAAAGTCGACAGAAAGGGTCTATCACACTGAGCTGGGAGCAGAACAGTTTGGCGTTGGCACAGATAGAGCTGGAACAGAACTTAGAGGACTGAGTCACTGGCAGTTGCTGTGGTTTCCAGACTTCTCAACCCACAAACACCAAAGACAACTTTGAAGGTCAGTGGGAAAGGTCTCTCACCTGGCTGAGAGGGGAACGTGGTCCAGTTCTAGCACTAGCCCTAACCCTAGGCCCAGCCTGACCCTGGCTAAAGTGGACCCTCCATTTAATAAAGACCTCAAAAGTCTGGCTGGGAAAATAAGCAAATGGGGGATAAAGAAACAGACTATAGATTCTCATTTTCTTGGTGAAGAGGTATTTTCTTACATCATTGGTGATGAGGAGGATCAAAACATAAAACCAGAAGAAGACAACAAAGCCAAAGCTCCTTCATCAAAAGTCTCCAAGAAAAATATGAATTGGTCTCAGGCCATGGAAGAGCTCAAAAAAGATTTTGAAAATCAAGTAAGAGAAGTAGAGGAAGTAGAGGAAGAGAACTGAGAGTGATGCAAGAAAATCATGAAAAATGAGTCAACAGCTTGCTAAAGGAAAACCAAAAAAAAAGCAAAAGAAAATAATAGCTTTAAAAATTAGACTAACCAAATGACAAAAGAGGTCCAAAAAGCTAATGAGGAAAAAAAATGTGTTACAAAGTAGAGCGGGCCAAATGGAAAAAGAGGTACAAAAGTTCAATGAAGAAAATAATTTCTTCAAAACTAGAATGGAGCAAATGGAAGCTAAAGGCTTTATGAGAAATTAAGAAATTATAAAACAAAACCAAAAGAAGGAAAAAATAGAAGACAATGTGATTTATCTCACTGGAAAAAGAACGGACCTAGAAAATGGATTCAGGAGAGATAATTTAAAAATTATTGGACCACCTGAAAGCCGAGATATCATCTTTTAAGAAATTATCAAGGAAAAGTGCCCTGATATCCTAGAACAAGATGGTATAATACAAATAGAAAGAATCCACCGATCACTTCCTAAAAGAGATCCCAAAAGGAAAACTCCTAGGAATATTGTAGCCAAATCCCAGAGTTCCCAGGTCAAGGAGAAAACATTACAAGCAGTCAGAAAGAAATAATTCAAGTATTGCAGGAACACAAGATTTAGCAGCTTCTACACTAAAGGCCTGAAAGGGTTGGAATATGATATTCCAGAGGTCAAAGGAGATAGGATTAAAACCAAGAATCACCTATCTAGCAAAACTTCAGGGGAAAAAAATGGAACTTCAATGAAATAGAAGACTTCCAAGCATTCTTGTTGAAAAAACCTGAGCTGAATTGAAAATCTGTCTTTTAAATACAAGAATCAAGAAAAGCATGAAAAGGTAAACAGGAAAAAGAAAACATAAGGAACTTAGGAAAGTTGAATTGTTTATATTCCTACATTGAAAGATAGTAACTGTAACTAGGATAGTTAGAAGGAATGTGTGTGGGTGTGTGTGTGCGCGCGTGTGTGTGCGTATACATATATATTTAGAGAGAGGACACAGGGTGAGCTGAATGTGAAGGGATGATATCTAAAAAAGAAAATTAAGTGCAGAGAGGAATGAAGTGGGAGAAAGAGAAAGGGAGAGGTATAATGTAGTAAATCATCTCACATAAATGAGGCAAAGAAAGATACTTTACAATGGAGAAGGGGAAAATGAGAGGGAATAAGGGAGCCTTACTTTCATCAGATTTGGCTTCAGGATAGAATAACATACATACTCTGTTGGGTACGGAACCTACCCTACAGGAAAACAAGGAGGAATAATGGAAAGGAAGGCAGACTGGGGGAAGGGGTAATTGGAAGCAAACACTTTGGTAGAGGGACAGGTCAAAGGAGAGAACAGAATAAATACAGGGTGGGACAGGATAGAGGGAAAAATAGTCTATTACAACAAGACGTTATGGAAATGTTTTGCATGACTATAAATGTATAACCTATATGAAATTATTTGCCTTCTCAGTGAGGGTGGATGGGGAGGGGTAAAGGGAGAGAATGTGGAGCTCAAAGCTTTAAAAATGAATGTTAAAAATTGTTTTACATGTAACTAGGAAATAAGATATTTAGGCAATGGGGTATAGAAATCTATCTTGCCCTACAGGACAAGAGAAGGGAAGGGGATGGGGGAGGGGGTGATTAAAGGGAAGGCAGATTGGAGGAAAGGGTAATCAGAATACATGCTGTCCTGAGGTGTGGGAAGGAGGGAGATGGGGAAAAAATTTGAAATTCAAAATTTTGTGAAAGTGAATGTTGAAAACTGAAAATGAATACATTTTTTAAAAAAACACAATTCCAAAACACTCATGATGGAAAATGCTATCCACATCCAGAGAAAGAACTATGGAGTCTGAATGCATACTAGAGATCGAAGCATACTATTTGCTCTCTTTTTTGTTGTTGTTTCTTCTCTTTAGTTCTAATTCTTCTTTACAACATGACTAATGTGAAAAGATGCTTAATATGAATGTATATGTTTAGCCAATATCAGACTACATGCCATCTTGGGGCAAGGAGAGAAAATTTAGAGCTCAAAATCTTACGTAAATGAATGCCGAAAACTAAAAATTAATTAATTATTTTTTTTAAAAAAGAAATGGACAAGTTTAGAGGGATGGTTAGGGAGAAAAATATCCTTTTATCGCAGACATATTCAGCCTGACTTCTCTATAACAGACTTGGTAGAAAATGTCTAGTAGATAGTTAGGGACAAGCGAATTAGCATTCAGGAGCAAGATTGAGACTAGATATATAGATATCTATAGACAGAGATAATAAACCCAAGGAATTGACAAGATTACAAAAGGAATAGAGTAAAGTGGAAGAGAGGACAAAGCCTTGAGGGACACTTCCACTTTTAGTGTACAATAACAATGATCCAGCAAAAAAAGACAAGGTCGTCCAACAAGTAGGAAGAGAACCAAGGAGAATGGTGTGACATAAGCCAAAGGTGATAAGAGTTTCCAGGAAAAAAAAGGGTGGTCCACAGGACAAAGTTTTGAGGATGTTAAACAAAACAAAGCCAGAACAAGGGCAGATTAAGCAGATAAAGATCCTTATGTGGGGGAGGATGATTTCAATTTACTGGTGGGATCAGAAGGCAGACGGTAAGTGATTGAAATGTGAGTGGGATGAGAGAAAGCAGAAGTAAAAGTGCAAGCAACTTTTTCTAGGAGTTTGGCTGGGAAAAGAAAAGATAAAGGATCACGAACTAGATGTTGCTCTAAGTGTCTGAGCTGAGGCTGGATTGACAGGATGCACCTCTCATTATGACCTCCAGGGTTCAAGGTCTTTGAAACTCACCGACATGTATGTGGAGAATGTGCTCTGAAGCAGCTGCTCGGAGATACATCCTGACTGGACCTTGTTTCTCAGCACCCTCTCGATGCACTTCTTGCTCTGAGTGTTTACACTATAGATGATCAGAAGCATCAGCAGGTCAAGAACCTTCCACAAGGAAAATGACAGTGAGACGAGCCAAGTGCAAAAGGCCAACCAAACAGTTAAATTCGAAGCAAGCCCAAAGAGCCACTTGGGGGACACCTCAAGGAGCCAGCAGAGGAGAAAAAATGATCCCACAAGTAGCAAGAGAGGCAGAATGGAGTTCTGGTTCTCTGGCAAGAGCCAGATTTTCCAAAACCAGGGCAGGACTGGGTTCAGTCCAATTGGCTTTCTGACAGTGGAAGGAAATTTTAGTCCTGCCTTGTGAGATGTCCATTATTAGTGAAATAAAAGAATGGAAAGTATGGGGATGGGCAATGTATGAGAATAAAGCTTAGAAAGATGTCAGTTAAATAGGCAGTTTCTCCATTTTGCGCTTTCTTACCAGTGAAGACCAGATCTTAGAGTGCATTAGGAAGATTCATTTAGAATTTACAAATTTTCCTTTTCGGTCAGTCAAGGTCCATTATAATTACAATGAATAAAAGAATAGGGGCATACTATCTGAAAGGTTCCCCCACCAGATGACCTGACATCACCAATAAAGATACCTAGAGTCACTCCAAAGTGAACACAAGCCTCAAAGAATGACCATGTTTCTAAGAAAGGCTCAAACCCCAAATGTATATGAGTAGGGAATTATGGTACATAAAAGTCACCTTGTGGTCAGACACAGAATCAATGTTTTCAATTGCCTAGAGAGAAAATAGAAACAAAAGAGCATTTAGAAGTAGAATGTAGCACCTTATTTTATTTCAGCATTCCCTCATAATCGGAGCTGACGTGTCTAGATGGCACCTTGAATTGCTATTTACTTCTCTAAGCACAGGTCCCCTCTCCTCAACTAGATTGTGAAAGGTGCTGGACCACAACCAGGAGCCCCAAGTACAAATCAAGGCTCTGACCCTTCTTAGTGGAGGGACTCTAGGTAAATCACTAAGCCTGTGGCCACACTCATATAAAGGCGATAATACACGATTTACCTCACAGTACATCCTAAGGAGTCCTACCAATGTAAGTCATCTCTACAGTGCGCTATTTTAAGTCTTCTTATGGCAGGAAAAAGGTTTTACACTTTTGTGTATGCTTAGAGCCTAACACAGCTCCCAGCAGGTACACAAAAAGTATCTACTGATGATAAAGTGAAACTCAATGCACAGAAAATAACTTTTCTTCCTGACTCCAAAGGAAGTTAACTGTCCACCCAGTCATTAAATCTTTAAGTTGTATTTCTTTCTATAATACTTCTTTCTTAGGACTAAAGAAAGCCACCACTTCTTTCACAATACTTATAAAGTTGGTGTCATTTTCTGATTACATTTCCTTCATCTTATTTTCAATTTCCAGTCTACATGTGGCCTATAGAAATCTCCGGAAGGTGGAAAGACACTTAAATATGATGGTTAATAAGAAGTGAGTTTCTCTGGTACGTTTCCTTCAAAATTAATAAAATCACTAGCCTTCATATAAACAGAGGGATCAATTTGTCTGGATCTTTCCCACACATCCTTGCATCAGGCATCACTTAACTGTAAAAAAACTAAGGTGAGCAGAGAAACTGGTTGCAGAACCCAAAAGGCTCACTTGCCTTGATGGGGATCCAACCCATGATCCTAGTGGTCTTTGTAGTGACACAGCCTAAACGACCAACCACAAAGGTCTAGTTGGAGGAGTGAGCAAGTACCTTAATCCATGCTTCTGAAATGGCTCTCTCATATCGAACTGCTGACTTGATCACATCAAAAAGTAGAGAAACACAGTCCTGATTGCTGCTTTCTTGATTTCCAGAACTATAAGCAGAGAAATAAAACCATGTGTATCTATGTCCATGAACCAGAAGTGTTACTCTCTACCAAGCTGTGGCCAGGCTGCTTTCCAGAGACTTCCTGGCTAAGTGCTTTGTCTTCCAAACACCACTCAGGACAGTGACTTCTCTGATGATCAAAAGGGAAGCTTTGTTGCTTGGGCAGAAAACCAAGAGACCAGGAGAAAGCAGTGTCAAGGACTACTATACCTCACATGACCTTTATTTTTCAACTTGCTTTGGGAAGTTTGCATCTGAGGTGGCAAAATACAGTATTCTAGATCCAACTTTTTCCGAAGCTCAGAAATCACCTGCAGAAAGCAAAGGATTCCTGGTGTGTTCTAATCATTTACAACAGATAAGCTCAAACCACAAAAATGATAATTGACTTTCTTTTACATTTTAAAAGAGATACCAACTTTTTTAAATATAAAAGATTGATACTAATGAGGTACTATAGCCTTCAAAATGCTGTGTTTGACATTCTATAAGACCTTGACTCACTAATTAGACTGGAGATGGGGGGGGGGGGTGACAGGGAATGGGGGGACAACAAATTCATGGAAAGATAAGCAGGTTTTATTCTGGTTCTTTGAGTATGAGTAAAAACTACTTTATGTTTTTCAGTTTCTCTTCCATTTCACAATAAAAAGTCCCTCAAGACTGAACCCAAATCTATGTACGATGCAGTGTTTAGCACCATTCTAGGTAGTTGATGAATAAATAATACCAATGTACCTCTAAAGCATCTGTGACTGTGACTGCATGAAGAATGAACTTGATTATCACAGGTAAATTGTCAAGTGTCACAGCTGACAGTTTAGCCATCACTAAGTGGCGCACCTAAAATGGAAAACAAGACTGCTTTAGTCTCTTAAATTCAACACTCAGACCTGTGAAATGGTGAAAAAAATAGAAAAAAATTTCTCAGTGCCTTGCTCTCCCCATATGTAAAGTGGGGAGGAAAACACCTGACTCTTAATTGAAATCTCAAAGAAACTGAATGCTAAAAAGATAATTACTAAAGACACACAAAACATATAATGCTATTATCTTCTCAGATTTTGGAGACTGAATTTTCCATAGTCAGAAGGGGAGGTAGGAAACGCATGGGAATTCATTTTTTCTATGTACAGTATTACATAAAGTTCAGGCATTTAGAATTTACTACTAAAACAACAAAACCCATCTTCTCTGCCCTAATCTGAGTATCCAAAAGGTTCCTATGCTCAAAAGGCTACAAAAATGTCCATACCCTTTGACCCTGAAATATCACTTCGAAAGGGATCATAAAAATGGGAAAGGGTGCCTCATGTACAAAAATGTTTACAGCAGCTCTCCTTGTGGCGGCCAAGAACTGGAAATTGAGGGGATGCCCAGCAATTGGGGAACGGCTGAACAAGTTGTGGTATATGAATGTAATGGAATACTGTTGTGCTGTAAGAAATGATGAACAGGAAGACTTCAGAGAGGCCTGGAAGGACTTATTTATTGATAACTGACGCTGAGTGAAAGGAGCAGAACCAGGAAAACATTGTACACAGTAACAACCACAGTGTTCAAGGAATTTTTCTGGGAGACTTAGCCCTTCACAGCAATTCAAGGACCTAAAACATTCCCAATGGACTTGAGGCAAAATGCCTTCCACATCCAGAGAAAGAACTATGGAATTGGATTGCAGAACGAAGCAGACTATTTTCTCTTGTGTCTTATTTTGGTTTGGTTTTTCTCATGGTTTCTTCCATTCATTTTAATTTTTCTATGCAACATGACTAACGTGAAAATGTGTTTAATAAGAATGTATGTGTAGAACCCATATAAGATTGCATGATGTCTCAGGGAGGGGGAGAAAATCTAAGACTTACAGAAGTAATTGTAGAAAACTGAAAACAAATTAATAATAATCATAAAGAAAACACAGATATGAAAAAACAAAAAAAATAAGTTAAAAAAAAAGCATTTCTTCCGTGAAAAACTGGCCAACAGCTGGCTCTTGATCCTTCCTTCCCTACCTTAGACAGAAGCTTCGGATCAAGGCGCAGGCTGGAAAGTACATCCAGAATTGGGACTGTCAGAGTTGTATTCCTCACCAGAAGGTCACTGTGAGTAAAAATTACATATGAAATGAACAGAGAAATAAGTGAATGCAAACTTAGTAAGATCTCCCTCTCTTTAGAATGTGGGCTCAGATCACATTCAGGTTCGCTGTCATGGTGGACTATGGTAAAAGCATCTTTTTTCTTTTTCAAAGGGTTGAATTAGTAAGCCATGTAAGTATGCAAGGTGACGACGAAAACCCTACTCCGGAACAATGTGGGAAATATTCTGGTGGATGAGAAGATGCTGAGTCCTTTTCAAGAAAAAAGAGGAAACCAATGCCACAACATCTCCTCTGCTCTTAGCAAGCACAAACTGGTAAAGCAAAATCTTACTTTTAAAGCACATGGAAAATGTCCTCCCCTTCCATCAATACACATGCTTTCCGTGCAAAAAAAAAAAAAAAAGTCTGGAGAGGCAATGGTGTGTAACTAGAACTGTCACAGTAAGGAACACTCGGTTGCAATCTCTTTATTTTAGATCATGTAAACCCTAGTCTCTTATGCAAGCTTAACACTTGGAGAGATTCGGTTAACAAGAGGAGATGGGTTTTTTTTTAACACGCAAACTAAACCTCCTTTACCAAATACCAACAAACCTCTAGTCAGGGGATACATTAACAGGTACAGCTCTCCAAGTCTCTGCCCCAAAGGGACATGTGTATACAAGCTGATAATGGCAATTGTCCACATGTGAATACAAAAACTCATCAGGTCCAATGAGTCACACTTCCTTGATACTGATTTAAACAGCAATGTGAAATGGACCTGACTGGAACCTTCTCTGAAACTTAAAAGTCTCAGAAAGTGGCCTAGAGCAGTGTGGTGTTTAGTGACTTGCCCAGGGTCACACAGCCAGTAGATGTCAGAGGAAGGACGTGAAAAGAGGAGTCTCCTTACATCATACCACCCTGGCTCTCTCAACAGCTAGCTTATATAGGATTCATCAAAAACAGAATATTAATGCACTTGGCTTATCTGCATTGTGGGTCTCTAAGTAATGGTAATGAGTCATTAATAACCAGGTCATGCAATATGGACAGTCCTAAGGTCTTGTCAGAATGAGTTAATGCCTAAGATACCTGCATCTGACCCATCCTGGCTGTGTGACCCTGGCCAAGTCCCTCAACTTCTCAATATCCTGACAGCTCTCTAAATCGAAGAACAGGTGCCAATCTGCATTAGAAAAGAGAATTTCCCCATCAGAAATTCCCTATACCAATGAAATCTTAAGTCCAGTTTATGAAAAATGTAACAGTTTTATGTGGCCCATGAAGTCTAGTCCTACCTAGCTCTTAAATAATTTCTTATTCATATCTCAAAATTCAGTTTGCCAGCTACCTGCACTTTCTCTGCTTCTGCCACTTCTCTGTGCAGAATACTACATGTATATTATTTCTCCATTAGCTGGTAATTTCTTTGAGGGCATGGCACACATTTTCTCCTTTTTTAAAGAATAACTCCACAAAGAATATTGAAGACTTTGCACAAGGGATATAAACACTATGGATGAAAGAACACAGACATTTTCCTTTTCATCCACAGTACTCAAAGCAATGGCTTCAAAAGGTAATCCCATAAAGAATCAGATCAGGTTGGTGGAGAAGGCCTGCTGGGCTCCAGGTTCCATTTCTTCTAAAGTAGTGATGTTTCCCCTCTGGAGAGCTGGCACAAGACTTGTACTATGGTGGAGGCTGCTGCAAAGCTTCCACTCCTCGCATTGCCCATATCCTAGCTCTGCCCTTCTCCAGCGGGTACAAATGCAGGAGTAGTACATTTCAGAATTCCCATGAACCTCCAAGCCTGCTGAAGACTTCTTGCTTTCAAAAAGAACACAGAAATAATCCTAAGGAGCTGTGGGGTCCCAAGGGTTGGGGAACCCTAGAAACTCTAGCAGCCTCCACAAACAGACGATCTGAGCCTAGACTGGGATGGGGAGCAGTATCACAAAGAATACTCCTCAATGGTGGAAAACTCAGACTCATGTAAGGCAATAGGGATGTATGATAATACAGACTCTTTCTTGGCAAATACACCTAGATTTGGACACAACTACTTTTCCATCAAAATAGTATCCCATTGGTAGAAATGACATCCAAATGCCTTTTTCCTCCAGACCAAACTCTGCAGCAGTGTGCTATTATCCATCTCTCTTGAGTTTGTCAACAATGTCACTCAATCTGTGAGCATGGAATTCCTTAACCACAAATTGAAGGCAATAGGAACAACATAAATGGAGTAAAACCTTACTGATTGCAGCTGGAAGAAGGAATCAGCCCCTTTAGGTTAAGAATTGTCACCTGAGTAACATTGTCACTTGAGTATGCTTTTCCTTCATCATGAGTCCAACATGACTTTTTAAAAAGCTGGCTGATATGTTTGGAGGACACATTAATGAGGCCAAGCCCTTTGGTCTGATCTGCCCCTGGCTAGGCCCTAATGCCAAACGGGTGCACTCATAAAAGCAATGACTCTGAAGGGAGAAGACCAGGCCTCTGATCTCGCCTCTGCTTCATGCTATTCATATGGCTTTGGGCAGGTCACTTCACCTGCCTGGGCCCTCAATTTCCGCATCAGTCCAACTACAAGTTTGGATTCAATGGCCTCTGAGGCCCCTGCCAGCTTTAGATCTATGCATATCACTGGGAAAATAAGCCAAAACACATTCTTAGTCCTGATGGTGGGCCAGCAACATCTTAATAAAAGATGTATGACCCTCTCTTTTAAACCAAAAACCCCCTAGAACAAGATCCTGCTGAAGGCATTCTCTAATCGTATTTTGGTACCTCAGCTCTCCAGCCACATCACCATGTTGAGAGTCTCCAATTATCTCAGGCAAACCAGTTATGAGGTCATGTTGCAGAGGCACAGGTGCAATACTGATCAGCTGCATAATCTTGGTTGTAAGGTCCTAGAAGGTTAAAAAAAAAACCAAACCAGCAAATTATGAGAAAAGCTAACAGAGAAATTGCCTTCCACTCCCATCTGTGAGACAAGGCATAACACTGATATTCTGCCCCTCATTATGCAGACTTAACCCCACAGCCTGTTCCCAGGTATAACCGGGCAAAGCTTTCGGTAAAGCTCTACCTGAACTTAAAGGTTGTGGGAGGAAGAGATAGCAAGTGAGATGGTTGGGCGAATGAAATGACTCCAAGGTCGCCTCCTCTATGAACCCTTGAACCCTTCCTCCATCCCCTGAAATCTCCTAACCTCCTTTGTTTAACCCTTTTGTGGGCACTTTTCACACTCAGCTCTGTGTGATGGTACTTATATTTGTATTATAGTTATTTCTGTCTATCTTAACTCTATGTAAGACTGTAAGATTCTCCAGGAATAATATCTTATTCATTTTGTAGCACACTTAGCGCCTAGATGCTCCTTTGCCCATCACTGGCTTTCATAACTGTTTTATCCCAAAGTATGTATTTCTCACCCTGATTTTTCCATTTTTGCCTGAACTTCAAGCCATCCTTCCCTTTCTCCTAGACCACCAAGCTAGAATCTCCAGAAGGACCTAACCACCGAGATAGTGCTTCTATCCCATATCCCTATCATCCATGGCCCAGTAAGATATACTTTCAGTGTATCTGAATATTGGATTGGTGTTTTATTGGATCCCACAATCAAAGGCAGCCCCTCCACTGGACCTAAATATCTTGGGCTACCATTTACAGAACTGGGTTACCAGACAGACATCACCACCCTCAGAGTTCTGAGAACCACACCTCTGCCTGGCTTACACAAGTGGACAACCCTTTCCTCTAGCCCAGCTACCTCAGCTATAGTGCCCCCATAGCTGGTATGACTGGTAAATAATGCTACTAGTCCTAGATCTCTAAGACAAACCTCCAGCAGTCTTGGATCCCTTGGCCAGTGTCACATCCCAGACCACCAGCCTATGATAACATTTACTCAATTCCTACCCTAAAGCCACACTTCCACCCAACCATAGGTAAACCTGCCATCACATTTGAACACCCCCATAGGCTGTGTTCCTGTCAGATGGTTAAACTACCCCATCACAAGGCATTTTCTGGAACTCAAACTTCTACATCATTTCAACCAAGTCTTGGCTAGTGGGCTACACAGATTTACCTAAACTTAACCTCCAAGCTAAGGCTACACCATACCCCAATGCCCAGGATAGGACTAATTCATTCAATATACTTTTAAATACCTACTATGTACCAGACACAGGAGATACAAAGACAAAAACAAGATAGGCCCTGTTCTCAGGGAGCTTACATTCATCTGGGGATGGGAGAATAGTGGAATAACTTATACAAAGATAAGTAAACACACAAAAAAAAATAAAATAAAAAAAGACTACCCTATCATAGTTGAGTAGGCTTCTATGTACCTTATTAAAACACCTAAACATTACCTATTTATAATGGAAAATGTAATAAGTAAAAAGATGATCATCTATATTTTCCTGCTATGAAAATGATAAACATGACACATCTGAGGAAATATGGAAAGAATTATAGGATATCATTCCATTTTTTGGCTTTTATGTATATGTTATTACATGTTCAAGATTTAAAATTCTTTGTATATTTATTAGATTGTTTTTCTTATTAAGTTTATAGTAAAAATTAAAAATAATTACTTTTCACATTTCTATTCCTTAGGCAACAAAATCTAATTACTATATTCTAACAAAAATTATTTTAAATAAATTGTAAAAAGTTAACCACCACCATCATTCTCAACAATCATTTCTCAATAAACTATATTACATGGAAAAAAGAATTGATAAAGGGAAAGAAAACTAGGCAAATTACCAAATTTTTGGACATGGTCAAAATGGGAATTTGTTTGATTTGACTATGCATATTTGTTACAAGGTCTTGGTTTTCTTTCTTGCTTCCCCCCCAGTGAAGAGAAAAGAGATGGAAGAGAAAAAAATGCTTGTCAATTGGAAAAAAAGATTTTCATTTTAAAAGTCTATCCTTAAGTATAGTTGGGAAATAAATAAAAAAGGTCAAAAAGCATACCTTGCCATCAATAATCCTGTCAAGCCATTTCAACTGATTGATAATAAGTCGAGGCATGTTAAGTCCATCATTATTAATGCTGAAATGTTAGAAGAGGGGAAACATAAGGACTTTTAGCCTTTTTTTATGAATAGCAAATTCTAATATCATACAGAAGTTTTCTTTCTACTAAGTATGACTTTCAGGAAAACTGGAGCTACTTCAAAGAAAGCTTCCTTGAGGAGACTCCTTTTCAGGTCACACTGGGTGTCTCTCTACATCTGCCACTTACCTCTCATAAAGAAACTCTGGCAACTTTTCAAATAAGATTCTGATAATGGCAGGCTGTTAAAAAATATAGAGAGATAGGAAGTTAGCCTACTCTGAAATATTAAGAGAAAACCTATAGTCACCAATATCACCAATGAGCTCAGGAAAGCCTATTTTAAACCATCCGAGACTACATATCTCAGTTGACAAGAAAGATATCTAGCTTTAAAACAAAAAGTGCAAGAATCTGTAACTTATCCTAATGACAAACAAAGCACCATAAATAGGTAGACACTCAATGAAGAATTTAGTAGTAATAGTACTAACTGCAAATTCAGTAAATGTAATATTTAAAACAGTCATCAGGCAATAACAAGAAGTTTAATTAAGGACTGAAGGGCTGTCAGTCAAGTGGAAGAGGAATTAGCCTTGTCCTGCTTGGCTCTGGACAGCAGGAGGAGGACTGATGGATGGAAGATGCAAAAGGAGGATTTAGGTGTGATATAAGGAATGCTTCCTAATAACGGACACTCTAAGTGGCAATGACCCTCTCAGAACTAGTGAGATCCCACTTGACCGGACGTGTCGAAGGAGGGTCCAAGTGCTGTAGAGCAGAGTCGGTTCAAGCAGAACCTCTGAGGGCCTTCCAACTCTGAAGTTCTCCACTGAAGAACTATAGTTCTCAGGGCTTCCAATAGAATGAAAACCTCAAGGGAAAGGGGAGGAGACAAAATCAAACTGGAGAAGGGGATGGTTGGCAGAGATGTTTGAGACGCAGAGGTGAGAAATTGAGAGGTAAAGGAAATCAGGACAGGGACTCAGAAACAGCGAGGCCTATTGGATGAAACAGACCAGGTGTATGGTCCAGAAACTAACCCACTGGAATGAGGTGCAGTTAGGCAGCAGCAGAGTCCTAAGTGGTACTGGGGGTACATGGCACTTGATGCACCCTCAATCAACTTTCAAAACAAATTCAGTTGAGGGCCCCTGGTATGTTGTTAGGTCAGCAGGGATAGGAGGATGGCGTGTGGAGAAATGCAATCTGGTAGCTTTCTATTTTAACTGCTCTTACTAACCACGTGTGAAGTCTGATTGTTTCTATAATCCTGAAGGACTTCACATGTTATCAGCAAACTCCAAATTTGCCTTCCATCTATTACTTATGTCTGTGCACAAGAACAGTTGAACATGCCAACATCACCATCTCTTGACAGTACTTGAATCATTTACACAAACTATAGATTCTTTAAAAATATTTGGGGAAAGAAGTCAAAATCTTACCTGTAAATTGTCAATCCCCAGCAACAGTTTAATGAGGCTCTTATAGTAAGGAGTGACCATGCTGTAAAAGAGAAACAGACTCTACTCTAAAGGAAGAGCAATGACAAGATGGCCCTTAACCAAGAGAGCAGTTGATACATTGTGACACTTTGGCTTGCTGAAAGACCTGAAAAACTCTTTGGCTCTTAACCCTCACAGTCATAACCTGGAAACTGAACTATGGGAGCAAAGGGGAAAGAAAAAGGAGATGCAACATGATTGAATTTCAGGAAATTCTGTCCCAGAGAGGTATTGTACCCCAGCCAGATCTCAACTGTACCCTTCCCTTTCCACACCTTGTCTCCTCTTCTTGTAGTCGTTCACAAGATAAGAGGCAATTCCTGAAACAGTCTCGATCTTCTATATATGACTCCAGGCCACTGATAAATTCCTCCACAGCCTTCAGGAAAAGGGAATAAGACATCTGATTTAGAGCAAGGGATCCATAAAATTATTTTTTGTTTTTTACTTTTGATAACTGAATTTCTTGACTATTGCCTTTTTTGGGGAGGAGGGTTTGCAATTGGCGTTAAATGATTTGCCCAGGGTTACACAGCTAGTAAGTGTCTGAGGTCACATTTGAACTCAGATCCTCCTGACTTCAGGGCCAGTGCTTTATCTACTGTGACACCTTGCTGCTTCAGATAATTGTATTTCAATATAAGCGATTTTCTTTGTAAGCCCATGGGCTTATACTGAAATACAATTATGTGGAGCACTTAGGTGTCACAGTTGAGATACACACACACACACACACACACACACACATATATATACACATACATACATACATATATATAATTTACTCTGAGAAGGGGTCCCCAGGCATAACTATACTGCTAAAGGGGTCCATTACCCAAGAAAGGTTAAGAATATCTGATTTAGTTTTCTTGCCAGGGGCAAAATATGACTCTAACCTACTTCAACTCTACAATAATCTTATTCAAGCTGTTGGTTCTTCTATATAAAGAATTACTGGTAAAAACAGAAAAGTCAGGGCAAGAAATACATACTTTGGGATAAGAAGGGTGTTTCCTCAAGGCTTGAGAGAGCTTCCTTTGGAAAATTACTTGATCCACAGCTATAGAGTAAGAAATTAAAAAGCTGGCATCAGATGCAATGACCAAATTAAATTTCAAGCAGGTTGTCTTTATTATTTCAAGTTCTATAACCCTCCCTAATGCGATTAATTTTCATAAGATCCCATGTTTCTAGCCTGAATGGACCAATAGAGTCTTTTAGCTTAAAATCTGCACCAAAACCACCTAAGTTCTTAAGAATACAAAGCTAGGCTTTGCTAGAAGATTAACAAATGCTCAAAAACACACGTATATAAAAATATCTTTCCCACCGAAGTTTTAATGCTACAAAACAACATCAGCATCTTCCATTTCAATGGGACTCCCTTCTCTCCAACATTAGCCCAGGGGTGGGAAGCCTGCGGCCTCTAGGCTCCTTGATAAAAGGATTTGTTTTGTGAAGTTTAGATTCAGTCAAAGGGCCACACCTGAGGACTCAGAGGGCCACATGTGGCCTTGAGGACCCAGGTTCCCCACTTTGGGATTAAATAATCTATGACCTACCCATAGCACTACCCTTTTATGCTGTTATGAACTTAACAAACATAAACAACTTTGAACTTCTTCATGAGAGAGATGACCCACTGGACAGAGTGCTTGAACTTGGAGGCAGAAGGTTAAGCCTTGCCTCAATCACTTGTTGTATGACCTAAGCTTAACCCCTTAGTCTCAGTTTCCTCCTCTGTAAAATAGGAATAATAACAGTATCTTGTTCATAAGGTTTTTGTGCAGATCAGATGAGGTACGTAAAGAGTTCTACAAACTTTCAAGTACTATATAAATGCTACCTATTTTATTTCCTTATGAAAACAAAAAAAGATTGTGACACTTCAAATCTCTACTATATAAGCTAATTTTAGATGTATATATATTACATTTAAAATGGCATATCCAACATTGCCCTTATCTGTGTTCCCTCTGAACCTCTTGCTGCCTTCTATGCATTTAAAAAATATTTCATCAATATTCTTTTTTGTATTGCTATCATTAAATTAATATACTTTAAAAGTCTATATGTTATAGATTTTCTTTTTTTAATTAATCTTATTTATTTTCAGTGTTCTATAATCACTATCATATAACTTAGATTTTTTTTCTCCTCCCTCCCTGATATGGCATACAATTTTATATAGGTTCTATACATACATTCCTATTAAATACATTTTCACTATAGTCATGCTGTGTAGAAGAATTAAAATGAATTGGGAGAAATCATGTAACAAACCAAAACGTAATACAAAAGAAAATGATCTGCTACATTCTGCAATTGAATTCCATAGTTCTTTCTCTGGATGTGGAAGGCATTTTGCCTTAAAAGACCTTTGGGAATTTTTTTTTAAGTCCTTGCACTGTAATAAAGTTCCAACTCTATCAGAAAAAACTCTCGCATGCTGTGGTCATTGCTGTGCACAAAGTTCTGCTCCTTTTGCCCAGCATCAGATCATATAAGTCTTTCCAGGCCTCTCTGAAGTCTTCCTGTTCATCATTTCTTATAGCGCAATAGTACTCCATTATGTTCATATACCATAATTTATTCAGCCATTCCCCAATTAATGGGCATCCCCTTGATTTACAATTTTTGGCTACCACAAAGAGTGTTGCTATAAATATTTTTGTACATGTGGGACCTTTTCTCATTTTTATGATCTCTTGGGGATACGGTCCAATAGATTTTCAAAGAATCATGTACAATCATTTTTTTGTACTTTATGTCAGGAAATGCCTATGTTTCTTGATATTTGTCAAGTTTATTAAAAAAAGAAAATAAAATTTTTTTTGAAGACCTAGAAATATCTTCTGGAAAACAATTCTCTACTGGTCTCTGGCTTGGCATTTTTCCTAACTCTCCGATTTCTACCCAGCCTTTTCTAATCTCTGACATTAAATTTCAAAACCATATAGCTTAATCCCACAACACACACACACACACACACACACACACACACACACAAAACTGTAACATGATAGCAAAGTCTAGGATAAAGATAAGAATATTACCTAGTTGATTTTGCCTCTCCCCAGTTTTAAGAGTAACTCCTGCTGTCTTGAGAAGCTTTACAAAAGCACTATTATTCTCTATTACTGCATCCTGAGTAAGTGATTTCCTTGGCTTTTTATTCACTTCATTCTTCTTGGCTTCAGAAAAAAAAAATCTCAGAGATTCCATCAACAGAAAAGCAGATGTTGAACGCAAACAAAACAAAAAACTTAATGTGTCCTCCAAAGACAAGAGATCTATAATAAAACCCCCAAGCATAAAAGTTGTTAATCATTGCTTAAAAAGAAAAATTATATTAAGGAATATGATTCTTTTCTGTGTTCATTTTTACCCAAGGAATTACAATTCATAAAATTTGCCATGAAGAAATGACATTTTTTTTAACCTAACTTCAGTGTTTAAGGATAAATATAAGGAACAGACTTCCGTCTTTCTATGTACAGAACTCAGATTCACTTCAATAGAATTCAGTACATATTGAATAATCAGTAAAAACTAGAAGTAACGTATGAGCTGCCTCTCTCTTGAGCCTCCCTTTTCTATGTCTTTCTTTTCCTTCTACTTCTTCTTTGTCCCCTTGAGAAAAATTTAAAACAAAATGTTAAATGTTGCTATGGCTAATAGATCCATCCAGCTATGATTTCCATCCTCTCTCTTTCAATGCAAATAAACATGGATATAAAAAATGAAACAAAATTAATTTCTTATACATCCCCTAAACCCTGGTCTCTTCTCAAAAAAGTAAATACAGAGGTTTCTCACCTTTGGCAGGATCAGACAGCATTATCTAAGCAGCCCATTTACTTTTAGTCAGACTCTTGATTGCTCTCATTTAGATTTAAACAATTTTGTCAATTATAAAAAAAACATATGCTTTATAATATTTTTAATAAAGCATTGTTGGTCACCAAAATTTCTATTACTAACACAAAAAAATTCATTACTGTTCGTTTTTTCTATTTGGAAGTGTCTGCTGCTACAAGTATACAAAAGGAAATCCAATACATATTTCAACAATTTTCTTGGCTCAAAGTCAGGCACAAATTCTTCAAACTAGACAAGTTAATAAGCTCTATAATTACAAAACTGGACAGCCTGTAGACTGGAGTTCCCTTTATATTGAAACCAAATATCGTCCACTACCTCTTGCACTTGATATTGTTAGAGTTTTAGGTAAATAAATCATCTAACATAAAAAAGTAATTCTTCTATCTACATTATAAGTTCCTGGAGGGCAGGGACTGTGTATGATATATTTTACATCCCTTTTAACACCAAACAGAGCTTTCTGCAAATTAGTCACTTAATAAATGGAATAACAGAATTAGAAGTTTAATGAGAAGTATTTATATTCTGATCCATGAATTCCCTGTATCACACCCATAACAGCCAGTACTCAGCCTCTGCTCAATCACTACCAGTGACAACCCACTCCAAACACTTGCTGAACGAAATTAATGACTACTGACGTACTGGCACAATTTTCTGTCAGGGTCTTTTTGTCTTCAGGTCTTGACAATCTTCTTTTCCCAAACATTGTGGACAATATCTTCTACAGCCAAAATCACTTCCTATAGTAATGTCAGAAAGGATAAGTTACCCTCCAGATAGGTTTTGAATTTCCAAACAAAGTTGGATCTCAAAGGAAAAAATGTTTCTCAGCGCTAAATGATTTTCCTCTATATTTCAGTTGAGTCTCCCATTGCTGCATGAACCACAATTTTTTACATCTCTCCTTTTGGGGGTTGTTTTCAGTAACAATAGTTGAGGGATCCTGGCTTCTCAAAATATCATCTAGTACACACACTGCAGTCCTTAATACAGTGTACTATACACTAAACCTTCTTGATAAATGTTTTTGCTGGTGTAGAAATAAAACTCCTCAAAGAGAGAAATCCAGAGGAAGAATATAGAAAACAGAACTAGAAGAAACCTTCCTCTACTTCCCTCCTAATATTCCAGGCACTATGCTAAGAGCTAGAGATGCAAAAGAAAAATTTGAAAACAAAAATTCAGTCCCTGCTCTCACAGTTCTCAGTCTAATCCGGGAGATAATATGCAAGCAATAATGGAAAAGACAATATGCAAACAACTTTGTACAAATAAAATATATACAGGATAAAATGATGATAATTTCAGAGAGAAAGTACTAAAAGTAAGGACTAGAAAAGGCTTCTTGCAGAAGGTGAGACAGAAGGAAGCCAGGAGGAGATGAGGAAGGAGAGAATTCCAGGCATGGGAACAGCCCAATGAAAATGTCTGAAGTTGGGAGTTGCACTGTGTCCAAAAAAAGGCAAGGAAGAAAGTATCACTAGATGCCCTGCATTTTATAGATGAGGAAACTAAGGTTCATAGATGTTATTGTGACCTGTCCAAAGTACAGTGAAAGACCCAAAATCTAATGAATTAAAAATCCAGGGCTCTTCCTAATATAGCAACGCTGTGGTGTTGATGTCTAAAATGCTCTTCCTCTGAATTAAGCATAGCCATTCCCAGGCTCTTCTTGGATAATACAAATACTTTCAGGAGTCTTAATTCTCTAACCAATGTTGAGAGGTTAAAGCAATTTTGTGTGGGTCAGAGACTACCCTCAGCCAAAGTAGTAAAATATATTGTTAGTATTCATTGTTATTGTTGAGTTGTGTCTGACTCTTTATGACCCTGTAGATCATAGCATACCAATACTGTCCACGGGATTTTCTTGGCAAAGAAACTGAAGTGATTTTGCTACTTCCTTCTCCAGTCGATTAAGGCAAACAGAGATTAAGTGATTTGTCCAGGGTCACGCAGGTAGTGAGTGTTTGAGGCTGAATTTGAAGTCAGGTTTTCATGACTCCAGGCCCAGCACTCTATCCACTGGGCAACCTGGTATTTATTCATTATTCCCCATTTATTTGGCATATCATATTCTTGCTTTAAGTTGGCTATCACCTAATACTAAGATATTCACAAATATAAGATTTTTGAGAACTGAGAGTATGTATCCTTCTTTGTACTCCCTGCAAATCAAAGTTATGTGTGTGTACACAAAGATACAGTCTCAGTTCTCAAAAATTTTATGTTTTGTGAATATAAGGGAAATGTTTATATATATTTAGTATGTATATATATTCTATGTGTGTGTATATATATATATATATATATATATATATATTTATATGAGTATGTGTATATGCATATAAAATATGTACCCAAGTCAGTGCAGTTTTAAGACACATACAGATCAAACAATCACTTATTTCACCTATGTGCCTGGTACTCTGCTAGCTACTGGAGATATAAAGTCACAATGGAAAACAGAACCTGTCCTAAAGCTGCTTATAGTCTAGCTAGTGGAAGACGTCTCAATACAAGTACCACATTACATAAATGACTATCTTACTTTTCCCTTATATCTCCAGCAATTAGCATATAGTAAACACTTAATGCTTCTTCATTAAAGAAAAGATCAGTTTAGGAATATATGTGCAAAAGGTTAATTACTGATTAAAAGAATTCAGTGATTATCGATACACTACTCTGGAGTGGAGACCTTACATACAAAACTGCTAGGTGAGTGAGCAGACCGCAAAGGGCCTGGAGTCTGAAGGACCTGAGTTCAAATTCCGCCCCACACTTAACGTTACCCAATGCAAGTCCCTTCAGCCCTCTCTGCGTCAGCTTCCTCAGCTGTAAAATGGGAATAAAGGCCCTCCCTCCGACTAGGACCGTTTGGAGAGCAAAGCGCTTAGCACCGTGCCTGGCACGTGGTACTCGATATAGAAATGTTACCCAGGGTGATTATGTGAATACTCGGTACTAAGAAGGGATGGGGGTGGAGGGCACGAGCAGCTGGAGGAGGAGGGAGAGCTGAACCCTTGGAGAGACCACAGCTGGACTCGAACCCAGGCCCTCGGCTTCCGGCCAGCCTCGGGGACGCCGCGGCGGCAGGAGGGAAGGCTCGGGCCCCGAGGGGGGGAGGGGTCAGGGGCTGGTTCCAGTCCGCCCCGCCCCCCCACCAGCTGCCGGGGTCACGAACGGCCGGGGAGCGCCCCCTCTCCCCCGGCCCCTGGCCCGAGGCGGAGAGGGTCGGCCCCTGGGCGAGACCGCCGCCTCCTCCGCGGGCACGGCCGGGGCGGTCCGGCAAGGGCCTGGGGCCACCGGCCTCCGGGGTCCTCACGCACTCACTCACCCGCTCCGCTTCGGGTTCCGCTCCGCTTCGGGTTCCGCTCCGCTTCGGGTTCCGCTCCGCTTCGGGTTCCGCTCCGCTTGTCTTTCCCGCCCGACACGCTCCCGCCCGCGACGTCACCGGAAGGGGAGGGCCTTCTTCGCGGGGCGTGACGTCATCTGCGTGCGCCGTCACTGCGGCCCCGGACGCGGCCCGGGGGACGCCGAGGCGAGGGAAGGGCAGTGGCCGGCCCGGCGGAGGGAGCCGGGGGAGGTGAGGAGGTGAGGAGGCCGGAGTCGCGCTCGCGGCTGCTCGCCCCCGAGGTCCTCGCGGGGAAGGAGGCTCGGAGGCGGCCGGGACCCCCGCGGCCTCCCTCCCCGTCCGCCATGGCGGAGCCGGAGCTGCTGCTGGACTCCAACATCCGCCTCTGGGTGGTCCTGCCCATCGTCTTCATCACCTTCTTCGTGGGCATGATCCGCCACTACGTGTCCATCCTGCTGCAGAGCGACAAGAAGCTCACGCAGGAGCAGGTGTCGGACAGGTGAGGAGCCCCGCCGGGCCTCGGGCCGGCCTCCCGGCCCAGCCTCCGCGCCGCGTCCTCGGGCTGGGAAGGCCGGCATGGATTAGGCGCCTGCTGTGTGCCTGAGCCAGGCCAGCCCTGCCCTCCCGGCCGGGGAGATCGCACGCCCGCAACTAGGTGCAGGGGCGGCTTAGAGGGAGGGCGCCGGCGTGGGGGCGAGGGGGCGAGGGGGAGGCCGCGTGTGGAAGGACTTGAAGGAAGCCCGGAGCCGGGAGAGAATGGCGGAGGAAACGTGACTTTCCCAGCCAAGCTCGTAGATTCATGAGATGCGGAGCTGGAAGGACCCGCTGGTCCTGGCAGCTGCATCTTGACTTAGAAAGCCAATAGAACCTTATCTATGATGGGTTTTTATTTGTTTGGTTAAACATTTCCCAAGTACATCTTTCTCTGATTGGACCCTACTTGGGCTTTGATACAGTCCTCAGAATGAAGGCCCAAAGAGAAGACGAGGCAAAACTAGGTAGGGAAACCCAAAATGAACTTCTGGCCATCTAGTGAGGGCCCAGGTTGGCCACAAGCAGTCCTGCTGAGCTGATGTAAAAGGTCAGCTCAACATCACCACAAGAGAAAAGTAAAAGGGTATGATACAGTAGAAGAAACCCCAAACTTGGAGTCTGGAGACCTGGGTTCAAATACTGGCTCTTACACTTGCTAGCTAGGTAGCAATGGGTGAATTATTTAACTTGTTTTAGCCTTAGTTTCTTCACTTTTGCATTGATATTTTGAGAACCTTCAGTAGTGGTTCGCTTATAGTAAGTATTCAACAAATACTTGTTAAATTGTGTACATTTGAAAAAAAGATTTGAGTATTTGCAGTGCCTTACCTTTTGGGGTCGTTGTGGGAAAATGCTTTGTAAGTTTTAAGACAAAAATGAGAGAGAGAGCGCGCGCTCGAGAGAGCTCTCCAGCTCACACTCAGGGGAGCTAAGGTGACTCAGTGCTTAGAGTGCAGGAAGACCTGAATTCAAATCCAGCCCCAGACACTTACTGTTTAACTCTAGGCAAATCACTTAACTTCTGTTTCTCTTAATCCCCTGGAGAAGGAAATGGCAGATCACTCCGGTATCTTTGCTGACAAAACCCAGTAATAGGGTTACAAAAAGTCAGACGCAACTAAACGACTAAACAACGTATGTATGTGAACTCTCATTCTGTAGTCTCTGCCGCCAATTCAGTATGACTGTGAAAATTGCTTAAGTCGCTTGACCTCTGTGAGTGTAAATTGCAACATCAGTAAGAGAAGAGTGTGATTAGTTGATATTCAAACTTTGGTCTCTCACTTTTTATGACCCTGTGGTTTCTGGAGCACCTCAGAAGCCTATAGGTTAGGACCACTGAATTATCTGCTTACATGCCATTACTAGAAATAGTCTTTCCATTAGAAACATGAAATTAAAATAGCTGCTCCACATGGTTGAGTGTCAGTTGTACTGCTTTTGAAAGAAAGCTACAAATGGTAACCACTTCTAGATAAAACCTAAGTGATTAAGAGAGACACATCAATATAAGCAAGAACTTGTATTCCCTAACTTAAAGGGGTTTTTTAGCCATGGTGTTTTGCTTTTTTGTTGTTGTTTCATTCCCCATTATGACATTCTAGCCTCTGTTGGCTCACAGTGTCTTGGAAATGTAGGGGAAGGGGCAAGACTAAGCGTGTTAAGAAATCCTTCCCACAGTTCCCCTTAGTTCAGACCTGTATTACTGTCTCATCCCTATTGACTTATCCCAGCCCCTGAGAAGACTTTGAAGTCCACAGCATATAAATTCTAGTGTCCAGTTGTAGTTCACTGAGGCTTTTACTGGGTGAAGAATGTGAAAGGGGCAGAGGGAAGAGATTAAATAAAGAGTTCTACAAACATTTATTAGACTTCTGTTAATATGCTAAGCACTCCTGAGTACTGCAGATTCTGAGACAAAAACAAACAAAAAAGCTCCCTTAGGGAGCTTACTTTTTTTGGAAAGGGAAGGGAATACTACTTATATTGTAAATACAAAACAACTTCAAAAGGGAGAGAAAGTATTAAACTATGGAGAGGAGGGGGAATCAGGAAACTTGGTATCTGAAGTGTGTTTCAAAAGAAACTAGAATTCTGTGATGATCATCGTAGTTGTCCTTTGTTCTCGAAAAGGACCAAAATGACATCACCATGATAAAGTGAAGTTTCAGTGTGTCCGAGCTGATCAGACCAATACCAGCTCAGAATGCTCTGCCACAGGTTGGGCACACATAGTCTGTGTGAATATTTGGGGTAGATACTCCAAATTTGCACATCTTATGTTTACTTTGTACTGTCTCAATTCTGCTTTGCTCATAGAGCACAGCACCCTTTCTGATGTGGGCACGCCATGCTGAGTGGTCCTGTGTGCCAGTGTCTCCCATGTTGCACAATCAGATCCAAAGTTCTTGAAAGTGTCCTTGTATTGCTTCTTCTGACCACCATGTGATTGCCTGCCCCATGTAAGTTCTCCATAAAATAGTCTTTTTGGCAAGCGTACATTTTGCATTCGAACAACATGGCCAGCCCATCAGAGTTGCACTCTCTGAAGCATAGTTTGAATACTTGGCAGCTCACCTCCAGCAAGGACTTCAGTGTCTTGTACCTTATCTTGCTAGGTGATCTTCAGAATCTTCCTAAGACAGTTCAAATGGAAGTGATTCAGTTTACTGGCATGGCACTGGTAGACTGTTCATGTTTCACAGGTATACATCAATGAGTTCAACACAACAGCTCTGTAGACCTTCAGTTTGGTAGTCAGTCTAATACCTCTTCTCTCAAACTTTTCTTCGGAGCCTCCCAAACACTGAGCTAGCTCTGGTAATGCATGCATCAACCTTATTGTCAATGTGCACACCACTGGAAAGTACACTACCAAGGTAAGTGAGCTTATCCACAGGATTCAAAACTTCTCCATTTGTTGTAACCAATGGTGGTTCCACGTATGGTGTGGTGGTGGTGGCTGTTGGAGCACCTGTGTTTTCTTGGTGTTAATTATTAGGCCAAAATTAGCACAGGCAGCAGAGAATTGATCCATACTTTGTTGCATCTCAGCTTCAGAGGCTTCATTGAGTGTACAGTCATCTGCAAACAGAAAATCATGCACCAACACGCCCTCCATTTTGGTTTTGGCCTGTAGTCTTTGAAAATTGAAGATCTTATCAGTTCATCCTCATTGAAAGCATTTGACAACATCATGTCAGAAAGCATGGGAGCAAGCACACAGCCCTGTTTCACTCTGTTGGTGACTGGGAAGGCATGAGAGTATCGTCCACTATCCAGAACCCAGGCAGACATGCCATTGTGAAACTGACATACAATACTATTGAATTTCCCTGGGCAACCAAGGAAGGGTATTACAGGCTCTGGGGGATCACTTCTTTGGTGGCCTGAAGGCAGGATTGTAAATGCATGTCTGGGGAACTGGTAAAAGGTCAGTGTCACTGAAATGGAAACTGAAAGGTTGAAATATGAAATAAGACTGAAGAGGTAGATGGTAGCCAAGTTATGGAAGACTTGAAGTGCCATATTGAGTATTTTTTATTTGAGTAGAAGAATGATATAGTCAAATCTGTGTTTTAGAAATCCTAATTTGATAGTTATATGGATGAAGGATTGAAGATATGAAGAGTGGAGGAAGAAGGCAAACTTGGAGGCCTTGGAATAGTCCTCGCAAGAAGTAATGCTTGAGCTAACTTAAGATCAAGGCTGTGTGACTAGGTGCAAGAAACTTTGTAGAATCACGAAGACTTGGCAACTGTTCGTGTATAGTAAGAGAAAATGGAAAATCAAGGATGACTGAAAGGTTATGAACCTGAGTGACAGGAAGGATATTAGTGCTGTCAACAGAAACGGAAATTTGGAGAAGCAGTGGATTTGAGGAGAGAAATAAATGCAGAGGTTGTATTGGAGAAAATGGCACAAAGAGAATTTGGGGGCAAACACTACAGGAGTTGTCTTTTTTCACCCAGTTGGAATAATTAGTTTTAATTAGTTACCATCTTGTTTGGGATGTTATGAAAAAAGATTACCTAGCTTGTGTCACTGAAGAACAGTTAGGATTGTATATTGTTCTAAGTTTGGTGAAAAGTTTCCAAAAAAAACTTTGTGATTTTAAGAATGAGATGTATTGTACCCATAGGCCCAAGACAATGAAGGTTTATTTTTAGCCAGTCTTGAAAAATGTTTTTATCTCTCTTACTCTGTAGTACAAAAGAATACTTTTTTCCATTAATATCTTTTCGTGGGCTGTTTGAATTCCATAGCCTTGAGCCCCTCAGATACTAACTTTTTTTAAATGTCCAGCTTAATTCTGGGGATAGATGACTATATGGTGGACCATGGCAGACAGAAATTTTATCACCATTGGGGGCATGATAATCTTCTGTCTATTCAGAATTTTTTAAAAAAATATTTCTTGTTTCTATGACTCCCTATGAGTTCATCAGTAATTCTGTAACCAATATTAATGGAACCATAAAATTTAGCAATATTGATTCTTACTACTTTTAGTGTATATCTTTCTTCCTTCCTTCCTTCCTTCTTTCTTTCTTTCTTGTTTTCAGCATTCATTTCCACAAAATTTTGAGTTCTAGATTTTCTCCCCATCTCTCCCCTCCCCCCCAAAACACCATGCATTCTGATTGTCCCTTCCACCAATGTGCCCTCCCTTTCCTTATCCCCATCTTCTCTCTTGTCCTGTAGGGCAAGATAAATTTCTGTACCCCATTACCTGTATTTTTTATTTTCCAGTTGTACACAAAAACAATTCTCAACATTTGTTCCTAAAACTTTGACTTCCAACTTCTCTTCCTTCCTCCCTCCCCACCCATCCCCACTGAGAAGGCAAGCAGTTCTATATAGGGTATATATATGTGTTGTGTAAGACTAACTATATTTCCCTCCATCCTGTCCTGTCCCCCATTTCTTCTGTTCTCTCTTTTGACTTTGTCACTCCCCAAGAATGTTTATTTCTAATTACTCCCTCCCTTCCACCATCCCCCCCCACCCTACTTATCCGCTTCTCCCCTACTTTCCTGTAGCATAAGATAGATTTTCATACCAAATTGAGCATGCATGTTATTCCTTCCTTGAGCCAAATGTAATGAGAGTAAGCTTCACTTTTTCCCTCTCAATTCTCCCCTTTTCCCTTCCATTGGAAAAACTTTTTCTTGCCTCTTCTATGAGAGATAATTTGCCCCATTCCATTTCTCCCTTTCTCCTCCGAATATATTCCTCTGTCACTCCTTAATTTTATTTTTTTAGGTATGATCTCTTTCTGTTCAACTCACCCTGTGCTCTCTCTCTCTCTCTCTTTCTGTGTGTGTGTGTGTGTGTGTGTGTGTGTGTGTGTGTGTGTGTAATCCTTCCAACTACTCAGATATTGAGAAAAGTTTCAAGAGTTACAAATATTATCTTTCCATGTAAGAATGTAAACAGTTCAACTTTATTAAGTCCCTTGTGATTCCTCTTTCCTGTTTACCTTTTCATGCTTCTCTTGATTCTTGTGTTTGAAAGTCAAATTTTCTTTTCAGCTCTGAACTTTTCATCAAGAATGCTTGGAAGTCCTCAGTTTCATTGAAAGACCATATTTTCCC
>CM053772.1:46497287-46528241 GCA_028658325.1 Potorous gilbertii | reverse complement strand
AAGTATTACACTCAGTTTTGCTGGGTAGGTAATTCTTGGTTTTAATTCCAGTTCCTTTGACTTCTGGAATATCATATTCCAAGCCCTTTGATTCCCCTTAATGTAGAAGCTGCTAGATCTTGTGTTATTCTAATTATATTTCCCACAGTACATGAATTGTTTCTTTCTGGTTGCTTGTAGTATTTTCTCCTTGACCCGGGAACTCTGGAATTTGGCAACAATATTCCTGGGTATTTCTCTTTTTGGATCTCTTTTAGGAGGTAAATGGTGGATTCTTTCAATATTTATTTTGCCCTCAAAAGACCTGATTTTGGGGGGAGGTAGGGTAGGATGTCAGGACAGTTTTCCTTGGTAATTTCATGGAAGATGAAATCTAGGCCCTTTTTTGATGATGGCTTTCAGGTAGTCCCATAATTTTTAAATTGTCTCTCCTGAATCTATTTTCCAGGTCAGTTGTTTTACCAATGAGATATTTCACATTATCTTCCATTTTTTCTTTCTTTAGTTTTGTTTTGTAATTTCTTGGTTTCTTACAAAGTCATTAGCCTCCGTCTGTTCCATTCAGATTTTTAAAGAGCTATTTTCTTCAGTGAGTTTTCGAACCTCCTTTTCCATTTGGCTAATTCTGCTTTTTAAAACATTTTCCTCCTCATTGGCTTTTTGGACCTCTTTTGCCAATTGAGTTAGCCTGTTTTTCAAGGTGTTATTTTCTTCAGCATTTTTTTAGGTCTCCTTTAGCAAGCTGTTGACTTGCTTTTCATGATTTTCTTGCATCGCTCTCATTTATCTTCCCAATTTTTCCTCCACCTCTCTTACTTAATTTTCAAAATCCTTTTTGAGCTCTTCTGTGGCCTGAGACCATTGAATAATTTATTTTGGGTGTTTGGGATACAGAAGCCTTGACTTTTATGTCTGCCCCTGATGGTAAACATTGTTCTTCCCCATCTGAAAGGATGGGAGAGAATACCTGTTCACCAAGAAAGTAACCTTCTATTGTCTTATTTTTTTTTCCCCTTTTTTGGGCATTTTCCCAACCAGTTACTTGACTTGTGAGTCCTTTGTCAAGAGTATGATATACTCGGGGGACCTTTAAGATCTCAGTTCCTCCAAAGTGATACAATCAAGGGAGAGGAGTTTAATCCCTGGCCCACTGGCTGCTGAGATTTGGATCAGCTGTTCAGTTCCCCCAGGGGCTTTGGTGGGGGACAAGGCTGAGGTTCAGATCAGCTGCTCACTTCCCCCAGGGGCTTTAAACTGAGGCTCCAACAATGGAACAATGGATGCCAGCTGCTGCCACTCATACAGTGCCCACAGTGCTGGCTGCTGCAGGGACTAGGGGAGGACCCGGCTCCCTTGTCACCGAGGTGAAAAAGCCCTTTCACTGACCTTTGAAGCTGCCTTTGGTGCCTGTGGGTTGAGAGATCTGAGAATCTCTGCTGCTGCTGGGGATTCCACACCTGAGGCCTCCTCCTCCCAGTGCTGCATGGCCAATGCTAGGTTCTCTGCTTTGTGTCCAGCGTGACAGACTTTTCCTGTTGGCCTTCCAGGACACCCTGGGCTGGAAAACTCCTCCATTCTGTTGTTCTGTGGCTTCTGCTGCTTTAGAGTTTGTTGAGAGTCTTTCTTTACAGGTATTTTATGGACTAGGGTGAAGAACTAGAGTATGTGCATCTTTCTATTCTGCCATCTTTGTTCGCCCTCTCCCCCACTTCCCCCCGCACCTATACATCTTTTTTCAGAGTTGTCTGTATGTTCAGCTTAATGTTCTGGTCTTGTGTTGAAGACAAAATTTCATTGGTTCAAATGCTAAGTGAATAAGAGACTGTCTAGCCACTTTACTAAAATGTTTGTGTGTAGATAGATAGATAGATACAGAGCAAGGAGCTTAGTATCCATAGAATTACATCTGAAAGAGCTCTGAGAAGGCATCCAGTCCAGTCCCATTAGGTTAAGGGGAATTGGGTGAAATCTTAGAGAAGAAGATAAAAAAAGTGACTTGGGGATACATGGGAAGGCTCTGAGAGATGGAGTAACAGGTTTTTTTTTTTCCTTTCTTGACTTGCATGGAATCAGGTCACTGACAGCAGAGACTTCAGACTATACAGGCTATGGCACAAATGCTATATACACCATGCTATGGAATGAATAGCATTAGTGGTTTGGTTGCCACATTTGTTACTATCAAACAAGAAAAATAAAGAAAACAGGTTCAAGAAAATTCTTTAAAAAGGGTGGGGACCAGGTGGGTGGTGAAGTGGATAGAGCACTGGCTCAGGAGGATCTGAGTTCAGATTTGGCCTCAGATACTTGACAGTAGCTGTGTGACCCTGAACAAGTCACTTAACCCTGATTGACTTGGGCAGGGGTGGGGGTGGGGGACGGGGACAGGTGAGGCAAAGAAAATGATTGGTCCAGTGGACAGACTTTACTTAAATAGACTGATTCTTTAAAAAAAATTGTGAAAATGGAGAAAAGAAATGAAAGAATGTTGAGTAAACTCCCTAGGGAGTTTTTCCGTCTGCCTGCATGTCTGCTGGGCAAAAAGGGACCATTGAGCCAAAATCTTTCAACATGATTAAACAAGAACAGAAAGAGAAAAGCTGGGAAATGGGAAACACTTTTGCCAAGTGGCCATGCCCAGGGTAAAACAGAAATGTTAAAGTATATTTGTACAGGAAAGGAAAAGGAAAAGACTTGGAAGAGAATGTTTACCAAAGTCTGCTTTGTTAAGGTTGTCATTACTCAAATATCACCTGGTACAAAAGATTTATTAGATTAGGTTTGTGTTTCAAGAAGGATCATATGACATTCTGAATTTAGGGCTACCCTGTACCTGACCATACTTGGTAAAAAAAAAAAAATCTCCCCACAAGTTTAGGTGTTATTGCCAGAGGCACTGTCATGAATAAACTGGACCTTGTGACATGGGAGTCAAAGCTGTCTAACAAAAACACGCACAGGTTACCAACAATGAGGAAGTGATAGATTTAAAAATATGGTCTTGCTTGTCTTTTACTCAGAAGTTCCACATCCTCTAGAATTGTAATTAACAAATTTACAATAAATATCTAGAAAACAAGTTAGGATTTTTTTTTAAGTCACATGACACATATTCTGCTAAACTTGGTCATAATTGAAGTCTCCTGTTACTGGGAAAATTCTGTTTGTTACAGTGTGTATTGATAAGTTCAAAAGACCTGATTTTGGGGGGAGGTAGGGTGGGATAAGAGCTATGTATCTGTATCTGTACTTCTTATCCTATGTATGTGCATTAACTCTTCTACTTCCACCTGCCTTCCCTAGTTTCACTTTAACTTGCCATTCAGCAAATTTTTCCTCCATTGTGCAGAATCTTCTCCTAGGTGTTGAGATGCCAAGATTAATGAGTTCCCAGAGTGCAGGGATGCTTATCTGAGACCTTTACAACTACCACCTCTATAACCTATTTCTATTCCAGTTTATTTTAGTTTCCAGGGTAACATTAACTATCCATGACTAGCTTGCAGGGCAAAAAAAAAGTTTATCTTTGCAAATTAATCTGTGTTAGCCCATGTGAATAGTATTCTAAAGATTTAAATTGAGGAAGAGTAGTAGCTTCAGTGCTGCAAATGAGGATGTCTTTAGCTGGATTGAATATAATTAACAGGAATAGTTAAATAGTTTGACCTACAAGTTAGTCTGTAGATTTTAAACCTTCCTTTTACACTCACATTGTTGAAGATACCAAAGAAATTGAAGGCTTGGCCCTGACCCTTGAGGAGATTACCATCTGGCAAAGGAGACCAGACTCACCGAAGTGAAGTAATTTGAGAGCAATTAAGCTACACTGCCTTGTACTGATTACAATTGCAGCAAGAGAAGGGAAAGCCAAGTGGGAGCCAGAGTCATCTAAAAAACTGGATTGAGAAATCAGAGTGGAGAATGCCAGGAGGAAGAAAGCATTTAGACTGTAGAAGAGGAAGCTCTGATTCCAAGCAGTGAGAATAACCCAAGCAAAGAAAGGCAGAGACAAAACAAGTACAGTATGTCCTGGGGACCAGAAGAGCAGCCCGAGGGAATCTGCAGCCTGTCTTGTGTAATTGCTGAAGCTAGCAGAGGAATTTAAGCTTCATACTTTGGGGAAGCTGGGAGAGTCTTTTGTGGGGAATCTTCTGATGAATGAGAAAAGAAAGGAAAGGATCAATAAAAGAAAAGACTTTTCAGAGAAAGAGAGGACCAGACTTTTTGCTGATCAAATTGATATTGAGGAAAGGGTAAAGCTTCAAGGTTTCTGACTGACCCTATGATGGTAACCTAGGTCGAAACAGCATGTATAGAGATTATAGGCAAAAGAAGTACAGAGGGCTGAGAAGATGGTTGTAGTGATAGTGACCGCCCACATTTCTGTGTACTTTAAATTGGTAAATTTTTTCACATACATTGTCTCATTTGAGCTTCAAAACCACTTTGTGAAGTAGGTGCTTTGGTCCCTGTTTTACAAACGAAGGAACTACAACTGCAGGATTTGTGACTGCTTGGCCATGGTGACAGCATGTATGGGTAGTAGAGGCTGCATGTAAAGGCTCTTCCCAGCTATTATCCCCTCTGCTATGCATCTGTTATACAAACTTAGTAAGTTTGTACTAAGTACTTACTTTGTGTGAAACACCATGCTAAGCACTAGGTATATAAACAGAAAGCTGTCAAGGAGCTCACATAGATGGGGGACAGCTACTAGAGGAGGATTTAGCTGCAAGTCAGATGGAAAGGCCTTCTGGTCCATAGGGATGCAGCAGAAAAGCAGGTGGTGATGTAGCTTTTAAAATGTCATTTTCATTAATAAAACCATTTTGAACCACTTGGCAGTGCCAAGGACTTAGGTGGTAAGAACTTTGTAACTGGGTTTGCTTAGGAGGCAGCAACTTACAGCACTGGCAGACATAGTTGCCAGGTTGCCATAGTTTCAGGTCCCTGGATTCTGCATTGTAAGCTGGGTTAAAGGGATCCCTGGGTTGGGGGAGAGAGGTGTTGTTCCTGAGGCTCTCTTGGGCTTACTGGCTGTTGGTGACAGTTGGTATTGTCCTCCTCCAGACAGCTTCCAGGAATGGGCTAGAAGCAGGTCTGCTGGTGGTGGGGGAGTCAGGTGGCAGGGGTCCCTGTTGCCTGTGCTCTTAGGTGTAAGGTTCCAGGCTATATTATGTGGAGTAGTAGTCAAGGCTGTAGTTTGGGTTTTGGGTTTGACCTGCCTGGCACACATGTGAGTAGCAGCATTTTACTAGATGTTATAGAATACAAAAAGTTTGGGACGTGAATAAGGGATGTTGTTTAGTTGAAATAACACGCAAAAAAAATTGTGAAGAAAAAGTTTAATATTTTTATATCAATTAATGCTTCAAAGATTTGAAGTATTTTGAATTTTACCATTGTGGATCTTCCATCCAATGCAAATCATGGTTTTTCTATAATTGCCTTCAAGAGCTCCTACTGGAAAGATTCCTCATTTGGCCAACCTCACAATTGATCTCCAAATTTAGCTCACTCAGATGTGTGATCCCTAATCTCAGCTGCTCTTAAAGCCTTTTGGTCAGAGCTGCCAGAGCTTTCGCTTCACTTGTAAAGCCTTTGAGAACCCAGGGTCATCCATTATCAAAACTACTGATACCAATATAATTAATTGTCTCTTCCATATACTTTGAAACTTGAATTGTATATAATATACTGTTTCTAATTTAGAGTCCCAGCAAAGTGAAAATGAAACAAGTGAGAATTGAAAATAGGTGAGACCATAAAGAAATCAATGGAGAGGGTTGAAGGAGGTATATGGGGGAGTGAAGAAGAAAAGAGTGAAGTACGTCATCACAAGGGTGGGTGCAGTTGGGACAGTAAAGGAGCCCAGCTGGGGCAGAGATGGGGGGATTAAGCAGTCATAGGTAGTTTTTTGGGGATTTTTGTCTGTCAGACACTTGGGGATTTGATACATTCATTGCTTAGATGGGGGTTTTGATTAATTGAAATTTTATTCTCCCTTGATCATATTTTAGAAACCGTTCAAAACCTAGTTAGAATTGAATGATTGAGGCCCTCTTCTATTTGATTCTTGCGCCTTGTGGATGACTGCTGTTCTTAGTATTTCTTCCTGGAGGACATTGTGCTTGTCCTTGTTGGTGTACTGCAGAGATACTGAAGAATGTCATGTTCCTCTTAACAAGAGGAATTGTAAAAAGAAAATGGACCCTATTGGAATTTCCATGTATGATTTGCCATAGTGATATATCTTTGCAGCAAGGAAAAGCATTTAAGACCTGTAGGCGTTTCTCCATAGGGCTGTGAAAAAATTTCCCGCCCCCCCCCCCCCCCGCCATGTTCTTAGCAATGACCAACTGTTCTTTCCATACAGGGAAAAAAAAAAATCTCTCCCACTTAAAGGTAATAGAAAACTTGGGGAAATGTCCCAATCTGTCTTTCTTAGAAATCTTGATTTGTAATATCTGGGAATGAAAGGGAGACAATTCCTTCTACTCTGGAGATCAATGTTACTAGTAGTTGATTGGATTAAGTGTGCAATAGTATTGATTTTTGTATAAACATCTGTATTTCGATGCTTCCCTGTTGGGGCAGCTAGGTGACACAGTGACTAGAGCACTGGCTTGGCATCAGGAAGACTCAAGTTCGTATTTGGCCTCAGATACTTACTAGCTGTGTGACCCTGGGCAAGTCATTAGCCTAGGTTTTCCTTAGTTTTCTCCATTGTAAAGTGGTTGTTGTGAGGATCTAATAAAATATTTGTGAAATACTTAGCACAGTGCCTGGAGCATAGTAGGTGCTGGGTAAATGCTTACTCCTCTCCTTTTCCCCCCTTCCTGCGTAGCCCTTGCCCAGTGAGGCCTAGCTTGTGTTAGGAGGATTTTCTAGCTATTTCTATAGTTTTTTCCAGTATTTCATCCTAATAATTTCATTGTCTTGGTTTTTTTTTCCAGTCAAGTCTTAATTCGAAGTAGAGTCCTCAGGGAAAATGGAAAATACATTCCCAAACAGGTACTTAATCATTTTTGTTGACATCTCTCGGACTAGACCACTGTGTAGTGAGTGGTTGTGAGTATCCAAATGTTTTATGGGGGCGCTGTCTGGGGGTAGTCGATGGCTTCCAGAAAGGTAGTGAACCTTGTGCTCCGGCTGCTTGCTTTGCTTGTCTTTCTTAGGAAACTCATTTTTAAAATAGGATTTCCATGATAGCAGGTTAACGTTCCAAGATCAGCACACTTTAAAAAAAGAAAATTTGGTCACTGTCACTTTATTTTTTGCTAATTCTTGTTTTTAATATTACCTTTATTTCCAAGTGTATTCTGTCCCTGTTCCCAATCCAGAAAGCTATATCTTATAATAAAAAATTGAGAAAAAGAAAAGGAAAAATAGTTCAGCAGTACTAGGCAACACATCAGCTAAGTCTGACAGTATATATATTTCACACCCATAGTCCCTTACCTCTGAAAAGGGCGGGGGGGGGGGGGGAGTCAGCACTCTTTTTAAAAAGGTAGACTTTTTGGCAAAAGAGTTAGCAAAGTATGTAGGATATAATCATAAAGATGATAATGGCCTTTTTAGAGCATATCCATGTTCAGTAATTTTGTGTCTGAATTGTGTTTTATAATGTGTGTTTTATTTCTAGTCTTTCTTGACACGAAAGTACTATTTCAACAATCCTGAGGATGGATTTTTCAAAAAAACAAAGAGGAAGGTAGTGCCTCCATCTCCTATGACAGGTATTTTATTAGTTTTCTTCCACTTTAAATAAATGGAGGCAAGGAGTTTTAAAATTCTGAAAGAGTCTCAGAATTTATTGGAAAAGACTGACTAGTCTTCATTCGTCCAGCTCTTGCTTGGTGAGAGGAAACTCACTACCGGTCAAGGCATTCCCTTGTATTCTCATGATGCTATAATTGCTAGAAATTGTCTAATAATGTCTACTCTTCAGTTTGTTAAATGTCTGTTGAGTCTTACTGCTCTAAAAATAAACCAAACAGATATTTAAAGGAGATTAGAATGTTACCTTATGCTGACTGCCTTTTTTTACTGTTCACTTCTTGAGTCAGATAACCAGTTACTCACAACCTTTGTGATAGTATCTTTTGTGAAACATTAGTTAATATTAAACAGTCATTTAGAAAACAATCAAGAATCCACAGGGAAAATGTCAGTGGTCAGTGTGGTTTTTTTGTGTTTTTTTTTTCATTCTTAGATCCTACCATGCTTACAGACATGATGAAAGGAAATGTAACAAATGTACTTCCTATGATTCTTATTGGTGGATGGATTAACATGACTTTCTCGGGATTTGTAACAAGTAAGTGAGTGCCAATCATAGAATGCCTTATGAGTTAATTCTGTTACCTCTTTTTAGTTCATTGGATTAAGAGCTGGAAAGGACCTTAGCCATCATCTAGTTCAACTCCCTCGTTTTACAGATAAGGAAACAGAATCCTAGAGATGGGAAGTGACCTAAGCAATACCTGGCATAGGTGGGATTGAAATACAAAATTTCTGATTCTATAGTGTTCTTCTAAAAAGCTTACTTTTTACCTTGTTCATAAAAATGTAAAAGCTCCCAGAACAGGTAAAGGCCCATGTAATAATTTTTCAAGGTCATCTCTTAGACTACAGTAATTTGACTTGTTCACCATAACCGATACCTCATTTCTGACGTGGAAGCCAGTTCAGCTTTATTCTCTCTGTGACTGTCTTCTCAACAGGGATTCAAACCAAATGAAATATCTGTTTGGTTCAAAGAACATTTTGATATTCCAGGCCAATAGAAAATATGTAAGTTTGTTTCTGGTTTAAACTAGTTCACTATATTAAAAAAATTATTTTTTTACTCTATTCTCAATTCTGTTTTTAAAAAGTAGGTTCGGTTTTTAAATTCAACCGATTAGTGAAGTCCATTTCAGTCTTGGGTCACAGTTGAAATCCTAGATCCTGCTGCTAAAGGGAGATAATAACTACTCTTTAAAGAAACCTGATTTAGCAGAATGACGTTTTAATCTGCTAGAAATAGTTACAAAAAGCCTTTAAAATTCATTTTCACAAGGAAACATGTGTTGAAGATTTTTCACATATCCTCAAGGAAAAGATTGTGCACATTAACACTTAAACCTTTCTAAAAATACAATAACAGAAAACTACTGGGAAGTTTTGGTGAGCTTTTTTCTTTCTTCCTCACAGCCAAGGTCCCATTTCCTCTGACCCTCCGATTTAAACCCATGCTACAGCAAGGAATTGAATTGCTCACTTTAGATGCATCCTGGTAAGAACATTCTTTTACTAAACTCGGAACTTAATGTGTATAAGGGAAAAGGGATTCCAATTTTGGTGTTCACTAAGGCAGTCATTCAGTGTTGGATCATTTAAAGCTCCCACAGTGCCTTTAAAGACTTCATAATACTATATGATAATCCTGCTTCACTTCTAGCAAGGTACTTAAAGAATTGTGCCTATGAGATAAGGGGCAGAGGAGGTATCATTGACCACCCCTCAAAGGTAGCGCAATGCAGGAAGAGAAGGTATAGTGTCAGTCTTATGAGCAAAAAGGAGAGTGTCAGGTGTGATGGCAGCAGTGTTGGGGAGCCCCTCCTCCTCTGCCAAAATTCCCTTTCCTCTTACTGATGGCCCACGATGCCACCATGGTCACTCATGGTTTCTTTGGCTTAAGTCTTTTTGCCTTTTAAAATGCAAATAACTACTTGCCCACAGTAAGTAACTGTTTGTAAGGCTACTGTTTTTTGTATGATACCTGTCATCTTTAATTTTATTTGCTAATGAACATGTCTATAGAAGCTACCACAATCCCAGCTCTTATTAAAAACATTTAAATGGATACAGTTTCATCAGTCTAATTTATCTTGAGAATTGGGAACAAAAGTCCTTAGTAGCTTCAAAATTTTGTCCTGTTTTGCTAGGGTGAGTTCTGCATCCTGGTACTTCCTCAATGTATTTGGACTTCGAAGCATTTATTCCCTGATTCTGGGCCAAGACAATGGTGAGTACTGCTACTTCTCTGAAATGAGAGTCATCTATGTCATTCATGCCATTCAGTGAAAATGGTACAAAGCGCAGGATTTAACTTTTTCTTGATGGTTCAGGGTCCTAATTGTGAACATCCATTATGCTGTTCTATCCACAGTACTAATACATCAGAAGAAGAAGAGACTGAAACAAGGTGACTGAAGTGGGACTTAGTGTTTCCAATGTATTTATCTGCAAACATTATGAGCATAAGGCCTCTGTCTTCTTCTACCTTTAGTGCTTGACATGGTAAACATTCACTAAGTATTAGGTGAGGCTGAAATAAGGTTGTGAATGCTGTATAGGAGGCACGTGACACTATTTGGAAAACAAAACAGAAAGAATGGATTTGGGGGGAAGGTAAGAAGGGGAAAAAAAACTGCTTTAGCCTTTAGTTCAAGAGTTCATTTGGCAGAAAATTCATACAGTTTTATTACCTGGAAGGATGGTATGAGCTGTACTCCATTTTTTTTTTAAAGTATAGACAAGCAGGTATCTGATAGCAATTTGCTTTCTGGTCAGTAAAGCAAGTTCCAGGGCCTATTTTGAGCTTTGCGCATCTGCAGCCCAGTGTTCCATATCTCTAACATGTACTGGACAGCATAATGGATGTTCATAATAATGGCCCTGAGCCATCAAGAAAAAATTAAATCCTGGGCTTTGTACCATTTTCACTATAGCAAGGAAATACATGATCTATTTGCGGGGGGGAATGGTTCCATTAATAAGAGTTAAAGAAAAGAATTTTAAGCAGTTTGAAGATTGATTACCTTTCATTTACCAAGAAGATGTTATTCCCTCAACAGTTGTAGTTAACCAGAGAAATAACTTGTATTTCTCCAAGAGATAATTTAGTCTGTTTGGGACATGTTGAGTTGGGATGCTGATACACTATCTGGCTGAGAAGAGATAGAATTATAGCTTTGGGCATTATTTGTATAGAGATGAAATTTGAGCCTGTGGTGGGGAACACAGGCGATGAGGAGGGAGAATGTAGAAAAAAAAGAAAACGAGATAGCTCGAGACAGCACCTTGAACTCTCTGCTGCCCAGGGAGCAGGAGATGAAGAGTGATCCCAAAAGGGGGCAGAATTTCAGGGGAGGGAACCTCAGGCTAGGCAGTCTTGGGAAAGCAGATGTAGAGCTGAAGGAGACCCCCTCCTCCTACAGATGGGGAAACTGAGGGTGGCATCTCCAGCAAGAGATTTTTAAATTAAAGTATAAGGCACAGTTCTTTTCAAGAGGGTATAGATGTAACCAAAAAGTTTCTATCAGAAAACATATATTTGCTATCTCTCTTTTCCCCAGGCAAGCCGCCCTGTCTCATTTCTTCCCTTTCCTGCCCTAGTTATCCAGTCTTTACTAGGAGAACTCTAATGAGAGGGAGCTCCCACCCCCCGCCCCCGCCTCCAGAGGGAGCCGATCCATCACAGTTTTCAACAGCCTCTCCCTCTCTGTTGGCCGATGCATTAGATCTAGGACTGTGCTTTCCCTCTGTTCCCTTACATGGCCCCCCTTCTTCTCTCCCTGTTTTCTTGCCTAATCCCTGTCTCTCTTTCACACACCCCACCCCATGACATCTGACTCGTGTTGGAACTCAGCCTGCAGCTGTTCCTTTGCTGATTTTGTGTGTAACTTAACAAAGAATGTTTGGACCTTTTTTTTTTTTTAATATCTGCGTGTTGGGGGCAGAGGAGTATGCTGATTATGGCTCCTCAGGTTGTATTCTAATATTATTTTTAAAGACATTTCTCTTAACACGCTATAGGCCCTGATGCTATATCCCTATGGTTAGTCAGATACACAGTGCTTCCTAATGAAAGATAAGCAGTGTTGACCACCTCTATTCAGATCAGTGTAGCAGGCTCCACAGGGCAGACTGAAGCCCTACGTGGGCATATGGGAGCTCAGAGCCATTATTGAATGTAGTTGTTGGAGATTATTAAGGTAATTCAGTAATGGGCAGTGGAGAGACCCAAGAGATGACCAACCACCTCTCTGAGTAGCTGGGGTAGAGTGTGACAGACGTAGGTCATGTCTGGGTGTTTGAAGGGATACAAGCATGTATCCTGAATTCTCCGAGGGTGAGGGCAGGGCTGGAGATGGAAAAGAACTGTCAGTCAGATGCTGAAGGCCAGGAAATTATATCCACAAGGATATGAGCCTAGGATATCCAGAAAATGGAGTGAACCTTCAGGGAGAAGTTGTTAAGGGGGCCTCTGCAGCAGTAAGAAGAGCTGAAAGCCAGGAGCGTGAGCAAGGAGAGGGAACCTCCTTTGTGGCCCCATGTGTCTGGGCAGGGCAGAAAGAACTGCCCATACTGGTTAGGGTGGCCAGAAGTGTGCATCTTCCGGGAATGCTTCAGAAGAAGGAATGAATGAATCAAGATCCAGATGAAGAGGATTTTAAATTCAGAGCCAACAGTCCCAGAAAACAGAGGAAGATAGAGTCTAGAGAGGAGCAGGGCTGAGCTTTAGAGTAGTGATCATGTGAGGAGCTATATCAAGAGTAAAGGGGATGGCAGTGGAGTCACAGGTATTAGTGGAGCAGTGAGATGGGGTTTGTCAACCAGAGTATGCAAGGTTTTATGATCCCAATGATTAGGTCAGTTTCTGCAGCTTCTCTCTTTAAACACCAGAGGTCAGGGTTTGAGGATGGCAAGGAGATCCATCCAGATATCTCTGTCAGTAAATACCTAGTATTCAGGTAGGTCTTCAGGACTCAACAGAAGTAACATCCAGTAACTAGTTTCTTAACTTTATCCTAAGATCACACACCAGAAAATGCCCTTTGTGCAGAGGATGCTCCCTCGAGCAGGCATACATGTGTGAGTTGATCCTTCATGTTGAATACATCTCTCATGTCCTTTGAAATGGCTGTTCAGAATTGTATATGCATCTGTGAGCTTGAAGGGACCTTGCTCATACATTTTGCAGGCAAGGCCCCTGAGAAGCCCCAGAAAAGTGCAAAGAGTGGCCTGGCTCTTATGAGTTAGTCTTGTTTGTATTCTGTTGCAGCTGCAGACCAGTCTCGAGTGATGCAGGAACAGATGACAGGGGCAGCGATGGCCATGCCTGCAGACACCAACAAAGCTTTTAAGGTAACCACAAAGTCCTCTGGGGGAGGGAGATGATGAGGCTTTGAAATGTGTAGCAATACCTGCCTTGTTTGCCTACAATTTCTTTGCTTTTCAAAGAAACCTGCCACAGAATGACTTTTAAAAAGTGAGATCTTAGTGCATTTATGTTGCTGAATACAAAATTTTCATTTAAACATCTCTTTTTGCATTTTGGGACACCCATCTTTATGTCTTTGTGTTTATTCTGTATATTTGTGGCCAAGTATGATTCTAGTTACAAAGTTAAATTCATTCTAATCCTGATTAAAGATCAAGTCTTCTGACTGCATAAAATAGACTTAAGAGGAATATTGTATAGAGAAAAAAATCATTTTTTGTAGATAATTTCTGTAGAATGGTAAAGGGGGACACATCCTTAATTAACCAGCTTGTTTGATTTTGCTTCTATTTGTAGTAAAACCTCACTAATTGAACTAATTGACTGGCCAATATTGAAATCTAAAATTATCTTTTTAAAGGACTTTTAATAATTTTTACACTAAGTTTCTGCTGAACCTGCTTTAAGCAATAAATTATTCATTTGTAATCAATAAATTTAAGTATTTTAGCAGGACTATTTGCATAAAAGTACTTAAAGAGAATTCATTGTATTTTCTTATCAAATCTGTCTTTCTCTGATCTAATTGATGTCAGGCTATTGAGGTTTATTATACACTCTTAGGCAGAGCCAGTATTCTGACTTAGCTTATGCTAAGACTGCATGCACAGAGGCCTTAAAGGAGTTTCCATACCATTTCAGTAGAAAGAGCTTATACTCCAGACATCGCCGCCACCCCCATCACCTGCTGTCACACACACCTCTCCTAGTCCTGTTCTGCTCCTCACAGACCCGGTCTGTTCTTTGCTCACAGACCGAGTGGGAAGCTTTGGAGCTCACTGACCATCAGTGGGCGCTGGATGATGTTGAAGAAGAGCTCATGGCCCAGGATCTCCACTTTGAAGGCATGTTCAAGAAGGAGCTACAGACATCCCTTTTCTGAAGGCTCCAGGGGTGGTTAAACCAATACTGGCATGTCCAGCATACTGCTGGAGGCTCAAAGAAGTCATAAGAGTTTTTTTGTTTGTGTTTGAAAAGCTCAGAATAAAGAGGAGCTTGGACTGGACACCTAAGTAGGGCCTGTTCTTGTCTGAACTTGTCTCCCATTTTTATGTTTGAAGTCACAAGAAGTCAAGCCTTTCACATGACTTGGAGAACTATTTTAAAAATAATTTATTTTCCAGCTTATGTCTCTGGTAATAGCAGTCAGTAAGAGGGGAAAGTCAGATAGTGAGAGCATAAGCAAATAGCAAGATGGAACCTTTTGCCAAAAAGGTGCGACTTCTCAGTAAATAATATTAAGTGCCGCTGATCTTTTTCTGGAGTCCAAAGAACTTTGAAGTCTTTTCTTTGGGACCTCCAACGAGTCGAGTAGAGCTCACATTTTATGGCATGTTACAGTGTACAAAGCACCTGTGAGGTCAGGCATGCTAGCAAAAGCTGTAACCCCCATTTACCAGGGCAGACACAGGGGTTGGCACTTTGGCCTGAGTTTGTGCAGCCACGACTACTGGTTAGGTCTGCTGATTCCCGCCCCCATCGTTCTGATCAGCAGCTTACTTGAAGGCACAACTTCTGAAGTGTATCATGGAATCAGCCCCACCTTCTTCATCTCCAGTGGAAATTGGTATCCATGATGATGGGCCTCTTTCCCTCAACAGTTCTGAAGTGCCTTCTGAATCATCAAAGGCAGCTTCACAGATGGTCAGTCTTCTAGTGTTGAGTGGATGTTATTGCAATCTAACCTTTTGGACATTTGTAATCTGTGCTCTCTCTGTTATGACTCTTAATCAAACCACTCTATTCCCTGGGGAGTGTTGTAAATAAATAGCAATTTACTGCTTGATATAGTGATCTGGGCAGTTGCTGATTTCATTTTATCTAGACACATGTTACGGGCTGAGCAGTGGTCATTTTACTTGGTTAAATGTAACAGAGGCAACAGTTTGTGTTGTTTTTACCCTGTGGTGAACCTCTTCATGTGATGAGAACTGTAACTAGTAAAAACCTAACCATCTCTACAAATTAAACTGAGCTCTTCTTTCTTGGATCTGTGAAATTATTCCGACAGGCTTGTGCATGACTCCAGATGAGCTGGGTAGATACTGAAGGGCCTTTAAAGATCATCTCCCCCAGCCTGCTTGGGTCCCAGCTGTGGCCCACATGTGACACAGACAGTGACAGGACAGGATTGAGGTCACGTCAGCTGGACTCTACCCATGTAATGGCATTATTGTGTGGCTCAACATGAGAATACACACAACAATATATAGACATTAGTGGTGGTATGTCTACCCTGTACAAAAAATTAAGGATACAAGTTTTTAAAACAGCCCCAACCTCTAAGGAGTTTACATTCTCCTTGGGGAACGTAACATTTACACAGTATTTAATATAAAATAATTTGTCAGCTAGAGAAATCAGCAGTGGCTTCTCATCTGTGAAACTATGGTGGACCCTTAAAGCAAATGGCAAATCTAAATTCGCTGTGAGGCAGTGGCGCCTTCCAGGCAAGTGTGTGCAAAGGCCTGGGGGTGGGAGATGAGGATAACAATGCCTACTGGCCTTAAAGTAGACCAAATAATCACTCAGAGTCCCTTTTAGTGCTAGATTTTATTACTGTTTAAATCAGACCAACTCTAAGGCCCATGAGATCACAAATGTAGAGCTGAAAGGGGCTCCAGAGGTTGAGTCCAATCGCCTTATCGTACAGATGCAGAATAGGAGGTACCCGCAGCCATTCATTGAGGTGCCCAGGGTCACACAGCTGGTCAGTGTCTGAGGCATGATTCAAACCCCGGTATTCCTGCCTCTCAAATCCAACACTATCACCTCTGTGATCCATTTGCCTGAAGGGATTTGTCTAATCCAGCTTGCTGGGTGGGAGTCCTATTACTGTGTGTTTTCTGCAGTCTGATTCACTTTAAGCCATAAAATATGCTCAGTTTTATTCTATATTTCTGGAATTAACACATCACTGAAGTCAACTGTGACCTGAATGGAATTCTTCAAATCACAATGTAGAAGGAAGGTCTTGTCCAGGAGATTCTGACTATAAACAGCCATAATGCCTAGAGAAAAAAATCACAGGCTAGGATCCTTCCCAAGTATGAAGTATCCAAACACTCGACTGAAAGATGAATTCGGAAATGAAAGCAAGGTAAAACAAACGATATTTAGTTAAAAGCAAGTTGAGGAACAAGTCAAATAGCCTTCTAGTCCATCAAAGGTCAGTACTTTTTATTGTCCTTTCTTACAGGTTAAGTAAGAAATTGGGAGCATATGGCTAGGCAGGAAGAGCAGCGTCTTCTAGTTTACTAGCTGTGTGGCCCTAGGCAGGTCACTTCACCTGGTTGCCTCAGTTTCCTTATTTGTAAAATGGAGATAATAACACCACCCACCTCCCAGGGCGAGTGCGTAGTCAGCACCTGGCGTGTAGTAGGTGTTTTAGAAATGTTTAGCTCTAATTGATACTCTGAAACAGTGATAGCTAGTGAATCCCTTCCCCCTCTTTGGATGCTCATCTCAGCACAGGCAAGAGAAGCAATCTCTGACTAATTTGGGGACCTTCTAAGAGGATGCTGTATGGTGTTGTATAGAGCCAAGAGTTCTAAGTCAATGCCCCGTGCTCCAACTTCATCCTGAGCAAGGCATTGATCTTCACAAGGAGGTGCTTGGGCTAGTGAAGCTCTGAAGTCCCTTCCATCTCTAAATCCACGATCCAGCACTTAGAACAGTGCCTAGCACACAGTCAGGGCTTCGCATGCTGAATTGAAAATCAAGAGACTCAAGTTCTACTTCTGGCTTTAGAGACCAAATTGAAGGAGTTGAACTGGATGAAGTTTAAGGTTGCTTGTAGTTCTAACATTCTACGATCAAGAACATGGCAGTCACTTCTAAGACCCCAGTAAATTTATTTATCTCTTCTGGAGAGCCTATAGTTTAAGAACAGTACATCTATAAACCTGAGACAGATCACCTCCATCTTTTCAAGTGGTTGGCAAAATTTTGGAACCTACAGGAATATTCATGAGCATTTCTTAAAAAGCAATGATCTTTACAAACTCACGTGACTATGAAGAATGGGTCGTGCCAGACTAAACTCATTTCCCTTTTTGAAAGGGTAACTAGATTGGTAAGTCCAAGGAATGATGTCATCATAGTATACCCAGATATCCTCAAAGCATAGTCTCCCGCACCATCTTTGTGAACGAGACAAATAGACTGGATTCTAATACACTTAGTTGGACTCATAACTGGTTGAATGATGGGACCCAAAAAGGAGTAATTAATGGCTTGATAAAAGAATATTTTCAGCGGTGTGCTTTGGGGATCTGTCCTCAGTCTTAGGTTGTTCAGTTGGCTTTTTTCTTAGATGAATGAAGTATTAAGCTTTTATTATAGAAACACTGTGATTCGTGCTAAGGATACAAACTCAAAACTCAGTTCCTGCCCTCAAGGAGCTTCTATTCTAATACGAGGAGACAACATAGAAGAAATGAGGACAGGAACTATGGTAGTCTTGATTTTTGAGCCCATAGCAAGTAGAAAAGTGGGAAGAAGGGAGAGGCATCATGACAGCTGGTCATGTCATGTCAGCATGATCAGGTAAGGTATGAAACATAGCCTGATCTGATGGGCCAAGGTTGACTACACATAGTAGGCTAATTGAACATACACCCACTCACCAATCAAGACAGCATGATTCAGGGTCTGAATTCCAAAACTGAAAATCACTTTCCCTAGGGAGAGTGAGAATTTTTTTTTGGTGGCCAGGGCTAAGTACTGTGGCAGGTAAGAGAAGGACAAATGGCAAGATCACCAAGGTGAAAAGATGAAAAAGAGATGAAATGTGGTGCTTGGGACCAGCTGTTTAGCAGATTAGTGTGCTGTGATCGAATTTGAAAATTGAAACAGCAAGACTTGGACTGGTAGATGTCATGAAGATGAGAGAATCAGGATCCCAAGAGATTTTCAGGGGGCTGGAACAATGGACTGCATTTAATCAAGTTGAACTTAATAGGGATAAATGTAAGGTCTTTTCGGTTCCAAAAATCAAATACACAGAAAAGAATTACCATCTAGACACCAGTTACTATGAAAAAGACTAGGGGAGTCACATGAACTAACACCATCTAAGTTGAAAGCCAAAAAAAGATGAATCCAGCTCTAGACTACATTGAGAAGCATAGTGTCCAGAACAGGAGGAGAAGCTCCCATTTACTGTGCTCTGGTGAGACCACATTTGCAGTATCATGTTCAGTCCTGGACATGTGAGGATGACATTGACAAGCTCATTGATCATGAGGGAACTGGAAACCACTACTATATGAGGTTTGATTAAAGGAACTGGGGTGGGGACAGGGATAACCTAGGGCAATCTCAGAGGAAACATGATAGGGGTGGAGCTCCTTAAAGGCAGGGATGGCATTTTTGGTTTTCTTTGTGTTCTCGGGACTTAGTACAATCCTTGACATGTAACATAGTACTTGATAGATGCTTGTTGACTGACTTGTTCTGCTTGTAGATTTTAGCTCAATGTAATGGAGACCTTCTTAACATTCAGAAACCAAATGAACTGCCTCAGGAGAGAGTGGGTTCTCTCCCACTAGAAGTTTTTTCACTTGACCGCTTGTTGGCAGTGTTGTAGAAGGGCATTTTGTCCAGGGGGCCTAGGTCTCTGAGGTTACTTCCAACTCTGACATACTATGTACGGTTCTGGGATCAGTCCTGGTTGATTTTTCTTTGGTAAAACCAAGATTAGACTTCCCTGTTTAGCAAACTGGGACTGAGGGAAGATCTGTTCTGCCTGGAGGATCTGCTGATAGGAAATCAGCCACTCAGGAAGTTTGGACAACCAGCTGTCAAGAACATGAGAAGAATAACAAGGAACCAGTAACTAGGCCAGCCATCTCATTCCATTCTGTCTACAAAGTTTTAATGCCTGTAGTGATTAGCAGTTTTAACCCTTGAAGGTCTCTAGACCCAGTTCAAGACTTGTTAAGTAGACTGTTGAGTCTTAATCCCCCAGTTTCATGGCCTTAATCTCATACCCTAAAAAATCCCTTTCACCAAATTAATTAACCAGTATTGGCCTGTCCAAGACTTGCCATGCACTGTCCTAGGTACCATAGGGGCTACAAGAGAAATGTAGAGCCTAGTCTCCTGCCATCTGGAATTTACAATCCCTACAGGAAAGACGAAAGAATGATGGGATAATGTATAGTCACATCCTAAAATAACCTGCTTATTCCACAGACTAGAACGACGACAGAATTCCAGAGGTGAGGGAAGTCAGTATGGGCTGGTAGAGTCTGGAGAAGTTTCAGGAAGGAAAGGGATTAAAGGATGGATTAATTTTTGCTAATAGAATGAGCAGAAGTAAGTAGAGGTAAGAATGTTAGTGGGACCCTTGGCTGCCATTGGTTCCATATGTGGCTTCTGTCTGTAGGAATGGCTACAGGTGGGGAATTAACTAGCCTCTAGGGAGCTGATGCAGGAATACTTAGGTAGCCCTCCTGCTCTGGATTAGAAGGAACACCTTCTAATTGGAAAATGGTCAGTGTTGTATATTGGAAAGAATACTGACTTTAGAGTCAAGTTCAAGTCCCAACCTTGAAACCTGCTAGCTTTGTGACTTGGACCCATAAGGCCTTAGGTGAGCTCCTCAACAGCAGGAACTGACTTTAGCCCCTCTTTGTATCCCCAGTGCTTAGTAAATGTTCATTTACTGACTCACAAGTTGTTTCACCTCCCTAGACCTCATTTTCCCCTCTTCTCCCTCATAAAATGAAGAAATTGAACTAGAACAAGAGTTTTTAGCTTTTTTGTTTCATAGACCCTTCTGAAAGTCTGAGGAAGCTTATCTCAAAATAATGTTTTTAAAGCAGAAAATAAAATACACAGAATTACAAAGGAAACTAATTACACTGAAATCTGGTCACTGGAATGATTTTAAAACAAGGTCAGGGATCTCGGGTTAAGAAGCCCTGATTACCAGACAATCCTCTCCAGCACTTCTCCAGCATTCTGCACTTGGGAAATTGCAAGTCCAACCCCAATCCTTATAATCTTGTAATACCAGTAAGGTGCCCAGTTGGTCTGAATGTTCTTGTTTAGTCGTTTAAATTGTGAATGACTCATTGTGATCCCATTTGGGGCTTTCTTGGCAAAGAGACTGGAGTGGTTTGCCATTTCCTTCTCCAGCTCATTTTACAGATGAAGCAATTGAGGCAAATATGGTTACATAACTAGCCCAGGGTCTCTCAGCTAGTAAGTGTTTGAGATGTTTGAACTCAGGAAGATGAGTCTTCCTGATTACAAGCCCGGCACTTTATCCACTGCATCACCCAGTTATCCAGATTAGTCTGAAGAGAGCATGATTTCCCTCTTAAATGTGATTTGAAGGAAGATAGAAAAGAGAATAAAAATGAATGAATGAGCATTTATTAGATACTTTATATGGGCAAAGTGTTTCGCTCAGTGGTGAGGTTACAAATGGAAAAGTCTCTGTCCTCCAGAGGTCACATTCTAATAGGAGGAAGAAAACAGGATTTCAGGTGCAGGTCAAATGCAAGAGCCAAGGGGCTTTTATGGTGCAGTAGAAAAGCAGAAGATAGTAGATCTTCCTAAATGTCATTTCCATTTAAAAAAACAAACAAGAAAATTTCTGAGGTTGGACCATTTGACCTTGCCAAGGACTGTGACTTCCAGAAGGGATGGAGGCTGAAGGACCTACAGAGGTAGTTCCAAAGTCAAATATCCAGGAGGATTGCTTCTCAGGAGTATGGCTTTGGGGCCATTGTGAAAGTAGGGTCAGTGATCTGGAGTGGGGGTGCTATTTTTTCCAGAGCTCTTAGGGATACCTGCCAGTTTATGGCAGTTGGTGATGGTGGTGGGGATGGGAGAGAGATGCAGGGGCTGTTCTCCATAAGGGTTGTATCCATCAATGATGCCAAATTGGAAACAGGACTAATAGTCTTTGGGGCACTGTTGTTTCCAGGACTCTGGGCTCAGGGTCAGAATTGAGGTGGTGGTGAAGGTGTTTTGCCGTACCTAACACAGGCCGCCCCTTGTCTCTCCTTTAGGTGCCTGGACAATCTCTCAACAATTGATGGCGATGGTAACAAAGATGGGGGGCCCTCTTCTCCACAAGAGCTGCTTACCTCAATTTTGGTTATGGGGGTAGGCTGAAAGCAAGGCTGTGGTCTGGAGGAGGCTGCTTTCCTTGGGGCTCAGACTTACCTGACTATGGGTGGTAGGCCAGTGTGCTAGTGGATCTTGGGCCCCTTTTCCACAATGGTTGCTTCCCTTGATGCCGGCTGCAAGGGCAGGTTGAAATGTTGAAAGCAACTTTTATTTCAATTGAAATTAGTTTTTAAACCCATAATAAATGTTTCTATATAGTAATTTTATATAATTGTATTTCAGCACCACCCTCTACATTTTCTTCATCTTCTTTATCAATTTCAACCAACCTCTTCTCTCTCATGGACATTAAGTCAGTTAATGGAAAATCAGTCCTCATCATTTCAGGAATTTATGCTAATGTACTTTAGTGAGAACATCAAACAACAAAAATTTTCATCCATCTGCTTTGCTCCCCCAGCCTCAGATAATGGAGCTAATCTGGTCTACTCTCACATGTTTGGTTAGCAGAGACATTTGATTTAGGGTCTTCCCTGTCAAAAAGACTTTCTTGAAGATTGGACTGGTTTTGAATCCACTCCAAAAATGTTGCTGTCATTTTCTTGTATTTTGAAGCTCAGCTCATCACTAAACTAAAGGTAATCAATAGAAAGAATGCTGACTTCAGAATACCAGGTCATGGCTTCAAAGTTCACTTCTGATTCTTACTACCTGTGTGACCTAAGCAAGGCAAAGCAGAAGCATTTTTTAAGACGTATGTTAAACAGGACACCAGGTAGTTAAAGTGCAAAGAGTTAAGGGCCTGGATTCAGGAAGACTTGGAGGTCAAATTCAGCTTGAGATACTTACTAGCTGTGTGACTCTGGGCAAGTCACCTAACCCTGTTTGCCTCAGTTTCCTTATCTGTAAAATGAGCTGGAGGAGGAAATAGAAAACCACTCCAGTATCTCTGCCAAGAAAACTCTAAATGGGGTCACAAAGAGTAAGACATGATTGAAAAATCACTAAACAACAATAAATATGGTAAACACTGGGAAATACGAGTACAAACAAAATTGGTGGTTGCTGCTCTAAAGGAGTTTACAATCTAATAGAGGAAGACAACACACAAAAGGAAGCTTGAGAGGAGGTGGAGGTTGGAAGGTCCCCAGAAGGTCAGAAATCCAGCCAGGAGGAGAATGAAAGAAGATGGGCCAGTCTGGGCCTCTCCACAAAATGGAGGACCCAGGAAGAATTTTCCAGTGGGAGAAGGGGACCAGTATAGCAGCGAGATGTTCCAGAATAAGAAGGCTGTGGAGGTTGGTGTATAGTCCAGAGTGAGACTACCGATGAGGCATGGTGTTGAAGTCTGGAAAGCCAGAAGAGGAGTGGGCAAGTCACTTCCATAAATTAAGGGAGCTGGACTAGATTGCCCTGGTTGTCTCTTCTACCTCTAAATCTATGATCTTATGTCTCATCCAACCAAAATTAAGTGAGAGCTCTGCCTCACTTAAATCCAGTTCACACTCAAGTCAAGACATCACCTTCATAATGTCATCAATTCTCTTCAAAAACAGAGGATGACGTGTAGCTTCTCTTTTGGGCTAGTCATTCTACTGGGCCCCAAGGTCTGCTCTTCCCCATAGCTGGACTCTGAATTGCCAGTACTGACTAATTCTTGAGCCCATTACTGGGGTTTTTTATTAGATTTTATTTTATTTTCAGGTATACATTTTCTCTCCCCATTTCCACCCTCAACCCCCCAAAGTGAAAGCAAGAAAAACAAAACTCATTAAGAATATGTATAGTCAACAAAAACATTTCCCACATTGCCACCTCTCTTTTTCTGTCTCTCTGTCATTGTCTCTCTGTCTCTCTTTCCCTCTCTCTCTTCTACCTATATTCAGATATATGTTTTACCCCTCCCTCCCTCTACTTGTTTTCCATGTCTAAACTCAGGCCAACCTAAGCAAGATAGAGAAATAAACAGTTTTGATTCACAGAATTGTAGAATTTTGAAGAGACCTGACCAATTATATCTCTATATAGTTATGTCAATCTATCAATAGATAGATTGATATAGATAGATATGCCTATCTAGAGAGATATCCATATAAGTAGATACATATATATGTATACACACACTATACATACCTGCACACACTTATATACATATATCTATGCATCAGTCTTCACACCTCTCCATCCGTATACAGTTGCTCAGAGTTCCTACATTTTTCAAAGTCATTTGTCTTTTCAATATTGTTATTATATAAATTATCCTCCTGCTTCGACTCACTTTCCTTCTTTGATTTCTTTATGTGGGAGATTGCAGGAAAAAGGAAGGTTACAGGGAAAGAATTCAGAGCTGAAAAATTTTTAAAAAATTGAATTTAAAAAAAAGATAAATTTTCCCCTTTTCAATCAAGCAATCACCAAGTGTTTATGGAGCACATACTACTATAGGGCTTTATAAAAGTCTCAGCCCTTTGCTCTCTAGGGTACTAAGGTGAGACTAACAAGCATGCGAACATAGGAAAATAATTTGCTGTCAGGGTAATAATCACCTGCTAAATTGGTGGGGAGATGGCTCAAGCCAGGGCAAAGGGGAAGGACGTTCTTATTTCAGGAAAAGTTCCAGCCCTCCTCAGGCCCATGTGACTTTTCAAACCATCTCCAAGTCACTTTTTAAACCTGCCAAGGCCCTGAATTCTGCTCCTCTTCCCTTCCTCCACTCGGTTTGCATGTCTAACCTCAGGCCAGAGGAGAAGGAAATAAAGCTTTGATTCACAGAATAACAGAATTTTGAAGCTGCAAGAGACTTTAGATATCATCCAAATTTTTTTAAATAGATAACTGATCCTTTATTTATTTGTTTGTTTTCAGTTTTCAACAATCACTTCCTTAAGTCTGAAATTTTCTCCCCCTCCCTCCCTGAGAAAGCGTGCAATTTTATATGGGTTCTACACGTATATTCTTATTAAACACATTTTCATATTAGTCATGTTGCATAGAAGAATTAAAATGAATGGGAGAAACCATGAGAAAAACCAAAACAAAACATAACACAAGAGAAAATAGTCTTGCTTCATTCTGCATTTTGATTCCATAGTTCTTTCTCTGAATGTGAATGGCATTTTGCCTCGAGTCCTTTGGGAATGTTTTAGGTCCTTGCATTGCTTTGAACATCCAGTCTTTTTAAAGAGGCAGAAAAAAAGTCCCCAGGAAAGTAAACTGAATTACTCAAGATCACTGGACAAGTTAGTGACTGAGCTGGAACTAGGAAGCCAGGTCTTCTCATTTCCAGACCTTTAATTTCTCCAGTAGTTATACTAGACTTATCTGTTTCTTTTCTCTTTATCACTTCTCTAGATGCTTAAGGAAACTCCCCATCATGTAAACTCTCTTCAAAAGCTAACTCCACCATTTTTCTGATCCCCTTACTATACAAACTGTTATCCTGTGCCCTGTTCCCTAGAACTTGTATCCTAGTCTAATAGACTCAACCCTACTAATGTATCAAATAAGTAATCATGAACTCTGTGCTACCCTCTAGCTGGACTTTTTAATGAGATAAGCATTGGGGTGACTAGGTAGTATAGGGGATAGATCACTAGACCTGGAGTCAGAAAGACTGCTCTTCCTGAGCTCAAAGCCAGCCTTAGACACTTACTAGCTGTGTGACCTTGGTCAAGTCATCCTTTTTGCCTCAGTTTCTTCATCTGTAAAATGACAAACCACTCCAGTATCTTTGCCAAGAAAATCCCAAATGGGGTTACAGGAGTTGTACACAATCAAACAATAAAGCAGTACAGACAGTAACTTCTCTCTGGGGAACCTCCCTTGAGGACAGCTCCTAACTCAGATTCAAGGATATTCAGTGTCCCCACTGAGAGGAAGGTGTTACTCCTTTTAATATTTTATGAACCCACACCAGGGTGCTTGCCATAAATAGCGAGCCAGTAGATACAATTAGCTCTTAGCAAAGGAGTTTTTTAAGATGGCATTGTAAGAACAGTAACTACAAAATATTTTGTTGTTTAATTGTTTTCAGTCATGTCCAACTCTTCATGACCCCTTTTGGGGTTCACTTGGTGGAGATACTGCACTGGTTTACCATTTCCTTCTCCAGTTCATTGTACAGATGAGGAAACTGAGGCAAACAGATTGTAGTGACTTGCTCAGGCTCACACAGCTAATAAGGGTCTGAGGCCAGATTTGAACTCAGATCTTCCTGACTCTAGACTGGCACTCTAGCTACCCCTTTACTACAGAAGATATCCCACTTCATAAAGCTAGGGTACACTTTCCCACAAATATACATAGAACTGATGGATGAAATAAGCTCAAACTTAGAGTACAATAGTAGTGAGGCACACACTTGGGTAGTCACATACATGGCTAGTCAAGGCAACTTGTAACTCTAGAACTTCAGAAACTCATACATATTTTTTCCTCACATAGTCCTCATAAAGCTCAGCTTTGGACATAGCATCTCATTCTAAGCCATCAAAACCTAAACAGTTTCTTGCCACTGCACTTAGATGACTCTGGAAGAGAGAGTAAGGCTGACAGAGCTCTGCCTCACTTTAATCCAGTTCACACTCAAGTCAAGACATCACCTTCACGATGTCATCAATTCTCTTCCAAAACAGAGGATGAAGTGTAGCTTCTCTTTTGGGCTAGTCATTCTACTGGGCCCCAAGGTCTGCTCTTCCCCATAGCCTGACTCTGAATTGCCAGTACTGACTAATTCTTAAGCCCATTACTGGCTGTCTTGACTGCCCATCTCTATCCATATCTATTTGTGGTACATGTCACTACTTTCTTCAGTGAATTGTGGGAATGGATGTCTTGCTCTGGGTAAGTCTCTTGGCAGCTAGTCTCATGATCGATGTGGGGGAGGAGGGAGAAGAAAAAATCGCCTGCCCCCAGCCTCTGGGATAGGTACAGTGGTCTTTTCCACAAGACCTAAAATAGTAGAACTGGGTCAACTGTTTTGTTTTTTTTTAAAGGGCCATCTGGGAAATATTCAACTTCTGTTAGCTAATACCAATCAACCCTATTTAAAGGGGAGCTTGCCTTCTAATTCTACTAAGGGCTTCACACATTTTAAAGTATTAATACCTGGTTAATACATTACCACTTTTCTTTTTTCTTTAAAATGTTTTATTTTTTTCCAATTACATGTAAAAACAATTTTTAACATTCATTTTTTTAAAATTTGAATTCCAAATTCTTTCCCTCCTTTTCTCACCTCCCCCTCCCTAAGACATTAAATAATTTGATACAGGTTATACATGTATGATCATCCATAATATATTTCCGTATTAGTCATGTGAAAGAAAACACAGACCAAAAAAAAAACCCCAACAGGAAAAAATAAAGTGAAAAAAGTATGTTTCAATTTGCATTCAAATTAGTTCTTTCCTGGAGGTAAATAGCATTTTTCATTCTGAGTCCTTTGGAACTGTCTTAGATCATTGTATTGCTGAGAATTGCTAAGTCATTCACATTTGGTCATCATTACAATATTTCTGTTACTGTGCACACTGATCTGGTTCTGCTCACTTCACTTTGCAATCACTTCACGTAAGACTTTCCAGGTCTTTCTGAAACCATTCCATTCATCATTTCTGAAATAGTATTCCATCACAATCATATCCCACAACTTGTTCAGCCATTCCCCCAACTGATAGATATCCCCTCAATTTCCAATTCTTTTCCACCGCAATGAGAGCCGGTACTTCTTATCGTGTGGTTATAGCTTGAGGTGTTAACAAATCTTGTGATTATGTACACTAGGAAGAACAAAACATAACTAGTTAAAAATCATCTCTCCCTCCATCTCACCCAAGTCGAATGGATGTGGGGCACTAGATTAGAGCAGGGCAAAATTGTACTAGTTTTCAAAAAAGGAAAGAAAAAAGTCTACAAACTCTGCCAGTGAACTTGACTTTGGTTCTGGGGAAAATTCTAGAAAGAATCATGAAAAATGTTTGGCAGATCTCTAGAAAATGTAGTGGTTATGCTGATAGTAATAGCTAACAATTATTCAGTATCTGTGTGTTAAGTGCTTCACGAGTATTGTCAGGTGATCCTTATGACAATTCTGTCCCCCAAGCCATTGAGTTAATCTTTGATTCGGCGTGGCTTCATATTCATATCTGAGTGGTGGTTGCTGAAGGTTGGAATGTCTGTGGCAATTTCTTAAAATAAACAATGAAGTTTGCCACGTCAATTGGCTCTTCACAAAAGATTTCTCTGTAGCATGCGATACTGTTTGATAACCTTTTACCCACAATAGAAATTCTTTCAGAATTAATCTTCTCAACCCCTGCTTTATTAACTAAGTTTACATAATATTATTCCACATTGTTGTGTCTCAGAGAATAAAAGCTGGAGGAGGGGAAGAGAGATCGAATATACATGTATCCATTTAGTTCATTATCTTATGTGGACCTGGTTCGTGCTGCTCCGAAACAAGTACGATGGTAACATCAAAGATCGCTGCTCACGTAACAAATGCAAAAATAATAACGCGCCAGTTCGAAATATTGCAAGAATGACCGACATATGACACAGAGACAAAATGTGAGCATATGTTGTTGGAAAAATGGCAGCAATAGACTTGCTTTGCACAAGGTTACCACAAGCCTTAAATTTGTTAAAAAGGAAAGAAAAGAAGTGCAATAAAACAAAGTATGCCTGTAAATCAGCTTAGGGGGTCAGAGTACACAAAACTGTTAAGAAAATGTAGTCTGAGAAGTTTTCTTGGTCATGACCTCTGATTTCCACTGGTGCCCAGTGTAGACATAATTGATCTGTAACTCACACTTTTAGAGAACTGCCAGGTACACTAAGAGGTAAGCAGACTTGACCATGGTGAGACAGCTAGGATATATTTGAATTTGAATTTGAATTCAGGTCTCTGTAACTGCAAAGCATTCTTTGCCTTCTATCTACTTTACCACTTGGCTTGCCTCACATTCAACAGGTTCTATAGGGAAAACTGAAAAGCAGGCTGATTCAATTTAGTTTAGAATAGCATCTTAAATAGTTTAGAATACCATCTTACACTATACATCACAATAAAGCCAAATGAGTATAACCTTAATGTAAAAGGTCACATTATACTAAAAAATTAAAGAACAGAAGGTACTTTTTGCAACTCTTATGTGGCAAAAGGGAGAATTCTTAACCAAACAAGGGACAGAGATGATCATAAAAGATAAAATATATAATGTGGATTATATACAACTAAAAACATTTTGATGAATGAAATCAATGCAACTAGAATCAGAAATGATACTGTCACAAGGGGGAAAGTCTTTGTATCCAGTATCTGTTACAAGTCTAATAGCCAGGATAAATAAATATAATGGGAGTCAGGCCAGTGAGGGCTCAGTTTAGGAGCAGGCACAACAGGATTCTGCCTGATGCGATTCCCAAGTGGATGTTTTGTGAGTGTGCTTCTAGCCATGCATAATGGAAGGCCCTCCTCATATTATCATTCTGACTATTTCCTCTCTGCTTACTGTGTGGAAAAGAGGGGCCCTTTGATTGGCTGCTCATGTTCTTTTTTCCTGGTGGTAATCAAGGCAGTGACTGCTGAAATATCTGGAGAATGAGTACCAGGCATTAGTGTCATTTTACCCTTCTCCCTCTGACTATGAACACATTTGGTCCCTATACTTAGCCTCTTTGAGTCTGTCTTTTAATACTCTTAAGTGAAGAAGCATTTAAGATGGTTACAACCTTGTGAGTTTTTGGAAGATTGGAAAAGTGAGTGAACTCCACAAGATATCAGGAACTGGAGTCCTGCAGACAAGCAGGGGAAGGTTCTGGAGCAGTCCGGAGGATCAATCTGCTTGACCCAGCCCAGAAGTGGATCTCTTCCAAGATAATGTGTCCTGGTACAAAAATGGAGCAACTCATCCATTGGCTCGGCCATGCAGTATTCAAAAATGAGCTTGGTGGAACAACTGTTTTGTACAGACCATTTCAAATTTGAGCCTACTTTCCCCAAGGACCAAGCTGATAGAGGAGTGTGTCCCAAGTTTGAAGGGATGTATTTGTACGTGTTTTCCTACTATATTTTTTCAGTTAAGATCCCTTTGTAAAACCTAATTGATATTAATTGGGTCGATTAGTAACATAGGAGAGATACTAACTGGGGATTGATAATAAGGGAATGTGATTGAATAGGGGCTGGAGCTGAGAGCATTAGAAACATATGGTGCTTCCCCTCAGGGATAACACTAGAACCCTAAGAAGGAAATGTGGGTAGTCAGTCCCTAGGGACTCAGTTTGTCAGTGGAAGTTGGGCTATAGCTAGTCAGAGTTTATATGGCTACATAGGGAATTGACATAAACATATAAGACTAAGAATCACTCCTCAATGTGGCCAAAGGTCAAAGAATATGCACAAACTATTTTCAGAAGAAATGGGAATGACCAGAAACCATATGGAAAAATTGTTCCAAATCACTAGTAAAAGAGATTAATATTTAATAATTTAATAAAAGATTAAAACAACTTCCTATCCATCAAATTGGCAAAGATGTGAAAAGAAAGACTAAATAATTGAAGGAAGACAGACACAATGATATGTATGTACACACACATTTAGTGATGTGTGTGTGTGTGTTTGTGTGTGTTGGTGGAACTAGGAATTGATCCAATTGACCCAGAAAATTATTTGAATTTGTGTTAGAAAAGTCACAAAATTGTTTATACTTTTTGACACAGTATTGTTGTAGTATACCCAGAGGAAGTCAACTGAAGAAAGATCTCACTTATACCACCCTTTGTGGTGGAAAACAAATGAGGAAGAAGTAGAATCAGTGCTGAGGAATCGGTACTAAGAAATGACTTGAAAAATTTTGGTATATGAGTATAATGGAAGATTAGTTCCCAGAAAGAAATGGTATATAGGAGGGATTTGAAAGAACATGGGAAAACTCGTATGAACTCTAGTATGAACGGATGCAGAGTAAAGAAAGCAAAACTGAAAACAGTTTACAGGTGGACCCCAACCTCTCCTCCCTCCCCATCCCACCCCTGCTATGCAATAGGAAACAATACAGAAATGCAGCTGAATTTAGGTTAATTAACATGGCTAAACTTGGTCCTGGAGAAGATGATGAAACATACTTTTCTCCTAATAGAAAAAAAATGACCTAAAGGATGCAGAATATTGTTTACACTGCTCAACTTCTTTGCTTTTTGGGTTAGGTTTTGTTCATCTTTTGTCTTTTGTATAAGGTAGGATTCAAAGGAATAAGAGATGTGTTGAGAAATTATCTGATGTAAAAAAAACAAGAGGAGCAAAATTCTTGTAAAAGGCAGCTTGGGAGAACTGATGAACTCTGAGTGCAGAGTGAAGCATGCCTTTTTGACTTTTTAAATTTTTCTTGTTCTCTGTGTGTTTTCTTTTGCAACATAGCTAAAATAGAAATATATTTTGTGTGACTTTACATGTATAATCGACATTTTGTTGGCCTTCTCCAAGGGTAGGAGAGGGTCAGAGGGAGGGAGAGAATTTAGGACTCAAAATTTTAAAAAATGATTTAAAATTTTTTAAATTTGTAATTTTAATTTTATTTAATTTA
>CM053772.1:46475550-46496787 GCA_028658325.1 Potorous gilbertii | reverse complement strand
CATATTTTATATATTATGTTATATAATATTTATATTATAAATATAATTTAATATTTTAAATATTTATATATATTTAAAAATAAAAGGCAGTTTTAAATAAAAATAAAAGGAGTTTATCTAGAATTGGCCTGGAAGCCAGGAGTATTAGGGTTCCAGCCCTCCCTCTGTCACATTTAGTCCTGTGGCTGTTAATTCTTTTAACACTTTATCGAAGACCAACTAGGAATTGCAGAGTTGTGCTCACCTGAATTGACAAAGGAGTTTTTTCCCCTGAGAAATCCTTACAACTAATGAATTCAAGGCTCTGAGACCTCTCCCTATTATATGAAATTTAATTTTTAAAAAATGAATCAATTTAGGGGATTTGGCTGGCCGATCTTCCACCTCTGTCATTCTGCAATTCAGTAACGCTTCTGTATGCCCAGCCCCAGGGAAGGACTGCCCCATAGGCCGAGTAGGTGCCCGTCAATGTGGAGTGACAGACACTTCTCCCAATGAGTTCACCTAACAAGTTGGGTACAAAGATGGGACAGAATCCCGGGTTTCCTTACCCCTGGTTCAGTTAGCTTTCCAGTAATCAGATCCGAGACTGCTCCCCCCCTCTCCTTGCTGCCCTCACCCTGGCGGCCTGAAGACCAGCGACATCAGAAGCTCCCCAGGTGCCTGGGCGGGGAGGGAACTGGCCAGGGCGCTCAAGTCCCACCCCCACCCACCCCACCCCCACCGCTTCGAGCAGCTCCCCGTGGCTCTGTCCGTGGTGGTAGCCGCTGGCCTGGAAGGGAAAGGTGCTGGATGGGAGAGTGGCAGGGAGGGAGGGATCGGGGGCCCCGGGCTCAACCCCACGCGCGGAGCTGGGCTGGGCCGGGCTGCGGCTGAGGCTGCAGCAGCGGCTGCGGCTGCTGCAGCGGCTGCGGGCTCCACACTGACACCACATGCTCGGGGCGGGGGAGGGTGCCCTGCACACTTCGGACCGACGCTCAGGTGAGTGGAGCTGAGCAGGGGCGCGAGGGGGCCCAGGAGTGGGTCGGCCCAAGAGGCGGGCTCTTGCAGACGCCCCTAGCCCCGCGCCAGTTCAGATGACCGCGAGCACGCGTGGGAGTGGGCGGGGCGTGGGAGTGGGGATAGGGCTTTAAGGGGAAGGGCCCAGGGTCTAGAGCTAAGAGGCTTGCTGGATGTCACAAGACCTAAGGTGGTGGCAGAAACCGCTGGAGATGTCGGAGATGTTGGGGTGGAATTTCGGCTCTGTTATGGGATATGTGACCTTGGGCAAGTCATTTGCCATCTTGGGCCTCAGACTGCAAAATGAGGAGGTTAAACTAGATTCGCCCTTTTGTCCCTTCGCTTGGAAGAATAGCTGTTTTATTTTATGATCTTGTATTGGTTCCTGCTAGGGGTAGGAGGTGGGGAGGAGCAAAGAACAGTTCTGAGTCTGAGCACCCAGATCGTTAGGGCATGGATGCCCCAAATACGCTCACAGTCCTCTCCAAGATAGCCAAGGACTCACCATCTTCCCCCAACCCATTTCACTGAAAAGCTGGCTGAGTTCTGGTAGCATAGGAACTTGGTTTTCATTCCTGGTATATCTGGTGGGAGGGGGCCCCTCCTCCGTCCTGGACTAACCCCAGATCCCTCCCCAACTCCTACCTTAACCACTAAACCCAAACTGCTATTTCCCTATCCTGATGCCTAGGAAGGTGGGTGGTTGTAAGCTATCAGCGGGTGTCTTGAGGTGTGTGTCCTGCTCTTCATAGGTGTGGGTGGGTCTGTACTACACCTAGGTTGCCCCTGGGCAAACCTTGGGGTTGGCTGTTAGGATTTCACCCCCAGAATCTGTGTGCCTAGGGAGTCACCGGTGCAGGCAGGCCCCTCTTTACCGAGAGCACCAAAGGAAAAAGGCTGCTTACTGAAACTGTGAACCTCTCCCCAGGATGGCTGGCTTCTTCTCTAGCAGACAGGCTCCCATGCAAAGGATGCTGGGTTGGGGAGGCTCCCAGAGCTGCTGAGAACTAAAAAGGTTTTCTGGGTAAGCTACTGAGCCCAGGCCCCTTTTATCAATGCCCCTGTCCCTGTTTTCCTCCCCTACCCCCATCCTCACCCCAGCTCTTTCCTGCCTCCATGGGTATGAGGGTGTTGGGAAGAGAGTTAGATAGCTCTGCCTTGGCTCACTTGCTTGGGCTCCCATTGCCTCCAGCCCAGGGATCCTTAACCTTTTTAGTGTCATGGACTCCTCTGGCACTTTGTTAAAGCCTATGGATTCTTCAGAATAATGTTTTTAAAAGTATACAGTAAAATACACAGGATTATAAGGAAAACTAATGATACTGAAATTGTTATCAAAATACTTTTAAAAATGCAATGACCCACTGAAATCTGTCCATTGATCCCTTGGGAGTCCATGGAGTCCAGATTAAGAACTCCCAGGGTGTCTGGTCAGTGTCCTTGCTCTCTGCCACCTCTCCTTCTCATATCCAGGACTCTGGCTTAGCTCCCTAAGGGTACGGGTTTCCTAACCTCTTTTACTTTCTGGGATTTACCTCCCCCACTGAAGTACCAGAGTTCTACTGTTCCTTTTCAGGTAATTCTTCCCCCCAACACACATACACACCACATAATATCTCCCCCAATCCACACTCACACACATAGACATCACATAATTCCTTCTGCTCATCCATACTCATACAGACATGCCCCCCATTCATACACACAGAGATGCCACATAATTTCTCCCCCCACCATCCACATTTACACACACCCCACTTCTCTAGTCCCCATTCCTCTTGTGGGATTAATTTTCATCTTGGTTTCAATCACTGGGCTAGAAAAATGCATCTTTTCTTTGTCCAGAATTTCAGAATCCCTCCTAATCCACCACATGGAAACATTATAGGATTAGGGTGCCTGGTTAGGCAGAAGGCGGGACTATGATGGAACAGGAGGTAGGCTCTGCCAGGCAAGGGGAAGGACAGAAGGACTCTGGCACCCACAATGCCTATGGAGGTAGATGTGGGAAGAGAGTGAAGGTGAGAACTGCCACTGACATCACTGATCCTTCACTTACCTGCTGCTACAGGACCCCATCCTGGGGTGGGGGTAGGGTGCTTGAACTAGAAGCTTCTTCCACCTCCGACCACAGGTAGGTGAACTGTTATTCTAGGGAAGTACATGTCAGAGAGTACAGAGAGAGTAAGTGTTTCCAGACTGGACCAAACTGTTAGACAGTAGGGAAATCAGGCAGAAAGAACAGGGCTCTCATAGGCATGGGCACCTAAATCCCAGATCCATATCCCTGCTCCCTGCTCCTTCCACTCTCTGTTCAGTGGCTAGAGCTCTGAATTAGGAGTAAGAGGAAATAGGTTCCTCTCCCTTCTGTTACTTAATACTTGAACGACCCTGGTCAAGTCACTTTACTTCTTGGGTCTCCATTTCTTCTTCTGTAAAATGAGGAGGCTGGACCAGAGGACCTCCAAAGCCTCTTGGCTTTAAATCTGTGATCCTATGATCCTAAGGTATAGGGCCCCAACACGTGCTGAAATTACTGGGGAAGCAGAGATGCTGAACACTTCCACTGTTGGCCACAATCCCTTTTCAGTAGCCTGGGAGTTAGTTAAGATCAAAGCAGGTCTCCCACTTTCCAATCAACAACTCATGACCTGCCTTTCTCTTCCCTGCCTCCCTGCCCCCACTTAATCACTCACTAGCCCTTAAAAATAATCCAACAAGGAAGACTTAAAGAAGGCCAACGCAAGAGGACCAGGTAGGAGTGGACCAAGAACTGTAGGGAATACAGACTAGGGAAATGTAACCGATGGGAGTGAAGTGACCTGGGAAGAGAGGTGCTAATACAGAGGATGGGGCCTTTTCTGAAGCAGGAAAAGATCCTTTCAGAACCCCTATCAATAGAATAAACATGGGACTTCCCATTTGTGTATTGCTTTATAAAAAAACGCTTTTGCAACTAGCATCGTGGAATTTGGAGCTGGGGGGGTGTCTTGGAGATCATCTAGTGCAACCTCATTATTTTATGGACCAGGAAACTGAGACCTAGAGAGGAAGAGCCATTTTCCCTAAGTCATTCTGATAGCAAGAAGCAAACCCAGGTTAGTGCTTTTTGTACCAGACCTCAAGGTCTTCTTATTTAATTTGATCCTCACAATGGTTTCCTACACGTAGGAGATACTCTATATTTTCATGATGGTGACTTTAGGTAAGACAGGTATTATTATTAGTCCAATTTGACAGATGGAAAAACTGAGCCCCAAAGTATGGTCTAAGGCTGTGAAGCAAATTCATGGATGGTACTTGAGACTGGAAGAAGAGTAGAAATCCAGTGAAAATTGCTTCCAGTGAGAGGCCAGGCCAGGTTTAGGAATAGTCAGGAACACTCTGGGTCCACCTTTCCCAATCCATCCCACTTTGGAACAACCAGAACCCTGCTGGTCATTTGAGTAACAGATTAAGCTTTTGCTGTCTGGTAGGGTGACAGTAGGACAAAAGAGGGAGAAAGAGTCTTTGGGGAGGGGCTGTTGCTAAGAATGACAGACCCAGAATCTGGAAACCTGGGTTCCAAGCTCTAGTCCAGTACCTGTTGTATGACCCTGGTCAAGTTATATTCTCTGGGTTTCAGTTTGTCCCACAGTAAAGGGAGGGTTGACAGCAGGCAATTTTTAAGGTCCCTTTCATCTCTGATGACCTATGAATCTATGCTCATGGTGGGAGGGGAGTGGACAAGAGGGAGAAAATGCCAGCTAGAAAGGGTTAAATTGGCTGCAGTGACTGGAAATAGTGCTCCAAGCCCAACCATCGGCAGCGCAGGACTCAGTTAGCCAAGTCTGAGCATCTCTGAGGCCACTGAGCACAGGCAAAGCAGCAGAGATGGATGAAAGGTGAATGAGGGGGGTCTGGGGCCAGTGCCTAGGTAAGGAGCCATCCTTGGGATCCCTTCAGCTTAGGGGCAATGGATGTTAGGGATCCTGGCATGTCCTTTAGACTGCTGAATTGCCTCCTCCCCCTCTCTGCTCCATGGGGCAGGAAGGTAGTGCAGTCACCCCCTATCTGCTACACACACACACACACACACACACACACACCCAATCATTCAGGCTAAGCTGCTAAGCTTAGGCACTGCAGGGAGGGCGCTGTGCCAGACACAAGAGAAGGATCAGAGAGGGGGTAGGGAAGAGGAGTAATGTGATAGGACCACAGTACCTGGTCTCCAGTACAGTGGCCCCAGTGCTGCCAGTAACCACAGCCACTGGTGGGAAACCAAGGGTCTTATTTCCCCTCCTCCCCAAACATAAATCTCCTTTGCCAGAGTGACCTACGAGACAGCTTCTGAGCTGGAAATATACAACCTAACTTGGGATGCTACCTCTCATTTCTTCTTTCTTCCTCCTCCTCCACTCTCACTCAACATTTATGTGCTCTAGTTTTCAGGTAAAAAAATCACTGGGGTCAACCCAAATGCTCTGTGTTGGTGGACTCCTGATCTGCAGAACCTGTTTCTATGTCCCTATAATATTCAGGGGCTGGAACATATTCTGGAACCATTCTAGGCACTGCCACCCTCAAAATTCCTCTTTAGGTGAGGGTAGTCTGCTCAAAAATAAAAAAAAAAGGATGTGTTCAAATCCTGCCTCTTACACCTGTATGACCTGGAAACTGACTTTGCCTCACTATATCTCAATTTCCTCAACTGTAAAATGGCAAAAGTATACTAGACGATCTTTGAGGTCCCTTCCCACTTTAAATCATCTGATCTAGGTCAGAAAGGAGGCCTTGTTATTATTGATCACCTGCAACAGGGACCTGAGTAAAGCTCAGGATCAGGCTTTTCTTGGGAAAATAGAGGGGTTGAGGCCGGGTAAGGAGGCTTGAGCTGCCTCCATCCTTTAGTTAGGTGCCAACTCATCCCTGGGATAGACCCAAAGTGGAAGCAGGCCAGGACCAGGGATGCTGATGGTCCAGCTGCCAGGCCCTGAAGTGAGAGTCCCTGCTGGAAAAGAAGAGATTAAACTGACTGGTTGGCTCCTCAACCCTGGGGAACCACAGAGTCTGAGGCTAGAGAAAGGACAGAGCACAAACCTGGGAACAAGGTCCTTCAAAAAAAATAGATAGCTATCTAATGCTTTCCTAAGCACTTATTTGTCTATTATCTCATGTGACCCTTACAAGTTATTCATTTAACAAGGACTTAGTGTCTATCATGTACAAGCACTGTGCTAGGCAGTAGGTCTACAAGACAGAAGAGAAATAGGCTCTGCTGTCAAAGTACCTGTTTTATGGTGCAATCGACTAAGCTTACAATCCTATGAAACATTATTGTTCCCATTTGATAGATGAGAAAACTGAGGATAAGAAGGTAAGTGATTCCTCCTAGATTATAGAACGAGTTAGTGTCAGAGCTGAGACTTTGTTGTTCAGTTGGTTTTTCAGTCATGTCCTACTCTTCTTTTGGTAAAGATACTGGAGTGGTTCAACATTTCCTTCTGAGACTACAAACTGGTTTTTTAAAAAAAGGGATTTAAAAAAAATTTCAAGCATTTTTCTCCTACCCTCTCCCTGCTACTCTTACTGAAAAAAAAAGGACAACAACTTTGTAAGACATAGACACAGTCAAGCCAAAAAGAAAAGAAATTCCCTCATTGGTCATGGCCAAACATGTGACTCATTCTGCATATAAGTCTGTCACTTCTCTGACAGGAGATGCTTCTTCACTGGTCCTCTGGACTCGTGGTTGATGAGAGTTCTTAAATCTTTCCAGATTGTTCGTTTTTATAATATTGTAACTCTCATTTCATAGATGAGGAAATAGACAACCAACAAGGTCAAGTGATTTGTCTAAGGTCACTTTACTTAAAGAGTCAGAACTGGAATTGGCATGTAAGTCTCCTGACTTCTAGTCCAGTACTCTCCCTGTTACTTTCAGATCGGAAGAGACCAGAGGAGGTGTCTGGAGCCTGGAGACCTGCTTTTGAACCTCAGTTTCCTCATCTGTGAAATGAGGAAAAGCTGTGCTTATCTATTCCTTACTACTTTGTAAACTTATAGATACAACACAGATGAATCAGTTTGATTCATGAAGAACTAATTAAGCTCCTACTTATGTGAGGCTTACCAAGGTCCAGAAGGTACAAAGAATAAAAAAGAGAAACAGTGTCTTCCGTCAGGGAGTTTATATTCCACTGCATCCCCCAATGGTCTTCACCCACACACACACACATTCTCCTTTCTATTGCAGGTTTGTCAAGGGAAAAGTGAAGGCAGAGGAAGGCACCCCTGGAGAGCTGACATTGACCATGGCCCCCACTGCTCACATCTTGCTCTGGAGCCTTTTCCTTATAGTGACCCTCCTCCCTTGCACAGTGCAGGCTAGGCAGCTTCCTAGACAGCCAGAAGGCTCAAGGCAAAGCCTTGACAAACACTCTACTCAGGAATCCCAGCAGGACCAGGAGGAATTCCCTGGGACCAGGCACCACAGCCTTAACTCTCAAGACCAGTCCTTGTTAAATCAGGGAGATAAAGGCAAACTTGGCACAGACCTCATAGATTGGCTCAGACCCACATTGCCTCCTTGGTTTAGGGCTGATGTGGGGTTGGGAGAAACTGAAAGGCCCACAAAGTCTCCAAATAGCCCCATCCTGTCCCTGTCGCCCTCTCCTCCTCTGAGCTCAGTAGTCAGTCCTGGGACTCCTCCCGGTCAAGACAGTGTCACTGGAGCTGTGTGGATGGAGCCTCCCCCTAGGCAGGAGGGATACAGTTTCGTGGATAAATTAAGCACTGGGGATGCAGGAGGCAGAGGTGTAGGGGTCAAGTTTTGGGTTTCAAAAGGACCCATTTCCAAAGACAGAAGGGGTCTTCTGAACTCAGAGCAGACTTCAGGACAAGTGGCTCCATTCCCCCTGGCAGCTGGGTCCCCTGAGGAGTCCCCAACTTTTCATTTCTTCCCCACCATTGCCCTAGGACCCAGTACACAAACACCCCACCCCAAAGTGTCCACAATTCAGAAGAAAGTAGAGGTCTTGTCCAAAGATATGACAGGCCCCACCCCAGAAAGGATTCCTAGGGAGGACTCCCATTGGAAGGTAGTGAGCATGGATGACAATTTTAGTCTTCAAGGGCCATTGGCTGCCCAGGCTCCAGCTCTTTCATGGCTGCCTTCCATGAAAACTGACCATGAACACCAGACACCAAGTAACAGTCCTCTGAGCCCAGGGCCAGGCGGACAGCTGGTTATTCAAACAGACTCTGTAGCCCTTGGGACCATGAACAGTTATGTTCCCTTTCCAATTAATCATGCCCTAAGTCCCACAGTGGGAGTTGGAGAAGGGAAGACAGCAAAAGTACAAAATTGGAGTGGGAAGGCTACCACCAAAGAGAGGAAGCAAAACTCCCCAAAACCAGGGGGAAGGCAGAGCTGGAGTGAAGCCCAGGTCCCCCAGGCTATCACCGAGAAGAGTTCTGTGTCTTCTATCCTAAGGCCTGAAACCCTCCTAAAGCCTGAGCTGACATCCTCTGTTCCAGAGACTTCCTTTCAAGGTTCCAGGTCCCTGCCCATCTGGATCTCAGCAAATCGCCTGCCATCAGTCCAGGCTGAAGAGCCCGACCTCAGGACTGGGCGCTGGAGTAACCATTTTGCTCATCAAATCAGCACCCAAAAGGCTCCCCTCAGCCCCCAGAATGAGGACTCTGACAAGGGGAATGATTCCTCTGTTACAGTTCTCCCCAGCTCCAGGTCACCATCACCTTCCCCTGTCTCCAACACCACAGCTCCACTGTCTCCTGGGCATCAACCTGGGCCAGGTAGGTGCCAAGGGGAGGTTCTAGGCACTAGTCCCTCTAAGTAGGTTCCTTTTCATATAGTTCCTGTATGCTTACATCCTTCCCATTCTCCATCTTAGACCCCATTGGGTTCCTTGGGGCAAGTAAGGAACCATCCCAAGAAATAAATATCCAGAGCCTCTCCTCTCAGCACTAGAAGCCCTGTGCAGACCTGGCCTTCCTGCCATTTCTTACAACCCTGGGTATGCCCTATCTAGGAAATATGTACCTAGAGACTCTCCCTCCAAAGAAGCAATACCCCAAGAATCTTGAGAGCTCCCCAGTTCAGCCACTGTCATGTAACTGTAGACAAGCTGTTTGACCTCTAAGTGCCTCAGTTTTCTCATTTGCAAAATATAAAGAACAATGTTGTGAAAATAACTTCAAGTAGCATGAAAGGCTGTCTTGGGAATCAGAGGCCAGGGTTCAAATCCCAAGTGTCCTATTTACTTTAAACCTGCAAGACTGAACCACAATTTTCTCAACTATAAAAGTGATGGTGTTAGACTAGCTAATCTCTGAGGTCCTTTTGAGTTCTAAACTCAATGGGACCAAATGAAAGAATGAAGTCAAAAGCTCCTTGGAAATTGTGAATTGTTACACATACAGAATAAATGCAGCAACATGCTTAGGGAAGAGAGTTCTAGACTATGGGTCAGTTAGACCTGTCATTAAATTCTTCCTTTAACATTTAGGAACTATAGGAACATGGGAAAGAGTCACTTAATCTCCCAGTTGTGTTGTCGGAGGGAATTGTCATACTGTGAGTCCTCCTCCCCCAGATGATATTGTTGCTATTTCAGAGACAGGGCTCTTGGAAGAAGCTGAACTGATTTCCCCTCAGCGAGTTAGAGGGGCTGTGGAATCCCCCAATTCCCAGAATTCCACCACTCCAAGCACTCCTCCTCCTGAGAGGATGATGAATGCCACGAAGAGTCTCCCAGCAGGTGGCCTACCAGGTGAGGGAAGTATTTGTGGGGCCTGAATGGGGGGCGGGGAGAGGCCCCTTTTCACCCAAATACCCACAGAAGAGAAGATTCCCGATTTGGAATCTGATTCGGAACCCTGATTTCGAGACCAGGAGGCACCTCTAGCGCCGTTCGAAGACATAGGGCTAATTTTCCTCGAAGGAGCAGTCATTTATTTATTTATTTTGGGCCGCTTGGCCCTTTTTAAAAAAGCCACTACTTTCCCATTTTCCCTTTACTAAAAAAGGAAGGCAATTCTAGGTGACTCATTTGTGGCCTTAGGGGTTGGGGAGTTTTCCGAAAGCCGAGCAAATTTCTGCCTACCTTTCCATTCTGCAGCTCCACAGAGTTGCAGTTTCTTCTTCTTCAGGGTGCCAGATAACGATGAAGACAGAGCCCAAAGAAGTCCCCATAGCTAGGTGGCTAGGGGGGAGGGAACAGCCATTTATCTAGCACCTACTATGAGCCAGCCAGTGGGCTAAAGCTAAGCTTTTACAGTTCTCATTTGATGCTCACAATAATGCAGCGAGGAAGATGCTTATTTTATGGGTGGACCCCTTCTGCAAGCACCGGGGAAGGGCTGTGATCTGTGGCACTGTTTTCAGGGAGCGCAGAGGTTTTATAGATGTCCTTGTTACAGGTGGAGAGGAAAGACAGCCTGGGGAGCGGCCTCCCCAGAGCCACCCTCCGGCCCCTCCAGCCTCCTCCGGCCCTTCCCTGACCACTTCCCGCAGGGGTCTCATCCGAGTCACCACCCAGAGAGCCCTGGGGCAGCCGAACCCTCCAGAGCCTTCTCCCAGTCCCGCGGCCTCAGCCCTTCCTCCGGATTCCACTTGCGGCCCGAGGGCGTGCGGCCCCCAGGCCAATGAGACGAGCTCCCCGCCGCTGCGCTGGGGGCCCCTGCGGCACACGCTGAGCTTCGCTTGGGAACTCCACGTGTACGGCGCCGGAGCGTTCTTCCTGCTGCTGGCGTTCCTGGCTCTGGCAGGCCTAGTGGCCGCCGCTGTCACTCCCCACGTGCCAGGGCGAGCCCACGCGCTGGCCGCGGCCGCTCTCGTGCTAGCCGCCTCCTTGCTGCGCGCCATCTACTTACTGGCCGACCCGTACGGCTCGCGGGGCCGCTTGGCGGCCCGCACGGGGCTGGTCCTCTACAATCTGCCCTTCCCGCTGCTCGTGACGGCCCTCGGGGCGCTGGCGCTCCTGGGCCTCGGGCAGCTGCTCCCGCCCCGGCTGCGCAGCCTGCGACTGCTGGGCGTGCTGGGCGCGGTACACTGGACGCTACTGCTGGCTGCTGATCTGCTCTCCCCCTGGCTTCGCCCTCCTCTCAACCTGCTGGTGCAGGGACTGTCGTGCGCCTGGGGCGCAGGGGTGGCGCTGGGTACGCTGCTCCTGTGTCGCCGCTGGCTCCTTGGTGCGGTGGAGGTTGGCCCCGAGGGCCACGGGAGGAGCCGAGCCCCGGGTCCCGGTCCCAGGGTCCTGGCTGTGGGCGGGGCCCTGGGATTGCTGGCCAGCGGTTTGCAGCTCGCGGCCGCTGTGTGGCTGTACCCGCTGGCGGGCACCCCCAGCCGATTCTCCTGGCCCTGGTGGGGCGTGCAATTCTGGCTACGCCTGGTGGAACTCTCCTGGGCCGCGGCGCTGGCCGCGGTGGCTGGGGTCGCTTCATGCCGCTGGGGACCGAGGCCCACTGAGCACACGTGCTGGGGCAAGCTGCTGCACTATGCATGTCCGCCTCCAGGAAAAAACGAGGTGCCTGAGTACCCTAACAACTGCTACGACTGGACTGGCACAGGAGGGGTCGAGCGTGGCGGCACCGATATCAGCAAGAACCTCATTCGCAACCCTGCGGAGAGCGGGGGGTCCCGGCCCCCCAAGGACAGCAATGAGCTGCGAGCCGGCCAGGGCCTTCCTAGCCCCGCCGGCTCGGCGGCCTCTCTAGTTCGGGCTGGCAGGAGCCCCAAGTACCCCAACAACGTGGGCACAGGTCGCTCTCGCAGCAGCGTGTACCTGGATAAAACTGCGGGGCTGTCGCTGAGCGAGCTGGACTTGCGCCCGCCCTCGCCCATCAACCTGAGCCGCAGCATTGACGAGGCGCTGTTCCGGGAGCACCTGGTCCGCGACAGTGTGTTCTTGCGCTCCAGCCTGCAGTACCCAGCTGGCCTGGGCCGTCGGGACTCGGCCGCTTCCCTGCAGGCTCTCTCCCAGACAGGGGGCCCCCTCTTGCGACAGAGGCGCAGTAGCGACCCCGACCATTCGGGCCTAAGCCCTCAGGACCGCTGCAGTTCCTTGACCGACGTGCGGATCGTCCCCAAGCCTGCTCCCGAGCCAGAGGCCGGGGCAGCGTCCGGGAGCTCGCTGGATAGTTTTTCCAAGGGCTCCCTCAAGATCAGCTGGAACCCGTGGCGCCACGGGCTGTCATCGGTGGAGAGCCTGCCCCTGGACGAACTGCCCAGTACTGTGCAGCTGCTGCCTTCCCAGGCCGAGACGGACCCCATGCCAGCCCTCGAAGAGCCGGGAGATCTAGAGCGCGAAGCCCGTCGGAGCTTCCTAGCCCTGAGCAAGCAGGTGGACTCGCGAAGTGCCTCCAGCGAGACCATAGAGCTGTGATCTGGCCAGAATGGGGAATCATTGGGGAAATGCAGGCTAGAGAGAAAAGGGGGAGCCTCTTCCCTTCCCTCTCTCCGTCCCCCACAGCAGCCCAGGGATTATTTTTTACATTTTTTTTTAACTCTGATTTTGCCCAGGGACTATGACCTTCACTGAGTGGAGGTAGAGCCGGAAGGACAGTAGAGGAAGAGCCTTAGGAGAAGGGGCTTCTGCCCCAGCCCTCTGCTGCCCCCTCAGCACAGAGCCAAGGAAGGAAGGATTCCGAGAGCTCTAATGGGGGACTCGTGCTGCCAGAAGCCCCTTGGAGAGTCACGTCTAAAACTTACTGCTTTGTGCCAAAAGAAAGAAAAAATAAACTTTTAAAACCAATCTGCCTTGCCCACCCCTTCCTGTCCCTCATTAGCCCCTCCAGCTCTGTGAAGTGTCAGGCCACTGCTACCATCCCAGGCTGGGCTTTCAACTACCCAAGGATGGGAAAGCCAGGCACTGCTCCAAAATCCATGATGACCCCACAGCGCAAAGTACGCTGAACTCAGAAGTCACAGGGCAGAAATTAAAATCTTGGCTTTGCTAGTCACTTAACCCCTCTAGGACCCTTTCCTCAAGTGAGCGGGGTGGGGTTTAACTACATCACCTCTAAGGTTCCTTCTAATTTCTAGGTCTAGGACCAGGGAGTTGTGCTTGAAAAATAAGAACGTCTTGGAAGGGAGAATCTACCCACCTGTGGATGGAGGTTGGGAGTGGGCCGTGTTTGGCTACAGAGGCTTTTCTCTCTTTTGGCATCTCAGCTACTCCTAAAGAGCCCCTGATCCACAAACTACATTCCCTAATCCTTTAACTCTTCCCCAAGGGGACAATTCAAATGATGGCAAACCCTTTCCTTCTACCACTCAACCCCAGTGGCCAATCCTTCTAATCATTCAAGTTCCAAAGGGACATAAGCCTTCTTCCTTAGCACCTTCTGTTCTCTAGGGAACTGAAAAGTCTATAAATCAAGATTCAAAGTCAGAAGATCGAGGTGTGATTCCTGACTCAGAGGGCCTAGGATGAGTCATTTAACCTTTGTGAGACTCAGTTTTTCCTCTCTGAAAAATGAGGATAGTAATAGTTTGGCCCAAAATTTGGGGGGAATTTTTTTTTAAGTTTTACACAAAGGGCAACGAAGAGGTGCATGATGGGAATGAGTAGAGTGTGACATGTAACAAAATAAGGACTTTTGAAGAACTAGAGTCAAGGATGTCCAAGAAATAAATTATGAGTGGGAGAAGATGCCATGTGGGTTATGGGCAAGACTGAGGGATAGCAACGGCAGGATATCCTTAAGAAGTCAGGGACAAATGAAAGAATTCTTTGTCTTAATAGGTCAGCCATGAGGAGCAGCCTTAGGGGAGGACAAAGACACTGAATGATGATATTTGGAGGAATGGGTGAATCAGGACAGCCCAGACAGGTCAAGGTGATCAAAGGCCCTACCTCACAGGGTTACCATTAGACAAATATACAATACCATTAGACAAATGAAGACTAGAGCTTAGAACAGATGGCGGGGTGGCTTAGAGAGGCTGGAGTCACTGCTCAATTTATGAAGAGCTTTATTTTCCTGAGATGAATAAATAGTTGAGTCAAAGTGGGCAAAAGCAAGGGCAGGGACCATGCAGGAGGATTCCATCCCTCTGCTCCTCTCCCCTTGCATGGACTACCTCCCTCTGCCTCCCAGTTCCCAGGACTAAAGAGGGGAGAAGGAAGAAGGTAGGACACAGCTGTGTGGCCAAGGTCATAGGCACTACCAAAATGGGGAAATGATTCTTAAAAATCACTTAACTAGGACCAGTTCTCTCCTTCAGTATCTTCTTCCCACCCCCCTCCCCAACTCCCCTAAAAGTTCTGGGCTCTGCCTCCAGGGGTATTTTTTCAAAATCCTTCCATTGTTAGCTCCTAAGACAGGTAGGCCTCAATATCCCTGGAGGGCCCAGAGCCCCAGTGCAAAGGGGAGGGGAGGGTCCCAGGAAGTTCATCTGGTAGAGAAGGGGATTGTGGTGGAGAAGCCAGAGGAAAGGATGAGACCCTGGCTCAGTCCTCACACATAAAAACAAAATAATTGTAGCCCTAGCCTCTGGCTAGGAGGGAGACATCTGCCCGGTCTCCAGCTCTGCCTACGAGGACCACATCTGTGAAGATGGAAGCCAAGGAACAGAGCGAGGCACTGAGCTTAGGAGAAGACTGGTGTGGCACCTGGCAGCCAGCAATCCTTATTCAGTGGGGCTTGGGTTAGAGCTAAGGTTTGCTGACCCACCTCACCCCAACTCTGGCTTCTTCCCTCCTTGGCACAAACCTTAACTTGCCCAAGCTACCTCCCCATCTGGATCCAGTCTCCCCCCAGCATCAGTTTCCAGGTTTTCCCCATGTCAGCCCCTGGGGCTGAACCTGAGCCAACCACCCTTGGCCCTGTACTGTAGAGGGAGTGAGGGGGCCCTCCCTCCCACTTGTAGCAAGTCTCTATCTGCCTTTGATGAAGCCGTCCAGGACCCGGTCACTACGCTCAGACAGCCAGTATCCAGCCATGGCAGCTACAGCCCCAATGAAGATGGCAGTGAAGACCATGTCACCTTTGGCTGCCAGTGTGGCCAGGGCACAGATGATGACACCAAAAAACATTTGCTGCAAGACTACCACCTCATCGTCTGTCACCTCTGAGAAGAAGCCACCAGGCTTAGGATCTACAGATGAGAATGATAAGAGATCAGCATGCAGACACCGCTTGGAGCTTTACAATGTTCTCCACACATGACTCCTTGGAGTCTAACAACAGCGTCTAGGGTAGCTGCTGTCACTGGGTCACTATTCTCATTTCCGAAGATGAGTAACCATATTTAAACGAGATTGCCCAGTACCACCAAGTGAGTCTGAACTCAGATATCCTGACTCCAAGTCTAAGGTTCTATCCCCTAGGCCATGCTGGACAGAAGCCACCCCAGGCCAGGGATGAAAGCTGAGTATGGGAAACAAAGCCTTGGGAAGGAAGTAATCTGGAGGAAGGCAGTCAAGAACAGAGCACACACAGAAAGTAAGCACTGGAGGAAGGTCTATGGATACTAAACAATGAATGTGACAATTATCTAACAGATGGGACTGTGTCCTGTTGGCCAGATAGACACTGAACAGGCCTCTATGTGATCACACTGGGAACTGAGAGGAAGGGCAGGACACTGAGCTCACACACATCCATCAGGCTGCCCCGAGGCACCCCACCACAACGAGTCTGAAGGCCTGACTTCTACATGCAAAATACATCTCACCTTCGGGCTGCCGAGGCACACAGCCCTCCTGGCTTCTCTCATAGCCCTCCACACAGGCACAGCGATAGCTTCCATCCGTGTTCTCGCAGAGCTCATGAGCACCCGTGCACACCTCTACCTCACCTTCACACTCATTCACATCTGGGGGATGGAAGGGAAGTCATGCCTTATCTGAAGGCAACCTTCCAACAGGAGCCCTGGACATTTTGATCCACAGTCCCTGGCCCTGCCACATTCCTCAGTGCTAGGTAGACCAGATGGCTCATTGGTGGTCAGCACAAAACAGGAAGAGCCCCTCACCCAAACATTTGGCTCCATCTCTTCGGTAGCCCACACTGCACCTCTTACATCGGGCAGGCCCTGCTCCCATACAGCCAGCACAGGCTTTAGCACAATCTGGGGAGAAAGGGAAGAGAAAGAGCTGAGATCTGACAGCATTGTGAAGGCTAAGAACTTAGGAGGGAAGAGTGGGGGGCTAAGCAGTAAGAGATAGAAAGAGGTGTTTTCCCTCCCGGGGTCCTCCCTTTCCCATACTTCCACCTCCAAAGCTGGGTCTGACCTCGGCACTCATAGGACCCATCCGTGTTCACGCAGAATTGATTGGCTCTGCAGGTGGCCATCTCTGTCCCACATTCATCGATATCTGTGGAGAAGAGGGGGGCCTTCAGAGATGCCTGACTTCCTCCAGCCCCTAACTCCCTCTGACTTCATAGGGACCCAGTCCTCAGAGGCCTCACAGTACTCTATGTGTACCTACAACAGTTTATTCTTTTCAAGTTTTTTCACATCCATTAATTAGCTCATCTGATCCTTAAGAAGCCCCAAAAGGGAAAAGTAATTTTGGCCCCATTTTCCCCTAATTTTTAAAAATAATCTTTATTTAACGTTTTGAGTTCCAAATTCTATCCCTCACTCCCCTCCCCACTCCCTGAGACTGTAAGCAATCAGATATAGGTTATATATGTGCAATTATGCAGAATATTTCCCTATTAGTGATTTTGTACAAAAAAGACCCAAATAAAAGAAAAAAATGAAAAAAAGTGAAAAATAGCATGCTTCAGTCTGTATTCAATCACTGCAGACTGTTCCTTCTCTGGAGGTGGATAGTATGCTTCTTCACTAGTCCTTTGGGACTGTCTTGGATCACCATATTGCTGAGAATGCTTAAGTCAATCAGTTCTTCATTGAACAATATTTTTAGCCCCATTTCTATAGCCCAGAGAGTTTCAATGACTCATCCAAAATCACATAGCTACTTAGGGGTACAGAGATGAGAAGGCAACTCTCCTGACCCCCTGGCACAAATAACTTCTTTCTGGGGCAGACCTGGAAGGTAGGGGAGCTCTGTCCATGGTTCTGCTCCACTACTACACTCACCCACACACTTCTGCTGGTGTAGGGCCCAACCCTGTTTGCATCGTAAGCAGCTACCCTCCTTGGGGCCGGAGCAACGGGAACAGGGGCCAAAGCAAGCTGATGGAAGCAGGAAGAAAGGGAGGGATGTGGTGATATGGCAAAAGATGGGGGACCCCATCCACAGCTGAGCAGACCATGCCACCTCCACCCCCAACCCAAGGGCCTCCCTCTCCCTGACCACTACCTACCCTCACATACCAGGTGACTGGAGTTGCGAGTAGCTTCATAGTAACCGTCCCCACACTGGGCACAGGTGGGGCCCCCATAGCTGGGCTGGCAGTCACAGCGCCCACTGCCCTGTCGGGTGCCCTCCCCATCACAGTGCCCATTACCACTGCATGGCTTCTCTGTACCTCCAGGACAGGCTGTAAGGAGACATCATCCATCCTAAGCCTGGGACAGCCCTGGAGCTGGGCTGACAGAGTCAGAATCCTCCGGTCTTTCTCCCAAATACCCGCAGGTGGATGGAGCCCTCCAGAACAATCCTCACTCTTCATCTCCACCATGCTGATTGGGTCTAACTGTTACACTACCATACCAGCATATGGTACCACCCCTGCCTTTTTCAAAACCTTCTTCACTGTTTTTAAATTCATTTCATCTTCACAACCACCCTGGGAACTGGACAAGTGTCATTATCCCCAGTTTGAAGAAAGAGGAATTAAGGCTAGGTCATAAGACAAATGGAGGTGAAAGAAAGGATGCAGCTTAACTACACAAGGGTTAGAGGAGATCATAGAAGAAAAAATGGGCAATTTTTACCAGATTTTAAAATTGAAAAGCTTTTGCACAAGCAAATCAATGAAGTTGGAATCAGAAAGTGGGAAGATGAGACTGAGAAAAATGAAATGGTTTCCCCAAGAGCACAGGTTCCATGCCCCACCCTCTGCAGTGTCACTGAAAGGGGAACAGATGCCCTGGACGTGCCCACCATCCCTAGTCCCAGAGGCAACTTGAACAACTCACCCAGGCAGGAGGGCCCATAGGTTCCAGGAGGGCAGCAAACCTTTAGGGAGTCCATGCAAAGCCACTGGAAGAGATCTGGGGCCTGATGCTGCCTGAGAGGGTGGGGGCACCATTAAAGGGGCAGGACAGAATATATGCCACAAATAACAGAGTCAAAGTCCCCTGAAGGAAGAAGGTCCTAGATCACCTAGCTCAGGGTCCTCCCTCTCCCAATGCTCACCAACCAAGGAGCCACAGATTCAAATTTTGAGACTTGTATGGAAGGGAGACATCATCAGCCCTATTCCCTTTACAGAGAAAAGAGCCAGAGTCTGAGAGGCTAATTGGCTCGGTCCTACATCAGACTTCCGGGTTTCCTGATCCCAAATCCAATGCTCTTTGTACCACACCATCATTTCCCAGATGAGTTGTTTCCCAAAATAGAGCTCAATTCAGTTTGATTCAATTAAAAAAGCATTTATTGAGCACTGTTAACACTGTGCTAGGTGCTGAGGCTCCAAAGACAAAAATCAACAGTCTGCCTTCAATCAAATGGGAGTGGGGGCCCAAAGCTCAACACAGCAAAGATGACACAAGATGGAGTGTGATATGGGCAAAGGGGATCCAGTAATGGCCCAGTGTTTGGAATGATGGGAAATGTGCCCCCATGCCAATGTGTTCTCCCCCCCAGCTCTCTCCCAACACCCCAGAGGAGCCCACTCACTTGTGGAACCACCAAGTCTCCACCAGCTCCTCGCTCTGCTCCAGGAGTCGGTGACACTCAAAGTCAGATTTGCTGCACACAGCCTCCAGCACTTCCACCAGCCGAGTCTCACTGGCCACACAGCAGATGAACAGGCTGAGGCCCAGCCCTGCTCCTTGCCCAACCCTCCCTCTCCACCCCAGCCTGACACAGCCAGTGAACCCTGCCAATGGCACCTAGCAGAGGGAGGGGTCAACCTACACAGCAGGCTGACTTGACCCTTGTATGCTCCGGGTCCCCCATGTGGCACTGATTGGAAATAGAGGAGAATCCCCATTTTATTGGGAAAATGTTCCCCTGAGGCCCCAAGGTCCTCCAACCCTTGAAACTACCTGTCCTTATATTTAGACAGCTTCTCCTCCTCCCAGGCAGTGTTCCCTCCTCCAAAGTTGTCCCGAACTGTACGTTCCAGTCCCTAGGCAAAAGAAACCCTAGAATTCAGCCCATTCCAAAACGAGTGGCCCTGCCTTAAACACTTAAAAAGCATGAGGTTCCTGGGGGCAGGGGGGGCGGGTAGCTGGAGGGACTGGAAAAAATACCCACCTTGCTGAAGCTGTTAACCAGGTCCCGGCAGGTGTGGCAGGGCTGTGACTGGAGCCATACAGGGAGAGGGAAGTTCAAAAAGAGGCACAGGCCCCACAGCACGGTGGGAACCAGACCTCTCCAGAGGACTGGAGTCATCTTCCTGCGTGGTGAAGGGACGGGGGCTTAGGGGCCACTTTGTCCCTGCTCAGGAAACTAGGGGAGAGTACAAGGGTAGTGGTGAGCGTATGGAATGGAGGAGGAACAATATATAACTGGCAAGGGAGTGTTGGGGCAGATGGGGGAAGATGGGACAAGTCCTCCTGGAAATCAGGAAAGAAGGAAGGGCAGGAGATAGAGAAATGGGGAGAAGACAATCACTGTTTTCTGGGAAGTGGGCAGTAGTATTAGGAGCAATTAATTAGGAAAGAAGCCAGAGACCAGGAAACTCTAAAGGGGGACAGGACTTGGACTTTCAAATTAATGGGATGGTACTGGGGTAGGGAAAACAGAATAAGGAAGAAGCACTGACCCAGATGTGTGTGGGGGGGGTGGGGGGTTGTTAGGGTTGGGAGGTTAGGATTAAAGTAATGGGGGGAGGGGAAGGGGGCAAAAACCTGGCCCAGCAAAGGGACAGTGTCTACTGACATGTGTGTAGGGAGTGTTTAAAAGAGGTGAGCTGGACAGAGCAAATAGGGAATGCCAGGGGTGAGGGGTGGGAGAGAAGGGAGGAATGAGAGGAGAGAAAGAGGAGAGAATCACGGTATTTCCAGCAGAGTCAATGGGGCATGGGGTGAGGGGAGGCTTAGAAAGATATTGAGAGGAAGAGGAAAGTATGGGGAAAGGCTAATGTTAACTGAGATACTGTGAGAAAAGGGGCAATATGGGGGGGGCGTTATATAGTAACCACAGCACTGAGAGGAAGGGGACAGTATTAGGGGTGCTGATATTAAGCAAGGTATGGAAAAGAAGAGGGAAATATTAAAGGAGATGATATAAATTCTGGTATGGAAAAGGTAGGCAGAAATATGGGGGACAGAGACCTTAGAGTACCATATAAAGAGGAGGGCAATATCAGAGGGGCTGGTATTAGCTGGTGTATTCAGAAAAGAAGGCAATAGTAGTGTCTGATATTAAATAAAGTATTGAGAAGAGAAAAATATTAGAGGACTGATATTAGCCAGGAAAGGGTTAATACTGGGGGGAGGAACCTGATTTTAACCAGGTATTCTGGAGGAGATGGCAATATTGTGGGATAATACTAACCAGGTATTCAGGGGGAGGCGGCAATCTTAAGGGACTAATTTTAACCATGGTATTGTGGGGAGTAGGGCAACATTGGGGGACTGATATTAACTAGGTATTCAGGGGGAGGGACAACACTGGGGGGCTGATATTAATTAGGTATTTAGGGGGAGGGACAACACTGGGGGGCTGATATTAACTAGGTATTCAGGGGAAGGACAACACTGGGGGGCTGATATTAACTAGGTATTCAGGGGGAGGGACAACACTGGGGGGCTGATATTAACTAGGTATTCAGGGGGAGGGACAACATTGGGGGGTTGATATTAACTAGGTATTCAGGGGAGGGACAACTTTAGGGAGATGTTAACTAGGTATTCAGGGGGAGGGACAACATTGGGGGGCTGATATTAACCAGGTATTCAGGGGAGGGACAACTTTGGGGGGATGTTAACTAGGTATTCAGGGGGAGGGACAACATTGTGGGGCTGGTATTAACTAGGTATTCAGGGGAGGGACAACTTTGGGGGGATATTAACCAGAGTATGAAGGGAAAGGATATTGGCAGGGTTTTAATCAGATATGGGGGGGGCTGATATTAACTAGGTACTCAGCGGGAGGGACAACACTGGGGGGCTGATATTAACTAGGTATTCAGGGG
>CM053772.1:46421479-46475050 GCA_028658325.1 Potorous gilbertii | reverse complement strand
GGGGGAGGGACAACATTGTGGGGCTGGTATTAACTAGGTATTCAGGGGAGGGACAACTTTGGGGGGATATTAACCAGAGTATGAAGGGAAAGGATATTGGCAGGGTTTTAATCAGATATGGGGGGGGCTGATATTAACTAGGTACTCAGCGGGAGGGACAACACTGGGGGGCTGATATTAACTAGGTATTCAGGGGGAGGGACAACACTGGGGGGCTGGTATTAACAGCGGTACAGACGGGAAGAGGGACGCGGGGGGCTGGTATTAACCGCGGTGGGGGAGGGGCAGGAGGAGAGGGGTGGGGGGAGGAGATCCCAGGGGCGGTGGGGGGGGGAATGACACATGCCCCCCTCCCCCGCTCAGTTCCGGGGTGGGGCGGGGCGGGGGAGGGGAGAGGAGGGGGCGGGACCCGCGGAGGGTGGGGCGTCCGTACCCGCCGTCTTCCGCAGCACGGATGGCCTGGGGGCTCCAGGGCCGCGCCCAGCCCCGCCGCCCTCACGCGCCGCCGAAGCCGCCGCCGCCGCCGCAGCCTCCGCGCGGCTCGGGGCCTCCGCAAGCTCCGCAGTCCAGGGGGCGGAGCCAACCCTTCCGCCAATGGCGGCGGGCCATGTGCCCTGGCGTCACTGCCCGAGCGGCCAATGGCTGCTGGCTCGGGGTGCACCTGTCCGGGCTTTTAAAGCGACGACGCGCAATCCGCGCGAGGGGTGCGTCGGGGCTGCCAGGCCCGTTTCCCAGAGGCACAGACTGGAGGCTCGGAGGCTACAAAAATAAGTCTGTCTTTATTCACCCAGATACACCCGCGCATTTCAACGCAGGGGTTCCCAGAGACCCCCCAAATCCCGCTGTCCTCAGACACTGAGGGGCGGAGACCTTAGCTCCAGGTGGATGCAGATCCAGGGGTTATAGAGGACCCTTGGGCATACTGGGCGAGGGGCCAGGCTGGGTCAGAGAGAGGAAGATGAGCCCAGCTGCAAGCACTCCTCCAGGGCAGGCTGGAGGTACTGACCCACGCGTGTGGCCTGAGCCCTCAAAGTGTCCTGGCGCCCTTTGCCAGGCCTCAGCAGTGCCCTCAGGAAGGCGGGCATCTGGGAGGGCAGAGAGAAGATGGGCACCGCCTGGAAGAGGTCAGGTATCCCCTGCGGGGGAAGCAGCTCCTCAAAACAGGCGACCACGTAGCACCCGGTCGCCCTGCCCTCCAGGAAGTCAGGCAGCACGCAGCTGAGAGAAGCGGCAAAGGTGTCCGCGGTGGGGACCGGCCTCTGGGCAGCGCCCACCTCTTGGAGCCACTCCTGGCAGAGCGCCACGGCCCCCGGGGAGAAGAGCAAGATGACCACTCCACCTTCCTGCAGGGCTTGGCGACGCTGGGCATGGAACCAGGCCAGGGGACCCAGGGCACTTAATTCCCTCCGGTGCCACAGGTCCACAGCCACGGAGAGCTGCAGCTGTTGCAGGGCCGTGGCCAGGGTGCCCACGAGGCGCTCAAAGCTGGCATGGTCTGGAGAGTAGAGGATGAGGGCTCTACGGCGACGGGCAGCCCCTGCAAGAAAGAGAACTGAGGTTGGGTGGGAAGCAGCCAAGTAAGAAAACATCCAGGGCATCTTTCCTAGCCCCATCCCCAACTCACAGCCCCACTATATAGAAAAGAGGGAGAGGTGTGACCCGGGATCCCCACCTTGACACTCACCCCCATAGCGGTAATCCTCCTTCAAGAATTGCAGCCACCCTGTGAAGGGAGAGGGGCAGAGGCAGCCAATCAGCCTGGCCCCTGGATGTACTTGGCATTTAGATTTGGCATTCTAGACCTGCTAGGGCTAGGTCATTCTAGCCCCACCTCCCTCTCCTCCCTCCCCACTAGGGACTTCCTAACTGGGCTCTTTTCAGTATCTAGGCGGTGCCAGGAAGAATCCCTGAAAGTCTAGGGGATGGAGAGGAGAAGGAGATATCTGTTCTTATCTTGCCCTGGGAGATAATATCCCTAAAGGGCAGCATCTCACCTTTCATACCACCTCTGTTGAGCAGGAAGAGAAGCAGGATGCAAGCAGTCAGTACCAGGAAGGCCAGCCAAACCAGGACCCAACGCTCATGTGTGTCTAAGGGACAGAAGGGGAGACGTCAGCACCAGGGCTAGTGACCTGGGCCTCTTGAGGAGGTGGGAGGAGGAGATGGGCACCATGACATCCCTCAGTGACCAGGAGGTTCTTGAGCTCCCCATGGGCCCAGGTACCACCCACTACCCTTTCTTCCCCAACCATACTCACACTTTTGAAGAGAGCAAGCCCACAAGATCCCTGTGTCATTCCACAACTGAAAAGGATGAGCAAGTCATTAACTTCTTGGAGCCCTTCCACTAGTATCATGGATTGCCTCCTCTTCTCCCTTCCCGTGCCTCCTTTCCCTCTATCAGACCACATCTCTGAAGTTCTTTCAAAGCTATCCCAGAATCATGACCACCTTGACAAGTCATCTCTAAACCTTTGAGGAACTCTTCACCCACTTTCCCTCCCCACTCTTGAGAGAGAAAGAGTGAGACAGAAACAGAGATTGGGAGAGGGGGGAATAGTGGGAAATAGATTGCATCCATTGTTAGAGGACCTGGATTTAAATCCCAGGTCTACTCCCTTAGTACTTATGTGACCTTTCTATATCCCTGGCCCTCAGTTTGAGGAGTTAAACTTGATGGAGAAGCAGTGTGTTTATGGATAGAATTATCTTTGGAACCAGAAAGAACCAAATCCTGTGTTTAACATCTCAGTTGTGTGACCCTGAGTGAGTGTTCTCGGCAGCTTGCTCTAAGGTGCTGATGCCATGTTGATAGAAAATTTCCTCATCTGATAATTTCTATCAATGAATTTATAGATCCAATTCCCACATCTCTAAAGGCCCTTTCCAGATCTGAATCTGGGGATCCTATCTAGTATTTTCAGCTTCACAAAGTACTTTCTGATGAATGTTATCATTCCCATTTGATACGTGATGAAATTAAACCTCAGAAAAGGTCCACTGATTTGCCCATGTTCACAGACAGTACAAAGCAGCTAGGGCTTCGAAATAGAAATCCAGCCTCAGGCATTTAGCTGTATGACCCTGGGCAAGTCATTTAACCCTGTATGCCTCAGTTTCCTTGTCTATAAAATGAGCTGGAGAAGGCAATGGCAAACCACTCCAGCAGCTTTGCCAAGAAAACTCCAAATGGAGTCACAAAGAGTCAGACATGACTGGGCAACAACACAGAGATAGTTAAGTATCAAGGTTGGAATTTGAACCCAGATCTCCTGACTCCCTATATACTATGCCATGCTGTCCACCCCCCCCCCCCCAAAGCTTTCCAAATCCTTCCAAATCTCAGTTTAAGGACTACTACTGCTTTTTCTTCAGGGAAATCTTTCCTGGATGCTCCAATCCCCTCTGATCTTCCCAGCTCCTTAAAGTCCATCCCAAATATTTTTCACTTACCATATTGGTCTGAATAAATGCCACACTTTCCCACAGGTTCTATCTTGTATAAAACCTGTGTGCCCTGTAACCAGTTATTTTTAAGGACACACTCACATGTTTGGACCAATACAGTCATTATGTTCTATCTTGTATTATCATAATTGTTTCATGGATGACATCCTGTCTCTACATCTAGACTATAAGTTTCATCAGGACTGAATCCTCTGTCATTTTCTTGTATTCCCTACAGCATCCAGCATATCAGGAGTTTCCTCAAATCCAACTTGGTTATATTTTGAGAAATATTATTTAATAAAATGAATTGTAAAATTATGAAATTAATTATAAAATATAATGAATTCCTATGTATTTAAATATAACTGAATTGGGTATCAGAAAATTACTAGTCTTCATAGAATCATAGAATTTTAGAACTAGCCTAATCCTTCTTATGTTTTAAAATTTATTTTTATTGACATCTTTTATTTTTACATCTTCATTTCTGAGCCCATCTTTCCCACCTCACCTACTCAGCAAGTCATCCCTTGTAATAGTGAATAAGAAAGAAATGGGGGGCGGGGAGGAAAGAAATCAATTTGATAAAACTAACCAAAACATCTGACAGTGTACCCAGTGTTCTACACCCATAGTCCCCCACCTCTGCAAAGAAAGGAAGGAGGGGTAATTTTCTTATCTTTTGAATGAGGCTCAGTGATTGTTTTGTCCTTTCATTTTACATACTAACTTTGAAGCAAATTGAAGACCATGAAAGCTAAGTGTCTTTCTATGACCACATAACAGGTTAGAGGCAGTCAGTGGTGTTGTTTGTTTATGTTTTTCTGTTTTAACATGACGGTAAATCATCAAGAAATTATGGGAAACCCTTTCTGGGAGGTTCCAAGAACAGAGCTTTAAATGCAAAAAGGGATTGGTTCCTGGCAGAAAAAATTACCAAATATTCCACTATTATATTGCATAAAAAGCAATCTAATAATGCCTTCTAAATATGAGAATTGCCCCAGAGTTCAGGTTGTGTGGGGGAGGGAGGGAGAGAGCAGCAGATGACAGGACTCACAAATAACAAGAGATCGGGTTTTCTGCATCAACATCTACAGGGCAGTTTGCTAGGTGCTGTGGGAGATAGAAAAGCAGCTTCCTGTGTTAGTCTCCCCATTAGTCAATGTGCTTTCTCTACATCTTCCTAGACGGTCCATCCCAAAGCTCTGAACCAGGTAGATCCCTGTTGGTGATGTTTATTACAGGATGATAGAATACTAGAGCCCAAAGGGACTTTAAACACCAGGTATCAGAGCTAGAAGGGACCTTGTTAATAGTGTTTAGTCCGTGCAATGTCAGAGCTGGCATGGACCTTAAGCACAGACGTTTAGATGTGGCAGAAACTTGAAACCATACAGTGTAAGAACACAGAGTGTGAGAGCCAGAAGGAACCTTATGATATTGCATGTTAACCCAGGAGAATAATTCACATGATAATACAATAAAGGAAACAACACTGAAAGACTTCAGAACTCTGATGGGAGCAGTGATCCATGCTGACCTCAGAGAACCAATTCATTGTGAAGCCTGGCTCCCATCTGTTAGCAGAGAAAGTAGACCACACAAGTGTGGAATGAGGGATATATTTTCAGATATGGCTAGTGTGTTGATTTGTTTTTATTGACTGCCCATACTCGTTACAAGGAGATGAGGTTCTATTTTAGACATTTTCAGGAAATGGCAGGGACATATATATGCCATTTTACAAATGATAGCATTTTAGGGACTGTGGAACATAGAATGTTGGAACAGTGTTTGAGCCAGAGGAGACATTAGAACATAAAATATGAGAAGAGGAGTAGCTTGGGAGGGACCTGAGGGCATGAAGTATTAGAATGTAGAATGTCAAAGCTAGAAGGGACTTCAGAACAGAGATCATCTAATCCAGAGACACCTCTCCACCTTCCTCCCCCTCGCTAATTTCCCAAACAAAGAAACTGAGAAGGAAAGACAGAAGGAAGGCAAATGACTCGCTTCTAACTCATCCTAAGCACTTTACTCACAACCCTGTGAGGCAGGAAGGACAAGTTTGTATCTGAACTATGATTTCATTGAGGTAGGGAACTTCCAGATGATTAAACTCCCTCTTGCCTTCTGCTATGGTTCTTATGGTCTTAGTGAGTGGTGCTGAGGCACTGAGGGGAGGGAAGGGGGGAGAGAGGAGGTTAAGTAACTTGTCCAGGCCCACCACCACTATATGTAACCCGTGGGGATGGAACCCAGGCTTTCCCACCTCTGAGGCCAGCCTACCTCGCTGTATGTCACACTGCCTTCTTGGGTAAGTTCACTTCAGATCATAGGATCACAGACCTAGAGTTGGAAGTGATCTCAGAGCCCTGAATTTTACAGATGAGGAAACTGAGGCACAGCAAAGTTAAGTGATTATCACAGTTATTCCGGATAGTAAGTACCAAATTCGGAAGAATTAAAGGTGAGTTTCCCACTGTACTAAATAGTTGGTTTTTTTTTAATCATTCCCATATTAGAGTGGAGGTTCCTAATAGAGGGACTGAATAATTTGCTAAGTGACTGCCACAATGAAAGCATGAGATCTGAACTCAAACCCAGGTCTTCTCTCTCTATCTAGGGTCCCTTCCATTCTCCCAAGCCAGGATGTTTGACTAGGATGCCCTCCCTCATACTGCCTGCCCACTTTTGTGGGCCTGTCCTCTCCACTGACCTGCATGCACTGACCAGACTGTAGATCTTGAAGAAGCTGTTTTCCAAGGAGGGCTGCTCTCTGCCAAACCAAAAGTAGGAGTTGTCACACAAGGCCCAACCAGAGCTAGTAGGGAGGGAAGGAGCTGGAGGCGGGGAGGTGGATGGAGCTTAGGGGAGGAGGGAAGGAATTGGGGAGAGGGGAGGGAGCTTCAGGGGAGGGGTTGAGGTACACAGAGGCAAGACCCCTTAAACCTCAAAGTTACTTTGGGGACCTGCAAGTGACCTCAGGCCTTATGACCATAGAGTTTCAGAGGAAAGAACCAGGGAGTAAAACAGATCAAGAATACGGAGCCAGGAGGGGCCTTGGATGCCATTAAGCCCAACCCTCTCATTTTACAAATAAGGAAACTGAGGCACCAAAAACCTAAGTGATTTGCCCGGAATCACAAAGCTAGTAAGTAACTGAGTCAGGAACATGTTTTTTCTCACTCCAACTTCAATGCCAGAGGATGGAAGGGAATCTCACTGGAAGATTGGGGGCTACAATAGGATGGGGATGGGGGAGGATGGCATGTTGAGGATGGGGAGATGGCATAAGGCTGTAAGATGTGGGGTTGGCTCTCACCGTGTGGGCCATGCTTGGCACTGAAGTGCATCCACTGGTCTCCATGGCACAGAAGGAATGGCTCTCCTGAGGTCCCCAAGTCTCCAGCAGCAGCATGTCATCCCTTAGGGGCCCCAGAATATCTGGGAGGGGTTAAAGGTAAAAAAATCAGAATGAGACTCTTCTCTCATTCTCTTCCACCTGACCACCACACCTGCCTCACCCCTTTTCATCTTCAAGAATTTCCCTGACCAGGTCTCCCTCCCCCTTTCTTCCTTCCAGCATCTCACTCACCCTCCTGTGGGCACTCCTGAATTTGGAGCTTTTCCCTACTCCACACCTGTATGGGAGAAGGATAGAATCAGGAGGCCTAATGAGGAGAAGGAGGAAGGGGAAGGGAAGGCTAAGAGAAAGGCAGAGGGTGGGGAAAGGAGGAGGGCACGTATCCTAAATAATATTAATAGACAGCTAGGTGACCCAGTGGATAGAGCACCAGCGCTGGAGTTAGGAGCACCTGAGTTCCAGTCTGGTCTTAAACACTTACTAGCTATGTGACTGTGGGCAAATTGATTAGCCCTTTTTGCCTCAGTTTCCTCATCTGTAAAATGAGTTAGAGAAGGAAATGGCAAAACTGGAGAGTCACTTCGACAAAAAAAAAAAAACCCAACCCAATTAGAGTCACAAGCTGAAAATGATTTAACAACAACAAAAGTTACTCAGTGGATAGAACACTAGGTCTGATTGAGTTCAATCTAGTCTCAGACATCTACTAGCTGTGTGACCTTGGGCAAGTCACTTACCCTCTGTCTGCTTTAGTCTAATCTTAAAATGGGGATACCAATAGCACCTACCTCCCAAAGATTATTGTAAGACTCAAATGAGAAAATATTTGTAAAGTACTTTGCAAACATAAAAATGATATATGCATGCTGCCTATTGTTATTAAAATGAAGATAAGTTTAAAATGTAAAAATAAGTTATAACGATGAGGAGGAATCTGGGTGTTGTACGCAATGAGTCGGGAACACCTGGTTCCAAATCCTGCCTCTGATGGTACTAGCAGTGTGACCCTGGATAAGTCATTTAACCATTCAGCACTTCCAGACAGCTCCAGTACTAGGGGTTGCAAAGTCTCCCTGCATTGATAGAAGGATTTTCCTTACTGGGAGTTTTCTGTGCCATTGAAGTCAAAGGTTGGAGAATAATGATGATAGTTTCTCACATCTGTGTGGCAATTTTAAAAAAAAATCTCTTTCACATAAAGAAAAAGCCAAGTATTTGCCAGCAAAATATCACTTCTGGGGACAAGAGGCTCCTTGCATCCACCCATTAGCCCAGCCAGAGTTAGAAGACTAAGCCTGGGGATTGTCAGTCTTATTTGTGTCATGGGTCCTGCTGGCAGTCTGATGACTCCTGTGGACCCTTCTCAGAATAACAGTTTGTGGCTTACATTCATAACCAAAAGGAAATGATGAATTTCAGTTAGAGGTTAGTAAAAAGAAAGATGTGATTGTTCCCCCTTCCAAGTCCCTAGATCCCCTGAAATTTGTCTGCTATCCCTTTGAGTCTGAAGGAAGTAGGGGTTAGAATCCCTGATCTAGTTCCCTCCCCAACTTTACAGATGAGGAAACTGAGGCCCAGTAAGGCAAGTGACTTGTACTAGGTCACAAAATCAGTTCATGGCATGGTCAGTCCTTAAGCCAGAGCCTCCTTTCTCCTTTGCTAATGGTTTTTCCGCTCCACTAAAGGTAATCCTCCAAATAATCCCAGGAAGTAGACAGAGTGGGTGTGGTTATCATCATTTAACAGATCAGGAAACTAAGTCTCAGAGAAGGGAAGGGCCTGACCCAGGGTCACACCAGGAGTTTGTGGCAGAGCTGGAAACACAACCCAGAGCTCCAGTTCTACTGGCTCCCACATCCTTTCTCCTTAGGGATCTCACCTGAACACAGACATTGGGATGGAGAGTCAGAAGAGGGAGGTCCTGGGATTTCTGCAGAAAAGAGGGGGAGGGAAGGACAGTAGGAGAAGGAAATTTCCAGGGTTAACAGTCACAAGGGATGTGGTGTGTGTGTGTGTGTGTGTGTGTGTGCGCGCGCGCACGCATGTGAGACAACCTCTCTAACATCCTCCCCACCCTCACCTTTTGGATGATCTGAGCTAATTTCCAGGTAACAGTCTCTGGTTTATGTCACTTACTCCCTGATCCCCTCTCCTCCTCTTGCCCTCCCTGCCCCCACTTCTGTCTTGCCCCCTCCCTTCCCTTCCCTTACATTCACAGTGACTTTTTCCCGAGGCAGGGGCAAAGGCAGGGGTTGGCAGGGCTCGCTACCCATCGGCTTCCAGCAGAGAACAATCTCGGCAGACAAGGGACAGGGGGCCTCCACCAACCAGCTCAGGCCGGTTGTCCCCCAGAACATCAGCTTCAGCTTGCTGTGGCTCCACAGATTCTTGTGGGCCCTGGAGTCTGGGGAGGAAGAGTTGTGAGAGACCCAGAAATTCCTCACCTGTGCCGTCCCCCAAAGGAACTCTCCCACTTTCACCTCCCATCCACTCCACACTCTCCCCTCCCCAGGCTTCATTTTCCCTCTGTATCCCCACCCCACTACCATTCTAGGACCAGTGACTGCCTCCCCCTGCTTTGGATCCCAGACTTTCTCACCCTCCCAGAAGGGGCAATGGCTGTTTCTGATGGCATCTTGCACATTTGGCCACATCTATAAAATAAATTGGTGTAGGTAAAGGAACAAAAGGCAAGGCTTAATCCTTCTTTGACTTGGAGAGAATTCTGAATGTACCACAACCACCACTAAGCTTCAGGCCTTGGATAGACTCAGCTCGTACCTGGATACAGAGGCAAGGGACAAGATCCGTTTGGTTCAGGGTGATATTCTGCGGTCCTGTCTAGGAAACAAGTCAAGGATAGAATCTCAGATACCACTACTATTAGGAGGTACAGAGGGAGGGAAGACAGGCTCCTAGAAAGGAGACAAGAGGCCATGGCTAAAGAAAGGAGGCAGCCAGGACTGAAAGTAGGGGAACAGCTCTATTCCCCAATTATTTCCCCTTCTGCCCATCCCCAGTGCATGAAATTCTCTCATTACAGATTCACCATTTGGGTCCTGGAGGCTTTCTTGTTTTTGAGAGTCTTCTTTTAAAATAAAAATAGCATTGGAATAAGTGTGAAGGTGGAGGGGAGATAGGAGCTCTTGGACCCTTGTCAGAGAATACCATCCCCAGGATACGTAGACTGGCATCAGAGAACAAGGGTGAGATAGGAAATAGGATCTCAGTCAGGGTCAGGGAGGGACCAGGAAGGAGAAAAGATAGGAAAGGTAGGAGGGACCCAAAGAGGAACTTCAGAGATTGAGAGAAAGGGGGAGGGGGAGACTGTAAAACTCAAATTGGTTGGTTGGTTGGTTGGTTGGTTGGTTGGAGGGGGGTCGAGGGGAATAAATGTTGACTGGGAGATCCCAGACAGGGAGGAGCCAGACTTGGAGGTCTTGATGGAATGGAGGGAAGAGAGGGTAGGAGATTGAAACAGAAATGGGGGATTAAAGCCAAGAGCTGTATCCCTTCTCACCAAGACTTCATGAAACCTTGTGCTAAAATTCCGGGTCTGATTCCAATAAAGGAAGAGGATATAGTTTTGCTCAGTGGAGACGTCCAGCACCAGCTGTATAGTATCCCCTTCAGCTGAGATATTGAACCAGGGCAGCACTGGAAGGGAATTGGAGGGGGCTGAACTTCCATCCTCCTCTTTCATTCCTAGCAGCATCCCTTCCTTCTGTCTGCCCCCAGCTCCCCTTGGTCTCCTCCTGCCCCCAAACTTGTCCATTTCCCTACTTCCCCCTGCTCTCACCCCCACTCTGTTCTACTATACCCCAGCAGCTCCGGACGCTGTCCTGCAGTTCAGACCCGACACAATCTGAGGAGAGAACAGAATGAAAGCCCTCAGGAGGGACTAGGAGGTAAACAGGAGGGGAAGAAATTACAATGTCTCTTCTCAAATTCTTATTCACAGGCTGTTTACTGTGTATTAAACTTATGTTTGCCTAAAAGACTATTTTATGGAGAATTCACACAAGGCAAGCACTCATACAGAGGTCAGAAGAAGAGATACACTTTCAAGGTCTCTCTGAAGAACTTTGGAATCAATTGTGAGACATGGAGACAATGGCATAGAACGACCCATTATGATGTGCTCACATCAAAGAAAGCTGTGCTCTATGAGCAAAGCAGAATATCTGTAGCTCAAAAGAAATGTGAGATGCACAAATTTAGGGACATCTCCACTTCAGATATTCATGTGGACTATTTGTGCCCAACCTGTGCAGAGCCCTCCAAGTTCATACTGGTCTGATCTACTACAAAACGACGAACTCTACCTGGACTCCAACAAAGTGACGCCATATTGATCCTCTTTGAGAACAGACAACCACCAACCAACTAACTACATGTCACAAGATTTCAGTAAAACCTGTGCTTGCTTCCTCCCTTTGCAAATACCTAGGATCCTTGAATTTGGACCTGGAAAGGACCTGAGAGGTCATTTAATCTGACCTCCTTAATTAAAGATTAGAAAATGGAGGCCCAAGGGAGTGAAATGATTTACCATAAGTCACACAAGGAGTAAAGTTAGTCAGTATTCAAAACCAGCAACTCTGACTTTACATCTAGTGGGCTTTTTTCCACTTATTTCCAATAATATCCCACCTTTTTCTTCTTTTTGGGGGGAGGAGGTAGAATAGCACATATATGATTTATTATACCATATTATATTTGTCTTATTTTTCCTAATGTGGGGGATGGAGCTGACATGGTGGAGTAGAAAGACACATATACTATAGCTCTTCCCCCACATCCCATAAAATACCTGTAAAAAAATGACTCTCAACAAATTCTAGAGCAGCAGAAGCCACAGAACGACAAAGTGAAAGAGATTTCCAGCCAAAGGTAACCTATAAGGCCAACAGGAAAGGTCTATCCCATGGGAGGAACAGGACCAGAACAGGCCTCTGGGGCAGAATCTCCAGTAGGGAGGATCTCAGATCCCTCAACTCAGAAGTGCCAAAGAAAGCTTCAAAGGTCAGTATGAGGGTTTTCCTAACTGGGCAAGGGAGGAGCAGAGTCCCTCCCAGCACAGATCCCAGGCAGTGGCAGCAGCACCAGCAGCGGGGCAGCAGTGCTGTGTGGCAGTGGTCGAGTTGGGTGGCAGCTTCCATTGTGGGAGCAGCTCAGCTTAAAGACCCTGGAGGAATTTAGCAGCTGATCTGAATCTTAGCCCTGAGTATGGTCCTGGAGTGAGGAGGAGCACCAGGTCCCTCCTCTTGACAAGGGATTCAGAAGTCAAGTAACTGGCTGGGAAAATGTCCAAAAAAGGAGAAAAAAATAAGACCATAGAAGGTTACTTTCTTAGTGAACAGGTATTTCCTTCCATCCTTTTGGATGAGGAAGAACAATATATACTGTCAGAGGAAGTTAAGGCTTCTGCATGCAGTACCTCCAAAATGAATATGCAATGGGCTCAGGTCATGGAAGAGCTTGAAAAGTGAGTCACGAGCTTGCTAAAGAAGACCCCAAAAAATGCTGAAGAAAATAACACCTTTAAAAATAGGCTAACTCAATTGGAAAAAGAGGTACAAAAGCCTATGAGGAGCAGGCTTTAAAAAGCAGAATCAGTCAAATGGAAAAGGAGGTTCAAAAGCTCACTGAAGAAAATAGTTCTTTAAAAGTGAGAGTGGAGTTCAGGGAAGCTAATGACTATATGATAAACCAAGAAGTTACAAAGCAAAACCAAAAGAATGAAAAAAATAGAAGATAACGTGAAATACCTCATTGGAAAAACAATTGACCTGGAAAATAGATCCAGGAGAGACAATTTAAAAATTATGGGACTACCTGAAAACCATGATCAAAAAAAGAGCCTAGACATTATCAGGGAAAACTGCCCTGATATTCTAGAACCAGAGGGCAAAATAAATATTGAAAGAATCCACCATTCACCTCCTGAAATAGACCTGAAAAGAGAAACTCCTAGGAATATTATGGCCAAATTTCAGCATTCCCAGGTCAAGGAGAAAATACTGCAAGCAGCTAGAAAGAAACAATTCAAGTATTGTGGAAATATTTTTCCTGATGTGGTCATTACTTTTGCTGAACTATTTTTTTCTTTCTAAAAAAATTCTTGGATATATGTATGACTTTCTTGGAAGAGAAGGGCTTTCTTTGAAAATGTAGGTGATATAAAAATGAGAGCTATCAATAAAAATTTGTATAAAAAAACCTCTCAATTTCAGGTGAAAATGGTAATCTCAGATCCTCTCCTAAGAACAGGCTGTGATGGAGGAGAGAGAAAGCAGACTTGAGAGGAAAGTATCCAAAAAGAGACTAAAGAGATGGTAGACCAATTTTTCTTCTTTTAGATGTTGCCAAGGCCCTATCTTGTTTCTCCCCTCCCCCAATGGCCTAGCACTCACCTGGTAGTAATTGTGTATGATTGAGTTCCTTCTGGTAGGGGGGCTGCGTATAGGACCAGATCCGTACTTCCCCCCCTACTGGTGCCTTAAAGCAGTCAAATACCAATGAACCCTGAGAAAAAGTCAAAAAGCCCTCAACAGGTTAGGGTTAAGGTCAAAAGCAGGGACCACTCACAGAATCCTTAGCTCCCTCCAATAAACAATCCTGACTTTCTCTACCCTAACAAGCCCTCCTGACCCCTCTCCCCTAGAAGCAAACCAAAAATCATTTGCTTTGATCATTTCTACTCAGCGATTCCTCACAATAGCCTTGGGAAGTTATGAGGAAGTATACAGACTCATTTTAGAGATAAAGATCCAAAGAGGGATATTTGCCCAGTGACTCAGCTGACAAATGTGAAAGTCCAGATTCAAACACAGATCTTTTGATTCTGATAGTCTAGAACTGTCCATAACATAATTGGCTTCTAAATACAAAGTGGAAAGAGTTACAGGCCCAGAGTCAAGAAGACCTGAGTTGGAATCTAGCCTCAGATGCTTACTGGTGTGACCTTGGGCAAGTCACTTAACTTCTGCCTGCTTCAGTTTTCTCAGTTGTAACATAAGGACAGCAACAGCACCCAAGTCCCAGGGTTGTTGTGAGAATCAAATGAAATAATATTTGTGAAGTACTGGAAAGGAAAGGTGACTAGCACATAATAAACTCTTAATAAATGCTTCTTTTCCTCTTCATATGAAAAAAGATTCCACCCAAGGTCACTTTCTTTCCTCAAATACGGTTTTTTAAAAATTCTTTTCAAAGCATTATCATAAGCATCACTTTATTTCTTACTGGAAATAACCCTATGAGGGAATCAGAGCAGTACTTATCCCCATTTTACAAATTAGGGAAACTGAGGCAATGAGCACAAAGAGACTTGCCTAAGGCCACATAACAAGTTAGTGCCAGAGAGGCTTGACTCCAAGCCTGATGTTTTCCTGCATGAAGCCTCCAGTGAGTATATGTGTGTCCAGGTAGCACAGCTTTAAGATAAGGGTTAAATTATGGACCGGCACCCACAACTTTCCTCCCCTTTCATCCCTTCACCTACCACATTTTGGCCTGGCTGTACCATGGCAGCAGGCACCTCTACCTTCACCAAGACACATCGATCAGAGAGATAGGCCTGGAAGGAGAGTATGACTTTTGCCTGGAGAGATTCTGTGAGAGACACAATACAATTCAACTTGGTAATCATTGATGAATAACCTACTGAGTACAGAGGGCTGTGATAAGACACTGTACTAGGAACAGCAGCCTAAGTTTGGTCTGAGGAGTAATGCAGGGAACTGGGACAAAGGGAATATCCTGCAAAGAACCATCCTTCCCCGGGGAGGGAGTAGAGCAGAGATTCAGAGCGGGGGTGGGGGGGAGTGGGGAGGGGGGGGCTGTCTTACCATTCCTAGACCAAGATTGAGACGTTAGTTCAGTGTCTTCTTGGAGTCCATCCTCAACAGGATCCTCCTTTCTAGGCTCTAAGAAGACTTTGTAAAGGCAGAGCCCCCGTTCCCTGGCACCCCGCCCACCCCCCAGCTCAGAGACAGTGAGTAAGTTTTCTGGCCCCTTTCCCAAGGTTTTCTGGAATTCCTTGTGCTGGGAAATAAAGCCTCTGGGTTGCATCCCAAAGGATCCTCTCTTCCTTAACTGCTGAGACCTGAGATGGAGAAGCCCAAGACAACTTGCTCAGGTAGGAGGGATCCTGAGCCAACAGCCAAGTTCCTGCTGCCCCTAGAGAATTTAAGGGGAAATCCTTCTCCCTCAAACATTCTCCACGCCTAGCCATGGGTCTGAGCCTTCCTCAGATGACCACACTTTTACTGCCTTCTGCCTTTACCACTTCCTTTCCCCTTTCCACCAGGACCTTTCTCTTCCCCCTATCTTTTCAATCACTTGGGATCTCTTCCACTCAGACCTAGTGAGATACAAAGATGGCAAGCAGAAGCTATTCTGTGCTCAAAACTTGGCTCTTCTTTCCTTCCACCAACATCTCTTCCTTTCCCCTCTTCTTTTTCCCTGATCAAGATTTTTTCCTCCTTCTTTCCTTTCTCCTATCAGGAGTTCTCCCTCTTAAGTGTAATGTTATCCCCCAGCCTACCCTGCCCTCCCAATTTTAGAATTCAGAGCTAGAAGAGACTTCTAACTAGAAGGAATAGCACCCTTATGTGAAAGATACCCAAAGTCACCCAAGAGAAGCAATGTAGTTCATATAAAGACTCTGCTCTGGAATCAGCGGACCTGGGTTCAAATCTCACATCTGGGCAAGTCATTTAATCCCCCTGAGCCTCATCTATAAAATGGGAAGTGGGGAGGGGGAAGTGTTTGAACTGGGTGACCCATGAGGTCCCTTTTAGCTCTAACCCTATGATCCCATGAACCCACATAGGAGAATGAAAGACTTAAACCCAAGTCTAATGACCTCAATTCAGTCTTCATTACACTGGGTCAAACTGTGTCCCTACCAGCTTTTTCTCTCCTCCCTCAGGTCCTTTTTACCTCTTACCCTTACCTCCTGCCCCCAGGACTTCCTCCACCCTCTACCTCTTTTCATATTTGATAAACCCTTTCTCCATCTTGCCCCAGAGAACCACATCAGGGCAAGAGATGCCTCCCCATATTGCCTCCTTCTCCCCTACACACACACACAGTCTCTCACCCTGCACTGTTAGGTGGAGGGTCACACGAACACAAGGAACACAGTTACTTTCTTCCCTGCATCGAAGGACCACCTCTGTCTGTAGTTTTGTGGGCACAAGTACAGGGTCTTTGGGAGACTCGATTCTCTCCAGCAGGCAGAGCACATCATCTGAAGGAGAAGGCAAGTAGCAGCCTTTGGAAATACCCAGTCCAGAACAGGGGATGAAGGGGGACAAGGGAAGGATACTGTGCTTGCCCTCAATACTAGTACAAGGGTGGGTAGGTTCCCGTAGAAGGAATTCCCTAGGAAGCCCCAGGGAACCAGCTCAGCCAGACCTAAGGGATTGTGGAGGTCTCCAAGGAGCCAGTGGCAGGAAAGTAAATTCCATTTCCAGTCTTCTCTTGATACTCACCCCAAAGGTGACATGAAAGACCCTAGGGGAAGAAAGGGAGTTCACAGGTTCCAAGTTTCCCCTTACTCAGTTTTCCCGCACGCATCCCTGAGCTCCCATACGTGGGATTCAGCTTGTGCACTAGCCTTGAGGATACAGAGAGACAGCTAGGGCTTCCATAAGTCCCAAAACTTTTCCAGAGGTACCTGTTGCTCAAATCTCAAGTTCTAAGTACAAAGATTTGACCCTGCTGATGCCTTAGAATACCCAAGTCAATAGCCTGGAGGGAAAGGGTAAGCAGAGCTAGTTGTTTGCCTCCCCCCACTTCACTCTGCCCTTCCTCCTAGCTCAGCACCAGCCTTACCTAGCCAGACCTGAAAGGGCAGTTACACCGGAGATGGGCTGGTGGAGGCTGGTACCGTCAGAGCCCAAGTCAGAATGTGTAGTCTCCCCTGACCATACTCTAAATTCCCAGGAACCCCAGGGTTTCCAACTTACCTGAGAGCACCGGGCATCATCATGGGACCCTGTCAACTTCTCCAAAGAGAAGACCCAGGGCCTGCTACCAAGAACCAAGGAGAAAAAGAGAAGGAACCATGGAACCAGCATCTTCTACTTGCCGATCAGTTGTCAGTCAGGACTCAGGCCTGAGGCTGCTCCCCCTTGGGGGGGAAGGGGGGAGAAACTATTTCTGCTCTCCCCACACAGGTCTATCGTGGTCAACTGTTCCTTTCCCCTTGGATGCCCAGCAGTACCACGGTGGGGACTGCGACCCCTCCCCTCCCATTCCTATCCTGGCTCTGGGGCCTCCAAGGGTGGGAAGCTTGGGAGGAGATTCCAGTCACTAGGCTCCCAGGATCACTCTTTTCAGTTTGATCTCTGAATCTAAAGTGCTTTCGATTCAGCTCTGAGCTCTGCTGTCCCCGCCTCTTGTTCCAGCCCCTGTCCTGTCCCTCCCACAAAACACCGGGCCCTGTGCCCAATCTGGATGACTGGGAAGCAGGCAACTCACTGGCCACTTCACACAAGGTATAATCCTCCCAATTTACACACACACACACACACACACACACACACACACCCCCTCCCTAGCTAGGGAGTGGCCAATAACCAAAGGCAATATTGAGCAAGGCCACCTACCTCCTGGGGAGTCCTGTAGGAAGATGGGAAAGGGGAGGGCGGTCCCAGAGGCCCTTCCCCAGGGACCTGGTAGTATGGAATTATTTCATGTCATAAAGTATGACATTCATTTTTCTGCTGCTGAAGTTAATTAAGGTAACGCCCAAGCCCATTTCTCCTGGATCTTAAAGCCCTGCCTTCTTCATGTTTTCCCAGTCTGACACCAATATAAGCTCTAGGGCACTGATGGCATTGAGAAGCCATGGCACTGTCAATAGCACTGTCTGAGCCACGATCACCTTTAGAGGACAATTGCTCCTTTCCATCCTTTGTTCACCACACAAAAGGTAGGGCTAGAGTTACAACTCAAGGAGGCATGTTCCTCCACTAAGCCAGGACACTGAACCTTGCTTGTTAAATATGTGTAATCTCATGAAATATGTGTAATCTCACAAAATAACACAATTTGAGAACTGGAAAGGACCTTAGCAGCTATCCAGTTCACTGGGTAGGGAATGCTTACTATAACATACCAGATTAATCATTACCCAATCCTGAAACCCACCAAGAAGAGGGTTCCATCTCAGTCACTTCAGTGGAGACCTTTGTCTAGGGTAACAGAGTCCACAGTAACTCCTCTTCTAAGGTCAAGCTTAATTGCTAAACCTGTTACTTTATTCCCTGCAATGCCTTTTCTTGAAAAAACCATTAAATAATTTTTTTGTATCATGAACTAAAAAAGTAGGGACGAACACCAACACTTCCATATACAAAGGCCAGAAAATTAGAATAATATATAAAACTGTGAATCTACAATATACAGATTGTTATTGAAAATATATTAGCAGGATATTTTAAAATATTTTACTATTTTATATTACATTTAATATATATTTAAAAAATTTTTATTTTCAGTTTTAAATTTCCCCCATGACTTTAGAAAAAAAATTGTTATTTTCCAACATACCCCCCCCCCACACACACCAATTGAACTCTCACTTTTAACAAAAAAAGTCAAGTAAAATGAACAGCCATAGCAGTAACTCCCCTCCGCCCACCTTTCCAAAAGGAAGAAGGTGTGTTTCATTATCTTTTCTCCCGGAATATGGTCTTTATAATTAACTAATCAAAATTTATACTTTATAATTAACTAATCAAAGTTCATATATCCATATTTTCACTAATTTTTATTCATCATGTTTGCTTTGTGTAGCCCATCCCATCCCAAGCCATAAAAAGTAGCCTGGAGCAGCTTCTCTCGCTCTATCTGCTCTACCCGCTCCAGCTAAGTTCATTTACCAGATCACTTCCTGTGGAGCTCTCCCAGATCTTTGGGATAATGGGGGCAGAGGAAGGAGGCTAGCTGAACCACAGGCAAAGATCAGAGATGACCTATACCTAGATAAGAGATATGGGCAAGAGCTCTGGGCTCACATACTTGCATTTGTATTGACTTCTAATCCATGCGGTACAACCGTTTCTATCACCCCCTCTTTGTTTCCTATCCCAGCTTCCCTCCCCCATCTTAGGTTTCTTTTTTCTAGCTTGGAGTAAGAGGTCTCTTTACCATTATCCAACCAGGAAACTGGGGGAAAGGGGGACGGGGACTCGAGAAATCCTCTGATGTCTTATCAAGACACTTTAATACAGATTTAATACAAGCTCCTCGCCAGAGTTGTAAGAATACCAAATGCTTTTGCAGGGAAGAGGGGGAGGCAGATGTTTGGAGTACCCTATGCATCCTCAGAGCAGTCCCCTCCAAGGCTTCTCTCCTCCCCGCTCCCGTGCCCACACTCCGCTGGAGGCCCACATCTGAGAAGGAGAAGTCCAGCTTGGTGGTGGGGAGGACACCCTTTTGGCCTCCCCTTAGCTCGCTTCTCTTCCCATAATGCTGGGCTTCACAGTCCCCCTAGGAGGGAGTACAAAAGCAACTCGCTCTTATTTCCTTCCAGCTCAGCCACTGTCTGAGCTGATCAGCTCCACCTGGGCTGCCTCCCGCTCCAGTCTTTGGCACAGCTCCAGGCGGTTCCTCAAATGGCACCGCCAATCTTTGCGCTCCGGAGGCCGGGGCCGGGGCCACAGCCCAAACCAACGCGGGGCTCTTCTAGAGTCCTCGGCGTCCAGGGCCTGGAGCAGCTGCGGCAGATCACCGAGCAGGCGGAAACGAGGGAGAGTGCGCAGCGGCTGGGGAATGTCCCCCTTGGCACAGAGCTTACTAAAAAAGGCTAGCAGTGGAGGTCGCGCCCCTCCCACGGTGCCTGGGCCGGGGTGGAGACAGCAGTTTAGGGCAGCTCCGAATAGGTCCTGGGGGTCCTGGGCACTCCCGGGTCCGGCCCCGGCCCGCCAGCGGCGGTAGAGGTGGCTGCTGGTCCGACTCCAGAGGAGCAGCACGGTGCCCCCCTCTTGTGCCACGCGGGCTTGGGCCCCGCACAGCCAAGGAAGGGGCCCCAAGCGGGCCACTCGCTCCCCCTCCCACAGGTCCAGGATTACGTCACCGCTGCCTCCCAGGGCCACTCGCAACATCTCGGCCAGGGCGCCCACCAGACGGCGGTGCGCTTCCGAGTCTGCAGAGTAGAGCAGTAGCACCGGTCTGGGTGGACGGGGGCCTGTGGAGAGAGCAGGGACAGAATGAGGGAGAGGATTTGGAAAGGGAATGCTCCATCTCGCCCTTCCTTTCTGCACCCTAGCTTATAGGGTAGAGCGGTCCAGAGCTGAGGATGCATAGGGAAAGGAGAGGGAGGGCAGAGCTAGCTTTAGAAGTGGGATGGGGAAGAGCTTGCGAAGCCCTGATGCAGGAAGGTTCATATCCCCAAGTCCCTTCCCCTCCTCATACACCTCCTTCATCCTACTGGCCACTTCACCTGTCAGTAGCCTCTGTAAGCCCCGGTAGTTCAAAGCCAGGATGGTCACCAGCAGGGCGGCCCCCATCAACATCCCCAGAGCCAGAAGCCCGAAGTGCCTGGGAGAGACTGAACCAGACAAAAGTGAGGCCAGGATAGGGCTCCCCTCCCTCATCCCTTTGCCATCTCTGACCCTGAGACTTACCATTGGGACATAAAAGGCGCTTCTGGGCATACTGGACATCTGACCGCCACACCTGCTCCATAAAGGGTCCACAATGAGAATGAAGGTAGGGTAGGGAGGAGGGGGGGTGGGTTTGAGAAAGATTCATTACCAGAACACAGCCTCGGAAGCTCTGTAAAGGGATGATGAGATCTGACTTCACTGGGCTGGAACCATTAGGCTATGAGAACAAAGAATACAATGGTCATCCCTCTACATGCAAATGTGGAAAGGGTTTTATAATTTTTGTCATGTTCCTCTCCTCCTTGACAGTGGATAGAGCACACTTGGAGTGAAGAAGACCTGAGTTTAAATCCTGCCTCAGACAGTTACTAGCTGTGGGACCCTGGACAAGTCATGTCACCTGTTTGCCTCAGTTTCCTCTTCTGTAAAATGAGGAATGACTCTAAGGTTCCTTCCAGCTCTACATCTATGATTCTATGGTTTTTATGATGAGAAATTCTTTCTGTTTCCTTTCAACCTGTCCTCATTCTTGAAGGGATGAAATCCAGTTATATCTTCTCCATGAAGCAGTCCCTGATTACTGCAGCTTGCATTTTCTCACTTCCCATAGCATTGGCAGGATGGTACAGTAGAAAGTAGTGAGTCTGATGTCAGAGCACCTGTATTCAAATCCTAGGGGTGCCACTTAGTATATAATCTTAGGCAAATTCCTTTATCTCTCTAGACCTGAGTTTTCTCAGTTATAAAATGAGGAGGACATGAAAAGAAACTAGAAAAGAAAAGGGATTGGAGTAGGGAATAAGATGTGGGATAAATGCAATAAATAACACCAGGAAAAGTCTTCTTGACTGATTGATTCTACCTAGTATACATATATATATATGTATGTATGTATTGATTTGACTATACAGTATACTGATTCTATCTAAAATATATAGACAAATGTCTGGTAATTGACACAACTATAGAAAGTCAAAAGTTATCCCTCAACAGAGAACTTACCAAAGGATGGCACTAAAGGGTTTCCAAAAGAATTGATAATTACAAATGACCATATGAAAACATGCCTCCAAGTTGCCAATAGTAAGAGAAATGCAAATTAAAACTACTCTGATTTCATCAATTAGGCAGCTAGGAGCACAAGACTTAGAGTCAAGAAGACCTGACTGTGCATCTACTAAGTGTCAGGAAGACATTTACTACATTACGCTGGGGAAGACATTTAATCTCTCTTTTCTTTGGTTTTCTCATCTGTAAAATGGGGACAATAATCACATCTACCTCACAGGGTTGTTGTGAGGTCAGATGAGATAACATCAGTAAATACTTTGCAAACCTGTTACCTTACACAAGGGATGGGGAGCCTGTGGCTTCTGAGGCCTCTCATACTATGCATATTGGCAGAGGACAATGTTCCATAGGGGATGGATGCACAGAAAACTTATGGACCCCTTCCTCAGAACAATGTTTTTAGATACACAAAATAAAATACCTGGGCTTGCAAAGGTAACAAATCATATTGAAATACAGTTATCAAAGTCATAATTTTAAAAACCACATCCATAGCTCCCAGGTCAAGAACGCCTGCTCTAAAACTTAGGTAAGCAGCCTTCAAAAAGCATCTGGTCCAACCTCAGTGTTCTATGGGAAGCTTGGCATGCTGATTCACTCATTGTTGGTAGATACCAGTGGTTCAACTGTTCTTCAAAACAATTTGGATTATGCAAGAAAATGACTCTATTGTCCATACCTTTGACCCAGTAGTCCTACTACTGGGCATATACCTAAAGGAAGTCAATATATATCAAAATCTTTATAGCAACACTCTTTGTGCTAGAGACAAAGAAATGGAGACAAAGTGAGAACTCAATAGAGAAATAGCTAAAGCAACAACCACCCTATGGTATATGAACATAATGGCATATTATTATAGAGGAAGAAATGATGAACATGAGTGAATTCAGAGAAACATGGAAAGATTTGTGTGAACTGATGCACTGAAGCAAAGCCCAAGAGAAATAGGGATAATGACTAAAAGAAAAGATTATTATAAGGAAGTCAACTCTGAATGATAGGAAAAAAAAAAAACAAAGAAGGTCCTGGAGGACAGATAATAAAATATGCCTCCCTTGGCTCAGCAGAGGATTGGAATACTACACAAAATAGAATACAGCATGTCATCCAAGATGGTCCCTCTAAGACTTATTTTTACTTGTTTCTTTTTGTTACAAGGGAGAGTTTGCCCTAGAGGGGTAATGAAATGAAATAATCATGGTGTAAAAATCAAAGGAATCCATGAAACATAGTTTAAAAAAAGAAAAAAGAACTGTCCAAATGTATGGATCCAATTCTGCTCTTTGCTGAGGACTGACCAAAGCAAGTGGACTCAGTCTTCAGAGGGCAGAGATGAGATTTCCAAGACACTATTAATACATCCTAAAGATGTTCCACTGTATTATAACATCTGGGTTATATTGGATGAACTAGGGTGGCTATGGCCATGGTGTAGAGCAGAGGGGATGTGTGTATATTTGCGTGTAAATACAAAATGGGGTATGGATGAACAGTTGGCTAGAACAGTGACTGACCAAATGAGGTAGTGGGGGTGGGTGGGTGAGAGATTGGATCACTTGCCATTTGCCACAGCTTGGTAAATTCACAGATGTGTCAGGAACTGAAAAGTTAGGAAATAACTGTTCCAGACAAATTAACAGAAGTCATAGTCAAAGACAGAGATTCTTAACTCTTATGGCGCCATGAACCCCTTAGGCATCTGGTGAAGTCTGCAGACATCCTTCTCAGAATAATGTTTTCAGATGCATAAAATAAAATCTATAGGTTTGCAAAAATAATAAATTATATTGAAATATGATTTTCAAAATTAAATTTTTTAAAGAAGCTCATGGCTCCTGGATTAAGAACCCCTGCTCTGAGACCTGATAAGAAACCTCAAAAGGCCTTTCCCCAAACCAGAATAGCTTCCCTTGCATCCCTAATAAATGGCTATTCAGTCTTTGCTTGAAAACCTCAAGGGACAGGGAGGTCATCACCTTCCACTTTTGAATTGTCTGACTATTTGGGAAGTGTTTCCTTGCATGGAGGTAAAACCAGCCTTTTCCTCATGGCAGCTGGTTCTGCTCTTTGGGGCCAGACAGAGCAAGCCTCTCGGTCTATCACAATAACCCTTTAAAAACTAGACAACTAGTTCTCTTTCTAAGTTTTATCTTGATAAAGGGCAGAAAGATAACGAGACAAAATATAGAGGTAAACAAAGGTACTGCAGGAAGGAGCTTCATGCTTTCTCCCTAACATTAACACCCTCCCACCACACCCCTCTCACACCTCTTGTCCTCAAGGGATGAAGGGAATGCCGGAACCGAAGAAAGTGGGGAGAAAGGAAGCTTCTGGCTACTAGAGGAGATGGCAAAGACTGGTCTAGGCTTCAGGAACTGTACCTGACTGACAGAGTAAATAGGCAGCTGTGGATCGTAATGTTCCATCCCAGGGAGACACCAAGCAGCACTGAAAGCAGCTGGGGTCTTTGAGTGGAAGCGCAGGACCAGCTGTTGGTACTGGACATCCATGTACACATTCCAGGAGGAGGCTGTAAAGGGGTGAGTTGCAGAGTGACACAGAGGGTGAGTTTTACATAAGTAGTCAGGATGGGGTTGGGGGTGAGAAGCAAAGTGTAACTAGAGGACGGGTATGTTCACAGTTGAGTGAAGGTTAAATGGGGGATGAGGGAAGACCACAAGCTCACCATTCCTGTGGGGGCATTCGACGTGGGTACTATTCCCTAGAGAGAACTAGGGAAGAGAGGAAAAAGAAAGTCATCAGGATGGAGGTAGAAGGGGAGAGAGACATTTTCCCCCTTTCATATGACCTTGCCATCCTCTGTTCAACCAAAGTACCAACTCTCCTTTTCCCCAGAAACTTCTGCTGTTAGTCATACCTTGAAGCAAAGATGTGGGTGCAAATCCACCTTCTCCAAAACATACCACTGTTGGGAGAGAAGAGAGTCAGGTGAGAGAAATTCTGAGCTCCAACTTACCCCAGGGTCACGAGATGTTGTCCATCTCATGCTGTGAGGCTACAATATAATATATTGAAAGCTCCCTTAATGATAAAGATGAAAAACATATGTTCTCTTTTCTCCCTTGCCCTCTTCCTCCCTCTCTCCCCTCTCCCTTCACCCTCCCACCATGTCTTTCTCTGTCTCTGTTATCTGTCCCCTTTGTCCCCCAGACCATCTTCCTCCTTACCCCATCTGACTCAGAGACCGTGGCATTTGGAAAGTCTTCACAGGGACTGTGCCAGCTCTGTTTCTGGCAGAGGGAGGCCCTGAGCTTTACTGGACAGCGTAGGGTTAGGGTCATGGCCATCTGGTCCTGGTAGCTGTGGTCAGTGAACTTCACTGACCTCCAGAAGTCCATGATATCTGTCAGCAAAAGATCTCCTAGTGAGTTGTTGGCTCACCCTCAGGTCTGTCTCTGTTTCATTCTACCAACTCTGATCTCTTTGCCCCCTTTTCAGATCCAAGATGATTTCTCTGTTGTGGTGCTAGTGTGGTGGACAAAGCAGATCAGGCCATCTCAATGTCCTTCATATCTGATCCAACCCTAAAGCTAATGGCTGTCCAACATGTACTCTCTGCTCCACAGGCCGGTGTGCCCCTTATCTTCTCCCTCCCCTACTACCACACACAGACCATTTGATTTTACAGTTGCTGTTCTCTCCCCACTAACTATTCAATACTATCCACACTTCAGAGCCCAGCTCAAATCCCTCTGCTCCCACAAAGCAGTCCTGGATGGATCCAGCCTACCTGGTTTTCTTCCTTCTTCCAAATCTTAGAACATTTACAGTTTGTACCATTCAACTGATCTCTTCCTTATTAGCTATCTTGTACTGGGTACCATTTCATAACACTCATTGAACAAGTACTCATTGAGTAGACAACACTGTATAGCCTGTCTCCCTGTCTAGGCTACAAGGAGGGAGAAACAAACATGACCTCCAAGGGTGTGATATTTATTGACTGACTTATCGGAGTGTCAAGAGATAGGTGTCACTGCCATCTTGTCTCCCATTCCCAAGGTGCAAAAACAAGGGCTACTCCTCCTCCAACTCCAACACCCAAGACTCAGGGATAACATCATTTGGAAGAGTTTGTCCTTTGAATGAAGGACTGGATGAGGTTTGTGTGGGTCACTCACAGACTTCAGCTTGGTCCTTCAAAGGACATCGCTTCCTCCGAACACTGTCTTGGTTCAGGTATGCTGCCTGATGGAATGAAAGGGGGTGGCGCTGGGTGCTCAGGGGGCAGACCTCTTTACACCACCTAGACCCCAAATCCCCATTAGAACCCAGTTCTCTGGGGTCAGAGATAAAGAACTAGAGGATGTACTCAACATCCAGGAAGGGGACCCATATAAATCAAGAGAACCCAACTCCTTGAAGGAGAGGAAAAATCAATAGGTAGGAGGCAAAATAAGATAAGAGTAATGATAAGAGCGACATTTAATTTCCTTTTTTCCACCAAGAACCGTCACAAACTGTTGGCTGCCACCCTCACCCTTTGGGCTTCATTTCCCCACCCTCAGCCTCATTTCAGTATAAATGCCTCCTGGCCTTCGTGTTGCCCCCACCTCCCTGATCTAGGCTACCCAGAGCCCCCTAATGTGATGCCAGCCTTACTCTCCTTTGCATTCAGTTCATTTACCCATCAGCCATCTGTTACACCATGTCCTGCCCCACCCTGACATGTTCCATAGCTTTAGATTCTTGTTTTCTCCTTTTCCATCTCATTTTATCAATTAATTTGTGTAAAACTGGGAGGAGGGGAATAGACACTTGAAATCAAGATCCTCCCTTCAAATGACCCTAGTGGAGACTAGGTCTCTACTCTTAGGACAGCTTAATAAATGATCATTGACTATTGACTGACTCAGCATTCTGAAACAAAACTGGGTGCAAGAGACAAAGTGGTAAAATGACTAAAATGCTGGAGTCAGGAATATTGGAGTTCAGGTTCCCCCCTCAGACACTAGCTGTGTGACCCTAGGCAAGTTACAACCTCTTAAAATCTCCATCTCTTCATCTGCAAATTGGGGAGAATAAAAGAATCTATAACAAGGGGTTATGAGGATCAAAGGAGAAAGTATACACAGCACTTTGGAAACCTTAAAATGCCATATAGATGTTAGCTTCTCCTCCTAGAATGTCCATCCCAGGCCTTTCCTCAACATCCCTTGGATGGGTGAAAAGTGAGTCTCCAGATGTAGGGAGGATGAGGGCCAGGAACAGTCCATAGTCCATTGGGCACTATGGAGAATTAAGAGTGCATGTATGCCCCATCAAAGTCTCAGCAATGCCATCTCTCACCTCTATGCAAAGACAGGGCAGCAGGAACTCATAGGGCAACTGGACCGTGTGACCTTCAGACACAGTCTCCTGTAGGAGAAGCAGAAAGGAAAGGAAAGGAAGATGCCTAAAGAAGGGCAGGTGCATTCTGATTGGGTATCTCCAGGCCAATAAAGAGGACCTGGAGGCTGAGGGATTGAGGCAGAGGGAAGTAGGGTCTAGGCTTGAAAATTCCCCATGACAGCTGGTTAAATATATCTCATTTGTCACATTGCAAAAGACTTCCTTTTTCCTCTGAAAAAATAGCTCTCCTTGGGGAGGGTCTGTATTTTATGTTTAATAGGTTGCTTCCTCAGTTCCATTCTCTACATTTTGCTGTCAATGATGTTGTGGGAAAAGGATCAGAGATATAAAGGAAGAGATGAGGGCTGGAACATCCCAACCCCAGGGCTGCTCACAGGAGGCAGACTGACTTCCCTGAGGGAAACAGCTTGAACCAGGAAGTTGGATGCCAGGATTACCAGGCTATGCCATATGATATGTCTGTGATCCTGTGAGGTTCTCATAACCACTGCCTGGTCTCAGAGGTGACAGTTGCGAGCTACTGGGGGGTGAAGCTCATTGGAGCACTGGGGCACAGGCCAAATCCTAAAATTCACCTGGAGAGCATGAGGGAGATGGAGAACTAGACACACAGGAGTTTGGAAAAAGACTAGACAAGAAAGTCAGGAGGTCTGAGTTCTAGTACCATCTAGTGACACTAACTCACTCAGTGCCCATGATTAACCTTTTTGGGCCTCAGTTATGCTTATCTATAAAATGGGATTAATAATTCCCATTCTACTGATATTGAAGACTGAAGCCCATTTCCTAACAGAGAAGTGATGGACTCAGTATGAAGAATGAGACACACATCTCTGGACATGGCCATTAAAGAATTTGTTTTGTTTGACCAACTTTATTTATTATGAAGCTTTTAGAGTTTTTTGTTGTTTCTTTTCTTTGGTGGGGAGGGGTAATAGGAAGGAAAACAAATAGGTGCTTGGTCATTGAAAAAAACTAATTTAAAAATCAAAACAAACAAAATAATCCCTGTCCTACTAATTTTACTAGGGTCCTATGAAGATCAAAGGCTAATAATATGCACGAGAGGGCTCTGAAAAACCTAAAGCACTATGCAACTATAAGGGAATGTTATAAAGAATTTTGCTGATCCTTTTCACCCCAAAACCTTGGCTGGAATTTCAGTTTCATTGCTTGTCATAGTTCCAGACTCAGCAATCTTTGGAAGATTAGGTATCATGTTGTTAATCCTTGCTCAGTCAGAGTCACAGAGTCACCAGAAATGTCCCCCTGCCTTAAAATATGCCATAAACTTCATAAAATAACAGAAGACGTTATTGGGGCCAGCACTAACGGATTTAATTATAGAGAAAAATTTTTAAACATTTGAACAATGTGAGCAAAAAGCCTAAGATAAAAAGAAAAACCAAGAGAAGAAACAAAAACATTTATGAACAATACGTTGGGCACATCTTGACTTCCAGAATGTACAAGAACTGATAAAAGAGCAGCCAAGACAAGTCAGGAAGACCTGGGTCTAGGTCCTGCCTCAGTATCAGGATGGTATGTAGGTGACCAAAAGGAAATCACTTAACCTCACAGTACCCCAAACAAGTCTCTAGATAAATTACAGATGAAATGGAGCTCTATATGAGGGGGGGTGTCTTTCCATGTCAAGGGTTCCCTCACACTAATGAAATCACAGCTCTAGATCTCCCCCCATAAAACAGGGGGTAAAAGTAAATATGTACCAAGTTATTAATAGTTAAAAAGGATAGGGAGACAATTCATAAAAACGTAATGGAACTAGAGAACAGGTAATGAAACTTTCCCCCTTCTCATGGCAGAGCACAGGGGACAGAAGAGTATATACATTGTCAGATATGTTCACTACATCTATGATGTATGTGTGTGTGCATGTGTATACACACACATATATATACTATGTACATAATACACATATATGTGTATATATACATACATATATACACACACAGAGAAGGAAGTTACAAGAAGGGTTGGATATGTTCAATGATTTTTCAGAAATCATTGTGCTGTATAACCAAAAGGCATCTCAAAATGTTTTTTTATAAATAAAAGTTCTAAAAGGAAAAAGTAGGTAATTTATGGAAAAAGAAAGCAAAAAGTAAATAAATATGAGGACACATCTAATCTCACTAATAATTTTTGGGGGAGAAGCAATCCATATTTAAGTGACTTGCCACATCACATGGCTAGTAAGTGTCTGAGACCAGACTTGAACTCTAGTCCTCCTGGCTCCATAGCCAACATTCCTTCCACTGAAGCACCTAGCTGCCCCTAATAATTAAACTAATTAAAAGAGATGAGAATGAAAACTACAAAATACCTCCACACATGCATGAAACTATCACAATTAAATTAAAAAAGGTGTAGGTATACTCTCCGGAGCTAAAGTAATATTTCTGGAAAGGAAATTGGTGCAGTGTGACAAAATTGGTCATGCCTTTTGACCAGGTGATCCACCCCACAGTTGAGACTACACACCAAGAGAAAATAAAATGAAGAATGGTCTCTATGTATAAAGATTTTTATAGCAACACTTGTTAGAACAGTGAGACTCAGGAGGGAAAGAGATATGAATGATTGAAAAGTTGCCCAGTGGATTTGGAACTGGGGACTTCTATCTCTACTGCAAGGGCACCTGTGTGAGCAACCTGGGCCCAAGGTAAAATGAAATGGATGGGCTATGATATGACCTCTGAAGTCATTCTAAGCTCAGAATCCCACTTAAGTAAATATATATATGTATGTATGTATGTATGTGTATGTATATATGTATACATATGTGCGTATGTATGTGTATATATAGATCTCCATCTCATCTGTATATATGTATGTATATATAGGGTAATTTACAGATGAGATGGAGATCTGCATTTACAAGTTTTATTTTAAATTGGAAACTTCATAAAAAGGACAAGTTTTTTCAAAGTTGCCATTCATCTGAGCTGATAAGCACCTCTCTTTCCTATGCTTTTAAAATTCTGAACTTAACACACAAAACACCCCCAAAATTATTTCCATTACAAAGTAGAACACAAAAAAGTATATGAAACCATAAATATCTATTCCATACTACTTGTTCTTTTTTTTAAAAAAAGATAATATAATTTTCAAAATTATCCTATTTCCTTCCATTCCTTTTCTTCTGTGCACTTTTTTAAAAGTTTCAGTATCTTTTTTCAACATCACCAATACTACCTCCTCTCCTTCTTCCCCAAAACATTTCTATTAAAAACAAAAGGAAAACAACCCCCACCTCATAACAAATTAGCAGAGTCAAGCGAAACAAACCCCTTCAATGGCCATGGCCAAGCTCCTTCTGAACCCTGAGCTCATCCTTTCTCTTCCAGGAGGCGCTCACAAAACAAGTTTCTCTTTGAAATGCATCTACACATATTCTCAGCAGGTTCAGTCTATCTTATGCAATGATTTTCATGACATAAAGGCACAGAGACTTGGATAGGGCAGGAGAGGGTAGACATAATAAATAACCCTTGGAGAACAGATGTGAGAAAATGAAAAAAGATGGAATTTTGCTTAAGGCCTTGTGGGACTCTCCCATAAAGAAATTATTCTCTCCTGGAAGGCGCTGGGGTAGCAGAAAGAGCACTTGGACTTGGAGTCAGAAGACCTGGATCAAATTCCAGCCCCTCCACAGTGGGCAGACAATATAATTCAAATCTCTAAATCTCAATTGCCTCATCTGTAAAATAGACACAATCTATATTTGCACTATATATATCATTTGGTTGTTGTGAAGAAAGCACTTTTAAAACTATAAAGTTTTAAAAAACTATAAAAGTCAATTCTTTGTATTAACTTTCTCTGAGAATGCCCTCCAGGTATCCTTGGACTCTATGACTATCTGACCAAGGGATTGCATTTTTTTACCTGTTTGTGGAAGGGACTGCTCAGTTCCTCACACTCAAGAACCCACTGGTGGCAAAGCCTCACGGTGATGTCAGGGCCCGGGGAGGCTGTAACCCGAATAGCCCTCTCTTCCAGCAGTAGCACAAAGGAGAACTCTGGACCTGGAGGAATCAGATGGAGCAGCCCTGACCCTCAGCTCTGAACAGGCCCTGGCAGGCTTGACCACTGCTGCATGGGTACCCTCTGGAGGGAGGTCTACCCCCAGCAAGCATACCCTGGTGCTCACCTCTGTGCCCTTGGGAGCCAGGCAACTTCGGAATCCCATCCGCTATCTCTGGTGGGCTGAGCTGGGTCCTTTTTAAGCGTAGGCCAGAGCTGGGTGCAGCTGGGAAGGAGACAGCAACATGGTGGTCTCGTCTAGCCAGGCAGCAGTCACATAGCAACTTCCACTGAGGACAGAAGACAAGACAATCTTGTATGAGCACCATTGTTTCCACCAGAAGGTGAATTTCTTGAGAGAACAGACTGTGTTTTTGCTTTTCTTCTTACCCTTATCACATTTTAACCCCGCAAGCATGTTAAATACATATTTATTAATGATTATCATGAGCCATAAAGCACAATAGCCTTGAACTAGATGTCAGAGATCTGACCTCCTCCTGTTGAATACCTGCGCAGTCACAGGTAATTCACTCAAGGCCTCAGTTTTACTATCTGTAAAATGAGAAAAATAATCCATCTCCTCCTTCCTTTCCCATATCTTCCACCTAGACAATGAGAGGATGGGATGAGGTGATAAAAGCGAGAACGCTTTGGCCATAAAAGTATTAGAGAGATCAGGGCACAGACAAGCTGCAGAATGAAGGGGGGGGCAGAGAATGGAGGGAGAGACAGGCTACCTGGGCAGTGGTTGGCATCCCGACTTTCATGCACAGCAGGAATTTATTGGACTTATGAGATTTTCGCACGAGAAAGTGAAGCCAGGGCTTTCGAAGGCCTGAGGATGGGATAGGAGAAAAGCATCACTGGGGATCTATAATCCCTTTAGAAGTCATAGGATATAGAATTAGAGGTAGAAAGAACTTCAGAGACCAGGTAGTCCCACTCCCTCCATTTTACCGATGAACAAGCTGAGGCCAAGAGAGACTTTTGATTTGCCCAAGACAACAATATCTGAGGCAAGATTTGGACCCAGGTTCCTCTGACTCCAAATGCAAAATTCTAGCCTCTATCCCCACTCTGCCTCCCTTTCCTAATAAAGCATACTAGATATTAGAAACTGTTATTTGAAGAAACAGCATGGTGAAACGGATATAATACTGGCTTTATAGCCAGGAAGACCTTATTTTGAATCCCATCTCAAAGACATGACCTTGGGCAAGTCATTTATCCTCCTCTCTCAGCCTCAGTTTCCTCATCAGTAAAATGGAGTTAACAATAGCCCCTACCTCATGGGTTGTACTGAGGAGCAAATGGGATACTGTTTATCAAGAACTTTGTCAACATAAAAGCACTCAATAAAATTTATGAACTTTAAAAATTCAAGAGAAAGATGGAGCTGCTATAAGAGGGCAGACTAAAAAGACTGAACCTCTTTGTAGATAATCTTAGCACTTTACATTTCAGACCAATCTGAGTCAGTGTTGTAGTCTGGTTAGACAGGGCTTCTTGCCCCAGAATGGGCAGTGAGGTGGGATGTGGGTAGAAATAGCCAGAATGACAGATAAGTTTGGTAAATACCACTCCCAGCTTCAAAGAATTCCACTAACCCACATCGTTACTCTTTCCTGGCTTACTCACTAGAGCCAATAAAAGGCTTCAGATCTCTAGACCTTCCTTGAGAAAACATCCCATGGACTCTAACCTCCCTGGGCTGTTCGGAGGCAGTCTTAAATGTTCTCTGCAGGGTTGGGTGCCTGAGATTTAACCATGTTTTTTCATCTTACCTACCTGAAATCAATATCAAGATGGTGGATGGAATGCAATGACAGTCAAATGGTTAGGGCACATGAATCCTCAAAACCTTAGTCCACCAAATCAGGGTGACCACAATTGGCTGTTTCCCTACACCTCCCTCTTCATCTCCCACTTCTGACTTCCTTCAAAATTCTGCTAAAATTCTACCTTCTTCAAAAAGCCTTTCTTGGTCCCCCTTAATGCTAGTACCTTTCTTTCCTCTGTTGATTATCTTAACTTATCCTGTATATATCTTGTTTGTATGTAATTGTTTAGACCGTGAGATTCTTGAGAGTAGGGACTGTCTTTTGCCTCTTTTTTGTATCCCCAGCACTTAGTCTAGTGCTGGACACACAGTAGGTATTGAATAAATGTTTGTGGACTGACCTAGGTTCTGTCTCTGTACCTTTTAATCCTAGACTTAACATAGTCTTAACTTCAAAGGATATAGAAAGGTCCCCAAATCCCAGTGTACTAAAACTAAGTTGGGGTGTACCACTTAAAGATTGCAGGAGGTAAACTGAGGCTAGTAAAAGTATATCCTGCACTACACAGAGAACTCAGGAAAGACAAATTCATGACTCAAAGACTTACTAAAGACTGAAGATGTGAAAAATTTCAAATAAGATTTGAAAGATACATAGAATTGTTTTGGCACATCCTTAATCTGTTTAGAGTTCACAAAAAGCAGGTGAACATGCTTTTCCACAGGTAACACAGAAGTAAGACTAATGAACTGGGAAATGGGAGATTTATGTACTACAAGTCCTGGCTCAGTCACTAGTAGCCAGGTGACCTTGCATTAAGAATTTTCCTTCTCCAGGCTTTGAACTTCCCCATTTATAAAATGAAGGCATTGAACTAGATGACCTCTGAGGTTCTTCCTAGGTCTAAAATCCTATGATTTCATTTGGATTCCTATAAGAGAAAAATCGGGACTCAAGGACCCTAAGTTTGAATTAAGATCCCAGATCTTAATCCCCCATTTCTAATATTATTTCTCAAGATGTCTCTCTTCCCTTCCCCAAGTGCCCACTCACTAAAGATGAATGGATTATCTAATAGCTTTAGTCTTACCCCAACCTATCCAGTGGGAAATGACTGGTGCCAAAGGGTGAGCCTTCCATCTTAGGGGTCTGTTCTCCATACCTGGCATGTTCAAAGCAAGTTGGATGTGGAAGCAGAGTGGGCATCGCTGAGCCAGAGAGCACCGTGACCTTTTGGACAAGACCCCATTCTGGTGAAGGTCAAGAGTAGAACTTTCTGCAAGGGATTAGGAAGGGGGACAAACATTGGGGACTCAGGTACGCTTACTTCTCTGTACCGACAAGAGAAACTAGTTAGGGCTCAAGTAGGGAGCACAGGAGACTCTAAAGATTTGAAACAAGTTTTTTGTTTGTTTGTTTTTTAACCAAGTTAAAAACAGACTCACCGATAAAATGGTCATCCTGCCATGGTTGGGGGCCCAGGGGCCAGGGTGGAAAGGAAGAAAAAGAGGCATTAATAATAAAGACTGTCAGGGAAACACTAGTCCAGAATCTTTGTCACAAACTGTCCAGGGGAAGAGTCATTGGGATACCATCCCACCCTCTCAGGTCACCTGCTGGTTCCACCTTACATGTGCTACACACCCACCACCAGCACCTTGAAGCTGTAGTCCAAGCAGAGACATTGGGGGCAGCAGAGGAGGACAAGGGGGAAGCGGGAATGAAGTTGAGGAGAATCTTTGCCAGAGAGAGGGCAGGTGGGGAGGGTAGGGTAGGCAGGCATTGTCCCCAGTGTTTCATGTCCTTACCATGTGGGAAGACTGAAAACAACGGGGCCCCCACCAGTTGGCATGAGAGGACCTGTTCCCAGCGGAGCCAGAGAGGCTGATGAGAAGAAGCAGGGAGGGAACAAGGAGGGGATCCCCTGGCAGCAGGCTCCCCATGAGCCTCAGAGAGATCAGCGCACTGGGAACATGGCTGCATTGCTGGAGATGAGCTGCCAGATGTCCCTCTTCAGTACAGGACGCTCCAGCCCGAGCCTGCCTCTGTGCCTGCCCTGAAGCACCTCCTCAGCTGCTCACCAGCCGGCCAAACCACATTCCTTTTCTTCCGAGCTAAGGCTTGTTCTGAAAAGGCGTTCTGCTCCCAGTTCCAGAAGAGCCAAAGACCTCCAGAGGCTGCTTTGCCTTCTAGGGTGGAGCAGGGCGGTGAAGGACAGGGTCCAAGTTTAAGGAAAAGGTTGCGTTGTGCCCACAGATAGGGAGGAGTGTCTGGCAAGACTGTCTCCCTAATCTCTCCCGCCTCTCATCTTCACCATCCTGGAGCTCTCGTTTTTTCACCCATCTGTCTCGCAGCCCTAAATCTCAGAAGGGAAAGATCTCAAGGCATGTGCTCAGCGCTAAGATCTTTCCACTCTAATTCTGGGGAGCCGCTTGCCCCTTCGTCTCTCAATCTAGCCCGACAAGAACTAATTTTCTTCCTTCTGTTAATCTATGGATCAGTCTCTTTTTGGTCTGGGTACTCTGGAAGAAAGGATTTAAGTCAGAGGGACCCAGGAAGCTCAAGGTCCCATTTCTCCAGACAGCTGAGTCAGACAGTTCCAAAATTTGCCCCTGAGCCCTGGAGATAGGGGAGGGGCCCCTGTACAATACTGACCTCGTTTCCTGCGGTTTCCTGTGCTGGAAAAAAAAAAAAGCTGGGGGAGGGGGCTGACAAGGTTCCATCATTTGTGGGGACCCTACCATCCCACAGCTTCCTCCTTCTCATGCCCCATTCAAACAGCCTCAGTCCCCACCTTTCAGATAAACGTCTATCCATAGGAGTTTGGAGGACACCTACTGAGTTATTTTGTGAGGTCAGGGAGCCTGCCAAAGCAGTGGAGAGAACAAAGAAACCTGAGGGACAGGATGATGCAAGAACATTTGATTTGGACTCAGGACACTTGGGTTGGAATCTTCTTTCTGCTATTGTCTAGCAAATGACCTTGGGCACCTGAATAATTTTCCTGCCCTGAGACTTACCATCTGTAAAATCAGGAGACTTGGATTTAGGGATCTCTAAGCTCCTTCTGGGCTCCGAAGTCTAGCATCTCTTGTCTTGTGGCTTCACACCTCAACCTCTGAGACCATCAGTACCAGATAGTGTCTGGCCCATTATAAGTGTTTTCATAAATGGTTGTTTAATGAATGAATGAATGAAGGCAGGCAGGCTATTCTGAACCAGGAGTATTCCTCTACTTCCTGAAGTTGGGAAAACAAGGAAAGAATGGTGTTGGAGTTCTCATAGCATTAATAAGTCAACAGATTTCACTGTTTACCATAAATGGAAGGAGTGCAAACAGAAAGAAGGTGCATAGCTGGGTGGAGCACAGGAAACAATGACTTTTCTGAAATGGCAAGGATTGTTGGCAGGTGTCAGTAAGAGGGAAGAAGGACAGAAGGGAATAAGCATTTACTTGTCACCTAGTATGTGCCAGACCATGTGCGAAGCACTTTATGGATATTTCACTGGATTCTTACAACAACCCTGGGAGGTTGGTGCTGCTATTACTGCTGTCTTACAGATGAGAAAATTGAGACAAACAGGGTTAAGTGACCTGCCCAAGGTCACACAACTAGTGTCTGAGGTTGGACTTGAACTCCGATCTTCCTGACTCTTGGCCCTGTGTTCTACGCATTGCATCAACCAGCTCTTTACCGTTAGAAGAATGCTAATGAGGGTAAAGGATGTTTTCTCAAATAGGAACATGGTAGTGAGCTGGTTAACCTTTCAAAGATGGTGCCTCTCATCTGTTAGCTTATATCATAATCAAATGGTCCAGATTTCATACTCTAACCTGTTTCGGACCCATGTATGCTCTGGCCCAGAAATAATTAGGAGAACCCTGGGCCTCTTTAGTTGTACCAGGTCCCAAAGTACAAATTCTATAAGCATCAGATGCTTCAATGAGATCTGATAGAACAGCCACACATTCAGTGTTTGCCTAGTATACATCTGTTTGACACTGCTCCTGTTCACTTAATTGGTGCCTTTACTTTTGTTCTTCTGGAAGACAACCAAGTCCTAGGAAACTGGAGGAAAGAAATCTCAACAGAGAGACCCAGCCTTATCATCTTCATGGGTTGGGCCTTGATCTTTTTGCTGAAAGGATGAATCAATTAGCATCCATGGTTAGAGTGATAGAAGTAATCCGAGTTTCTCTGCCACTTTACTATGGAATATATGCAATGATGCTTCATCATTGACTTGATTAACAGGAAGTAACACCTGTTATAAAGGGGGCTTCTATTCAGGGAAGGTAATTAGGAAATATTTGAGGTAGAAAAAATTCCAGCAGGTATTTTGAAAGTAATGTCAGAGGTAGATGACAATTCATTTCATTCCTATTCATTTCCAAACCACTGGAATGCTCAAATAACTAATTTCTTTTTCCCAAGTTATTTTCCAAGGATTGATGTTCATAAGGACTTAAGGTACAAGAACCTGAAGTACTTTCTAAATAAAAAAAAATTATGTTTGTCATATCATAGCTAGTATTGTATATTTTAACTGCATTTTAATTTGTAAAAAATTTGGCAACCTACATACCTTTCTATATATAAAAAGTAATCTCCTAGTCTTCCCTCCCCTTCCCTATGGTATGGATAACCACCCTTCTTCAAGATTTGGGTAAGCTTCTCTGGCTGAGCCCTCCTGATATCCCCACCCACAACAACTTTGCCTTTCTTTAGTTCTTGCCTGGACAGTCGGAACAGCTCAATGCATGTTGTCAACCAATTGTTTAGCTTGTATTAACAAGCTTCCCTGATTGTAAACGCACTGTGAGAAAAGACTACGCCAGTTATACTGTGTCCTATTGAACAGCATAACACAGTGCTAAGCACAGAGATGCTCCCCAAATGTTGACTGATTAACCAAAATATTCACTTAAAAACAACACTTCAAGCCTCAAATGAGATAGTGGATGAAAAGCACTTTGTAAACCCCTTACCACTAAAATCCACGTGAGCTATTACATTTCAAATGTCAAGAGATAACACTTGTACCCACGACAACCCCAGTGAAGTCAAGAGTGTAGGGCTAGAAACCAGGAACCAGGTTTCTCCACTTCTAGTTTCTTAATATATACCACACTGATTTATTTTTCAAGATCTCACTCATTTCTTTTTTCCCCTTTTTATTCAGAACTTAAGCTCCAAATAAAATAAGCATTTCAATATACATGGTTGGGCAGAGAAGAATATTGTACACACAACTGCAGATCTCTATGATGTACAGGTTGTAACTCTTTGTTTCACTCAGTGAAAAGAACAATTTTGGGAATGTGTACTTTATGTTACTCCAAATCCGATCAAATACAAAGCACGGATGGTCAGGGCACAGTTGAATTTTACTGAGTTTCTTTTTGAGTCATGATTCTTGGCATCGGAGACCACAACCTACAGTTATTTCCTTCCTAGAAAGGATGGAACCTGATTTATTACCAGCTTCTGCTTGGTTTCTGCTTGTCTTCCCAGCTGCAGGAAAGGAGTTGAGGGGATGGAAGGAAGGAGTAAAAGAGATGATAAATAGGAGATGAAGATGATAATCCATCCCTAAAGGGAATCCTGAAGAGCCACCTCATTTGTTCAAGCCACAGAATGAGACCATCCAATTCTGGCCAAAGGAAGCCTCATCCAATTTCAAGAGCCCTCCATCAACACAGCCTTTCAAACATAAAGCTGAGGGAGGTAGGAAGTGTTTTCTGGAATCATAGCCTCATGTGCACCTGCTGCCAACCTTATTAGGCCAGAGACTTGGAGAATATTTCAGGACTAGTCCCTCTATCCTCCCATTCTTCTCAATTTGAGGCCCAGCCTCTCCTTCCCCCTCCCCAATCCCATGCCCAATTTACAGCCTATAGTCCATGTGTCAAACTTCATTTACGCTTCTTCTCCTGTGTACTGGTGAACCAGGAGTCCAGTAGTTTCTTACTATAGTAGAGCTGCCAGGCATGCACCTGGACAGCCACTACCAGCACCAGGTACATGATGGAGACGGCAGAGATGCCAAAGATGACACGGTATGCCTTGCCATGGAGGTACAGCTGCTGTGCAGCAGGAAACATCTCCATGGTGCCATAGATGAGAGGGGCAATGGAGAACAACCCTGTGCTGATCATGGAGAGCACCAAGTAGCTTATGTTGTTTCGGGGGAATGAGAGCAAGCCGAAGCCAGAGGGCACAATGCTCAGCAGGTAGGGGTATTCCCACTGGTAGGGCATGGCAACTTGATCATAGGACAGGAGCTTCAGATGCCCTACACACATTTGGGCTGCTAACAGGAGCCAAAGACCTATATGAATGTAGATCAGCCTCTTAATCTCAGTCTTGAAGGTAACACTGTGGGACAGAGCAAAAGAAAAAGAAAGCATTTAGAGTCTAGGGGATACTGGGGTACCAGTTTGGGGAAGGCCCTTTTCCTAATACAAACACATGTATTTCTGTTTCAGCTTCATGCTCTGGTGGGAATCAGGCTGGGGAAGAGATACGTAAGACTGGGAGATCTGTAGTGAGAAGTTTAGGGGCCATCTGGGAAGGAATTTGGGAGGAATGTCACCCACACATAACCTATGAGAATGGGCAAGTCTGGATGGGCCACTGGATAGAATCTGCAGTAGGTGATGCTAATCTACTAGGGAATTCCCACTTCTCTTAGAGAACAACTCCTTGAGGGCCGATTTACTTCAAGTATTTTTATCCCCAGTGACTAACCCCTGGCCTGGTGAATAGTAAATGTTTAATAAATTCGGGTTGATGATTAATTATAGGATCATAGGCTTTAAGTAGCGGGAGGACCTTGAGAAAGCACCGGCCCTTGCTCCCCTCTTACCTTCCCTATCAGACAATAAACCTGGATGATTTCATAGTTTTTTGGTTGGAGGAATGGAGGGACGGTCTGGGACAAATGGGTGGGGGATGGGGGAACCCAATTATAGGTCAGAGGTCAAGGGCTAGACTGGAGAGAGTAAACTTCGGCCAGTCCCTCCCAAAGGTGGGCAAACTCCCAAACAGGAATCATACTTGTTTTGCTTAACTACGTCTATATGAAACGGGTCTTGTGTTCTTTTTTTGGGGGGAGGGGGTAGCTGGGATGAAGGGAGAGGTAGGAAAAAAATGCCTGAAAATTGAAAAAAAAAAAGAAAATTAGAGTGAATTTCTTTTCTATTAAAAAAATAGCACTGGTGGGCACTGGACAGCGCTCAAGCGTTTGAATGAATGGGGGAGGGTGGCCCAGGACACAATTTCAAATGAGTACGGGAAGAACGGAACTGGGTGTCAATGGACGGGAGCATGCGGGGCCGCACCCAAGGAAAGCCCCCACCCCAGCCCCCCAGGAGGGGGAGGGGCGCAGGCAGGTTCCCGGATGCAGCAGGGTCACCCCCTCCCCCACTCCATCCCGCTCCCCACCCCCGGACCCAGAAAATGGGAGGCCCAGCCAGCGGCCGGGTCGGCCGGCGACAGGGCGCCCCTCTCCTACCTCATCTGGTAGTGCGAGGCCACACGCTCCCGGTGTCGATAGTCGCTGCCGTCGGTGCCCGCCGCCCGGGGCCCTGCGCGGGATGCCATCGCCCCAAGCCCGAGCTGAGGCCTAGACACCGAGCGTGAGAGCGAGGCTGCCCGCCCCACGGGCTACCTCAGCCGAGTCGGGCCGAACGCAGCCGAGCGGGAGCCGAGTCTGGTCCAGTCCAGCCCCTCTAGCACCTTCGCCTCCCTGCGGAGGGAGGACTTCCGGTCTCTCTAGGCGCTCGGAAGACCAACTCGGTGGTAGCATCTTGTCTGTGAGTCATCTTTCGCGGTCCTTGGATTTGCACGTGGATTTTCGGATGAGATTTATGATTTCTGCCCTGGATCTGGGGGAAACCACTGCTTTGCAATATTTTCCAGGGCACTGAATTCGGCGTCTGAGCTTCCAGGAATCTGTGCTTTGTTCCAGGACCAGATAAATAGTTCTTGGCCTGGAGAGTTTACCCAGATGTGCGGGTGGGACTGGGGCGAGGCAGGGAGGGATTGGAGGTGGGGAGGGGAAGAAAAGATCGGGCAGGTCCTAAGCATCGGAGGTGAAAAGGACTCGTTGTCTCGTCCAACCACCTGCATTTTCCAGATGAAAAAAACTGAGTCCCTGAGAGGTGAGGAGAAGTTAGTAGCAGGTCTGGGATATGAACTCAGGTCCTGTAGTCTTAAAGCCCAGCGCCGCTGGTTTGGGATGAGCAAGGAACACTGTGCCCCACCCCCATCATTTATTTACGCTTCCCTCATCCCAAGACCAGACAGGTCTGAAGAGCCCAAGGGATCTCCGTTTCCTATGCCTTTTGTTGAATATATTTTCATAAATATTTGTGATTTTGCAATAAAAATATCTTGATTCATCCGTGGTATTAATCGTTCACTTTGTATTAAAAAAAATCAACATTTTTGACCTATTTCTTAATGTATACACTTTGCCGAGCCTTACTTAGCTAATATAATTACATATTATATATAATCTATATAAAAGGCAGGCATAGTGTGTGTGTGTGTGTGTGTGTGTGTATAGATAAATATATAGATATTTTTGTTGTTGGTCAGTCATGTCTGACTCTTGTGACTGATGGAGCATACTGTCCATGTGGATTTCTTGGCAAAGATTCCAGCATGGTTTGCCATTTTCATCTCCAATGGATTAAGGCAAATGGAGGTTACGTGACTTGCTGTCATAGACCCTAAGTGTCTGAGGCTGAATTTGAATTCAGCTCTTCCTGACTGTAGGTGAAGGGCTTTATCCACTATGCCATCTAACAGTGGTGTGTGTGTGTGTGTGTGTGTGTGTGTGTGTGTGTGTGTGTGTGTGTTTGTATATACATTGTCAACAGGAAATCACAACTTCATAAAACATGAGTATGAGAGATTACAGCAAAGAAGGGAGAAGACAGACAATGATCCTCTCCAGAATGTGAGTAGCATGAGAGACAGAAAAGACCAGTAGAGGTGGGGAAAAAATTCCCTCCCCAAGGGGAGAACAACTCATGAATAAGAAGACGGTAAAAGTTCCCTTGGGAACTGCTAGACTATGAAGATATAATGGTCTGCTTATCTACAATGGTTCCAGTTGCACAATTTCTCAGTTTGGTACAGACTGTCTTGTTATGCCTGTCTTGAGTTACAAGGACACACAGAGAGTTCAGCTTGAGGTGTAAATAACAAATTCTGTCAGCTGCGGGTGGGTCTCATCCTCCACACGGCAGGGCCTCTTGCATACTCTCTGTCCAGTGTTTCTGGAAAATGTCAACTCAAAAAGATAGATTCAGGGGATCCTTTAACAACAACAACAGCACACACATACACACACATCTCAAGTCTGTGTATATACTTTTCTGAGTATACATGGTGCTGACAAAGTTGGATTTTTTAGATTTCAGTATGGGAACCTCAAAGATGGGCTGCACTTATATTGTTTTCCAGACAGTGAAGAAGGTGATCAATTACTATAGAAACCGTAATTCCCTTCTGAAGATCAACCTTTACCTGGTAGGGTCCACAGCAAGGGGAGCAGCTGATTTCCATTTCTGAGAACATCTGTTGGCTTGATGATGTGACGTCTATGGGCTTCAAAAGAAAGAACACATTTCTGTGGTTTTTGCCTCGTCTTCTACCAACAATGGTATATCCAGATAAAGAAACGTAATTTCAGAGGGAATCTGTATTGGCTACAATTGTATGGGGTGTTCAAGAAGGACTAGCACCTCTGGTGTGAGTGCTTGCTGAGCCCTTTTCAGAGCTGCTCATCCAGCTGGCACTTACCTTTCTCACCCGTGACTCCAAGAAGCTATAGCATGCACATTTACTCCACTCCAGGAAAACCATCTTGACTGGCCAGGCTAAACCAGGGCAGGGAAATTAACAATGCTAATGGTGAGTTAGGAGGTGTGCCTACCCCAAGAATGTGAAGACTCCTCTTCCAGTGAAATGGGCAGATGAGAGTTTGTTCTCATGGCCATGAAGGCTTTGGGGCCAAGTTTTGAAGGAACATGTGTGTACTTTCCTGTATTTGAGAAGGAAGAGAGGAAATGGTCAGTCCAAGCCAAAGCCTTAAGGTCTTACATAAGACTGAGATTCAAAAATCATGGACTCCTCTAAGCAAAGAGAGCTTGCTGATGTTGATGAGACTGTCCCAGTTAAGATGTTACCCAGATAGCCCTTCATTGTTTTTAGTATAGAAGAACATACTGTGTTCAAAGGAATACGACATGCCCGGGTAATCTGCTTGGACAAAAACTTTTTGAACTATGAGACAATGTATCAAGGGTATCCAGGTATGTCCCTAAATGAGTCAGGTTAGCTCATCTCTTTGTTACTTTCTCTTAAACAAGATGTGAAATTCCTTGGACAAGTTAAAATCTTTGACAAAATGTAACATTGCCTTACTCCAAGTTCTTTTTGCCCTGATGATACAGCCCTTTGTTCTAGTATTTATGATGACATTTTGACAGTAATGTAGATCTGCAATTTGGCACCACATTGATGACATACATGAACTTAAATTGATTCTTGAGCTCTGCCTTTAAAGGACAACTAGGAACGATTTGATGGTGAAGCATGCCAAAAGAATGAGGCATACGTTTTCAGTCATCACTAATGTGTTGTGCTTCTTTTTTTTTTTGTTTGACTGTACTTATTTGTTACAATGGAAGGTCTTATGGGGGTACAGAGGGAAGTATTTTGGAAGTGATAGTAATGTTTAAAGAAAAGAGTATCAATAATTTTTAAAAGGAGTCTAAGGGCACTCATTCTCACAAAAGGAGGAGAGATACCACCTTCTACAAAGAAAGCAGCAGACAAGTCAGAGCTGCATTCACAAATCTGGTCCAAATTGCCAAAATTTCATAGCAAATGCTAGAACAAAGCGCCATATCAACTAGGTAAAAAATACCCTGGATAAGGCAAGTTTATATCCAGCCAATAGGCAGGAAACACAGACCTACACACCAAGGAATGAAAAACAGAGCTAGAATGAGAATTCATTCCCTGGAGGGCAGCCTGAATATCCACATAATTCAATAGGAAAGACAACTTGGGTTTACTTTTGTCATACCCTCCAATGTCCCTTTTACAAGTACCATGGATTATAGTATATAAAACTTTTTGGTGAAGCAATCATCAGAAGAGAAGAATGGTCTTGAATATTCACAGACTTGGATGTGAGTCTTCAGGTTTTTCTGTTACAGTAAATAAAACCTGACTAACTTTCTATGGCTTGCTAGTACATGGAAAGGGAAAAGAAGTATTTATTAAACACCTAGTATAAGACAGACACTAAGTATTTTACAAATATTATTTCATTTGATTCCCACAATAAACCTGTGAAGTAGGAGTTGTTATCCCCATTTTACAGTTGAGGAAATCAAGACAACCAAAGGTTAAGTTGCCCAGAGTCACACAGCTAGTAATTGAGGCTGGATTTGAACTCAAGTCTTCCTGACTCCAGGTCTAGTCCCTCTATCCACTTTGTCACCTAGCTGATTTGTAAGAGCTAAGGATCTATGTTTTGTCTGTTTGTTTTCCTTTTTGAGGGAAGACCTAGATACAAGTCAGATCCTAAAGTCCTTGGGCTTAACTCTGGATGAGAATATGAATTAAAGAGATTATTGAGAAAGGAGCCCAAGACTGAGCCCAACAGATGGGAGCCTCGGGCATCACATTCTGCTATGGATCAGATCTCTGTCTCCTCAGATGGGAAAGCTGGGTGGACCGCTGATGTCTCTGTCCTGTCAAATTCCTTCACCCTTTCTAATTAAGCTAAGTGGTTTGGTGGATAGAGCCGGGGCATGAGAGTTAGAGAGGCCTGAATTCAAATCTTGCCTCTACCATTTACTAGCAATGTAATGCTGTGCAAATTACTTAATCCCTTTCAATTTTCATTTCTTCTCTGTAAAATGAAGGTGGGGTTGATGGCCATTCTTCCAGTTTAAATTTATGTTCTTATGAATTCCTTTGCGAGAATCATAAACTGTCAGGGTTGAAAGGGACCTCAGAGACTGTCAGATCCAAAGTCTATCTGAAAAACAACTCCTACGAGGAGTTATTCAGATTCTGCTTGAAGACCTCTAGTGGGGAGAAAATTGACAACTTCCTGAGGCATTTTAGAGGCCTGAAATTGTTAGGAAGTTTTTCTTTTCTCAAGACAAATCTGTCCCTTTACAACTTCCGTTCACTGTTCCTTGTTCTAGTCTCCTAGTCCAAGCAAAACAAGAACAAGCTGTCCTTCCTCCCCAGGGCAGTTATCACATCGCTACCTTGTCTTTTTTTCTACAGAACAAACTTCTCCACTAATCCTTAGTTCTTGTAAGTAACCATGTAGTCATGGTCTTCCTACATGGTGCACTCTTCATATATCATTTTGATATTCAAAACCCTTCCCAATCTACTGCTCATCTACGTTTTGCTTGGCACTCCATCCCCCTCCATGTTTCTTCTACTCAGAGGTACTGACTTCCTTGCTGTTCCTTGAGCAAGGCATTCCACCACCCAATTCCGATTTCCTTAGCTATCCCCCATACCTAGAATTCTTTCCCTCCTTAGTTCTCTGCCTTTGGGCTTCCTTGGTATCCTGCAGCTAAAATCTTACCTTCTATAGGAAGCTTTTGTTGATCTTCCATACTGCTCCTTGTTCCCATACAAGCATTAATTGTACTACATGCATTTGGGATATATGGAAGTCTGTTTTACCCCCATGAAAAATGCAGAAAGTGCAAAGGACTCATAGGAACCCAAAAAGAATATAGAAAACATGAGACACTCAAATAGTTCATCACTATCTGGGTTGGAAAGGAATTGAACTTGGGGTTGCCTTTTTGGGCAATCCTCTGATATTTTGGTGAATCCTTCTTTCCCATCCAGTCTGTCAACCACACCCTGTGGTTTTCCTCAGAAGGCAAACATACTTTGAAGCTATAGAAGAAACAAGTCCCTTCTCATTAGACCAGCAATATCCCAAGAATTCACTGACTTTCTTCTCCAAGTAGGATTCAGTATATAAACTGACATCCTTGGGGTATATATCTAATGTTGAAGGGAAAATATATTAATAATGCTGTGTTTTTAAAGGTCTCAGGTATTCCAGAAACAATTTTATTTAATTTGTCATTATTCAATCTAGTACAAGCTTGGAGAAATGTCCAAATTGGCATAATCCTCCAAGCCCTCCAACATAACTTTCCATCCCAAAAGAAACTGAAATAACCTTTATGGCAGATTAATGACAGTCACCCAGCTGAACTCTCCCAGGATTCCCCTCCAAACAAGTTTAAAATAATGCTTCAAATCACATTTTGGAGGGGCAGAACCAACAAAAAGTCAGGGTGAGACAATTTTCCAGCCTAAGAAAATTTAAGAGTTCTGAGACAGTGGGGTGGAAGTCTGTCTGGAACTCATGTATGCTTTGGAAGCAACACCAGCCACAGTAGCCACAGCTGTAGCAGCTTTAGAAACTCAGCCTAGAGACAGTAACAGGGTCAGGCAACTGATCAGAAAGAGATTATAGGAAACCCTTTGCTGACACTGGGTATGGCTAGTATTAATTACCAACTATATTGCTCTTACACAGTTATGGATCACAGTTCCAGGGTGGAGAGGAGCATGGTCACAAGGGAGCAGGGTCCTCAGTTACAGTTCCAAGGCAAAAAGAAGCACTAGTGGCTGCAGGGGACCAGAGGTCCTTCCTGGGTAAAGGCCAGAACACAGACCAGGACACTAGTGCCCATAGCTCTCTTAGGATCACACTACCTTAGAAGCACCCACAACTTGCAGACCTCCAGAACTAACTCAAAAACAGCAGCACAAAAAACCTGAAGCTTGGGATAGTACCTCCCTAGAGAGCAGAGCCCAAATTTAACATAAAGTTCAAAAGAGAGGCAGGAAAAATAAACAAATAATAACAAGAGCAATGTTTGACTCTAAAAAAGCTACTAGAAGTGGCAGAGAAGACCAGGACATAAACTTAGGAGGAGACAACAATGTGAAAAAAGCCTCAAAGAATAATGCTAATTGGACACAAATCTAACAGGAATTCTTGGAAGAATTAAATAAGGAGATGAGTGGTGGAGGAAAATTTGGGAAAAGAAATGAGAATGAGGCAAGAAATACATTTGGTAAAAGAGGCACAAAAATTCACTGAAGAGCACTTAAAATCAAAATTGGCAAAATGGAAAAAGCGATACAAGAGTTTGCTGAAGAAAATAATTCCTTAAAAATTAGAGTGGAGGCAAGTAAAAGCTAATAACTCCATGAGATATCAAGAAAGAATAAAATATAGTCAAAACAATGAAAAAAATAGAAGAAAATATGAAATATCTCATTGGAAAAACAATTGACTTGGAAAATAGGTTGAGGAGAGGAGGTAATTTTAGAATTATTGCACTACCTAAAAGTCTTGAACAAAAAAAAGAGCCTAGTCATCATAATTGAGATATTATTAAGGAAAACTTTTCTGGTATCTTATATCCAGAGGACAAAATATAAATGGAAAGAATCTGCCAATCATCTCCTGAAAGAGATCCCCAAATGAAAACTCCCAGGAATATAATAGCCAAATTCCAGATCTCGCAGGTCAAATACAAAATATTGCAATCTGCCAGAAGAAAACAGTTCAAATACTGTAGAGCCACAGGATCACATAAGATTTAGAAGCTTCCACATTAGAGTAGAGGGCTTAGAATATGATATTCCAGGAGACAGAAGAGCTAGGATTACAACCAAGAATCACCTACCCAGCAAAACTGAGTGTAACCTTTCAGGGGAAAAATGGATACTCAATGAAACAGAAGACTTTCAAGCATTCCTGAAAAAAAGACCAGAGCTGAATAGAAAATATGACATTCAAACACAAGACTTGAGAGAAGCATAAAAAGATAAACATGAAAGAATAATTATAAGGTACTCAATAAAGTTAAGCTGTTTAGATTTCCAAATGAGATGGTACATGTAATTCCTAAGAATTTTATCATTATTAGGGCAGTTAAAAGGAGTTTACATAGACAGAAAGCATGAGTGTGAGTTGATTATGTTGAAATGATCTATTTACCAAAAAAAGAAAGGGTGAGAAAAAGGAATGCACTGAGAAAAGGGAAGGGAGAGGTAGAATGGGCAAATTTTTCTTATATAAAAGAGGTTCACAAGGAAGTGTTACTTTCTCCTTTACAATAAAGAAGGCAATACTTAAACTTTACTCTCATCATAATTGGTTCAAAGAGGGAAGAATATATATATATATGTGTGTGTATATATAATATACATATATACACTCAGTTGTGTGTGGAAATATAATTTACCCAATAGGGAAAAGAAGGGGAAGGGGATGAGAGAAAAGAGTGGGGAGAGAATGATAAAAGGGACTGTGGATTAAGGAAGGCAGTGGCTAGAAGCAAAATAGAATTTTGAGAAAAGACAGGAAAAAAAGAGAGAGAAGAAGAAAGTGAAGAAAATAGGTTGGAGGGAAATACACAGTGAGTAACCATTACTGTGAATGTGGATAGGATTAGCTCACCCACAAAATGGAAGCTGTTAGCAGAATGGATTAGAAACTAGAATCGGTCAACATATTATTTACAAGAGACACGCTTAAAAGAGAAAGACACACACAGAATTAACATAAAGGTCTGGGGTAGAATCTAATATGATCTTTCAAATGTAAAAAAGGCAGGGGTAGCAATCATGATCTTAGACAAAGCAAAAGAAAAAACAGACCTAATTAAAAAAGATAATCAAGGAAATTATATTATGTTAAAAGGCACCATAGACAATGAAGCATTATCAAAAAATTTTATTACAAGTTTCTCTGAGAAAGGCCTAACTTCTCAAATATATAATGAGTATAGAATTGAGTGAAATTTATCCAGATAAGAGCCATTCCCCAATTGACAAATGGTCAAAGGATATAAACAGGCAGTTTTTAGAAGATGAAATCAAAACTATCTATAGTCATGAAAAAATGCTTTAAAACATTATTGATTAGTGATTAAAATAATTCTGAGATACTGCCTCACACTTATCAGAAATGACAAATACTAGGGGATGAGGGGAAAGTATGTACACTAATGGTGGAACAGTGAACAGGTCCAACTTTTCTGGAGAACAATTTGGAACTATGTCCAAAGGGCTATAAAATTTTGCCTACCTTTTGACCCAGCAATACCAATACTAGGTCTGTATCTCAAAGAAATCAAAGAAAAAGGAAAAGAACCTATATATACAAAAATATCGCAGCTCTTTTTGTGATGACAAAGAATTAGAAATTAAGGGGATGCTCATCAATTGAGGAATGACTGAATCAGTTGTGACATGATTATGATGGAATACTATTGTGCTATAAGAAATGACAAGGGTGGTGGTTTCAGAAAAATGTGGCAAGACCTATATAAACTGATGCAAAACGGAGTGAAAAGAACAGGGAAATTGCTGTGCATAGTGACAACAATGTTATAATGATGATCAACTGTGAAAAACTTGGCTACTCTGATCAATGCAATGATTCAAGGCAGTTCCAAAAGACTCATGATGAAAAATGCTATGCACCTTCAGAGAGAGAATTGATCAACTCTGAGTGCAAATTGAAGTGTAATTTTCTTACTTTCTCTTTTTTCATGCTTTTAAAAAAATATGACTCATGGAAATATCTAATTTCACATGTATAATTGATGTCATATTATTTGCCTTCTCATTGGGTTAGGGAGGGAGTGGGAAGAAGAGAGAGAATTTGGAACTCAAAATTTAAAAAGAAAAGAATGTTAAAAAATAGTAAATTAGAATGTTAAAAAAAATAACATTTATAGAAGTCTTGAAAAAGGAAAAGACCACAATGTATAAAAATACTCTTTGGGTTACTAGTACAGAATAGTCATAATCAAGCCACCACAGTCTCATGCCCTTCTGGACCACTCCCTCATTCCAGGAGTAAACAAAGGGATCTCATTCCTTCCTTAGATAGCTTAATTATTTCTCAATAGAGAAAGGTGAATATTTGCTAATTAGCTCCTGGTAGGTGGGGAAGCAATGCTGTGAACAAAACAAGAGTTTTTCATTATAGAAAAATAATTAAATATCACCCTTAATCCATTTCCCTAACAAAAGCCATTTTGTCTCCCATTTATCTTTCCAACAGTATTTTCCAAGCATTTTAGAAAAGATTTTTTAAAGAAAAATAGATATAAATAAAATGTTTTTAATATGCTTCCACATTAGCAGTGGAATCTCTAGGTCAAAGAGTATGGATAGTTTAGTCACTTTACTTACATAATTAATTCCAAATCACTTTCCAAAATGGTTGAACTAATTTACCACTCTACCAACAAAGTATTAGTGTGTCTATATTTCCATGACCACTTCATCACTGACCATTCTATTTTTTTCTCATCTCTACCAATTTGCTGGAAGTGAGCTAAAACCTCAGGATTATTTTGATTAGAGTTTTTCTTCTTATTAGTGATTTAGAGTGTTCTTTCTTATATATTAGTTTATAATTCTTTTGGGAACTGCTTGTTCATATCTTCTGACGACTTATCTACTGAGAAATGACTTTTGTTCTTATTTCTGTCCCCATTGTTTATATACCATAGATAACAAACCCTCTCCAGATAAATTTGATACAAAAATTCCCCTGTCCCCTATGATTATATCACTAGATACTGAAAAGACATTTTAGAAAATCTGACAGTCATTTCTATTAAAAACTCTAGGAATAATAGGAGTGAATGAATATCTTCTTAATATGGTAAATAGCATTTATATGTAATATGAAGAAATTTAGAGGCTTTTCCAATAGAATAGGGGTAAAGAAAGGATTCATTATCACTGATAGTGCTAGAAACATGGTGCTTTAAAATAGTTCTAGAAAAGCTTATTGTAGTGATAAGACAAAGAAATTGAGGGAAGAGGCAAAAATAAAGAGAAAATAAAATTATCCCATTTTGCAGATGATATAATACACCTGAAGAACTCTAGTCAACTAGGAGTTAATGGAAATAATTAATCACTTCAGCAAAGTTATAGAATAACAAGACAAGTTCACAAAATAATAAGCATTCTTATATATAACCAACAAACCCAACAAGATGAGCTAGAAAGAGATATTCCATTAAAAATAACCACAGAAGCTATAAAATACTTGGAAATATATCTACCATGATTCATCCCAAGGCTATAAAAATTTAATTATTAAACAATCTTTGCAGGAAAAAAGATCTAAATAATTGGAGAAACATTCACTGTTCATAGGTGGGTCGAATAAATGTAATAAAAATGACAATGATATCTATAATTTACTTAATCAATGCTGTGCCAGACTCTCAAATGAATATTTTATATAATTAGGGGGGAAAATTGAAATTCATATAAGGGAAGAAAAAGTAAAAAAATCTGAAGGGCTATAATGAAAATAACGATAAGAAAGGAAATCTGTCAGTATCAGGTCTCCACTTGTACTACAAAACAGTGCTTAGTTAAAATGATTTGGTACTGATTAAATAAGAAAGAAGCCTATCGGTGGAACAGATTATATATGCAATATACAGAAGGAACAATTTTAGCAGCACAGTGCTTGATAAACTTGAATATCCTAGTTACTGGAGAAAGGACTCATTATTTATCAAAAAATTGCTGGGAAAATTAGACAGCAGTCTAGCAGCAATTACGTTCAGATCAATAGCTCACACATTACACCAAGATAAGCTCCGAATGGATACAAGACCTAGCTAGAGATAAAATGTCATGTCATAAACAAAACAGAGGAGCAAGGAAGAAATTACTGTTTGAATTTATGGATACAGAAAGAGTTCATAATTCAACAAGTGACAGAGAAGATCACAATTTTGATTAGATAAAATTAAAACAATTTTGCACAAACAAATCTAATATAGTAAAACTTAAAAGGGAAACAAATAATCGGGGGAAAATCTTTGCAATAAGTTTGTCTGATAAAGGTCTCATTTCCAAGCCACAAAAGGAACTGACTCAAATTTATAAGAATAGTTTTAAAGGTAGAAATTCAAGCTGTCAACAGTCATAGGGAAAAAACTCTAATTCACTAATAATTATAGAAATGGAAATTAAAACAACTTTGAGATTCTACCTATCAAACTTGAAAAGGGTAGGAAATGACACATGTTGGTGAGTTGGGGGGTAGGAAAATGGTACCTTAGTGCACTGTGGGTGGAACTGTAAAACTGTCCAGACATTCTGGAAAGCAATTTGCCTAGAAAGTAACTGAACTACATATCCTTTGACACAGCTATACCACTACCAGACTAATATCCCAAAAGAAATCAAAAGAAATAGCAAATGTTATACATATATGTAGCAAGAACTGTCCTCTACATGTAGCAATCAGGTATTGTCATGTGTCTCAAAGGGAAACAGAAGAGACATCTCTAACCTCTTCTTCCCCTACCTTTCTCCAAGAGAGGCTTTATTTCCTGCCAGGAGAAGTAGGAGCCTGGGGAGAGAAGCTTAGCCATTCTGCTCTGCTTTCCTCAGAGAGAGGAAACACTAGGCTTAAATGATGTCCATCTGCTCTCTTAAAAATTATTAGTGTAGGGGATATGGCTGTTGAGCTAAATTTCTGATCATAATTTCTTATTAAGGAAAGGGGAGTACAAGCTCATATCCAAGGCTTGACTCCCCACCAAATACCAATTCTACAATGAAGCCACATAGAAATTAGCAAAGAAACCCATTTATCCAAGACAATAGAAAAAACAATAATCAGAGGAAGTACACAGAGAATAGTATATTCCAGACAATACAAAGTGAAGGAGCTTTTCTACTGAGTGAGGTCATGTATCTCAAGCAAGAGAGAGTTCTATATCTCACCGAAGGGGACGTTTCTCCATAGTCTCTAATGTAACAATGGAAATAGAGACATGATAGGGACTGTTGCCTCTTCTCATATCAGCTTGATCCCAGAGTCTTTTCCTTTTGGCAGACTGAAGAGGGATTGACATCATGTATGTTCTGTCTCAAAGCTAGAAGTCAGAATCACTGGAAGCCCAGAGACTGAAGAGCCTGAAAAAACTGACAAGGCTGAAAAGACTTGAAGAGAGCAGATCTCTCCTCTTGTCAACTCTGCCCTTCACACAGGCATGGGACGTTGCTTTCCATCAACAAGGGGAGACTCCTATACCAATGGGCATTGGGACTCGGATTACATGTATAAAAAATATTTATATTGGCTCTTTTACTTTTTAATGGCAGGCTTTTATCACTGATATTTGATGCAAAGTTTTCTCCACCCCTACCCGCTGCAGGATATTTTTTGCTTCTCATTTTAACTAAGTTGATTTTATTTTATGCTGAAGTTTTTTCATTTTGGGTAATAAAAGATATCAATTCGGTCCTTTGTGAATGTCTTTATCTTTTGTTTGTTAAAGAAATTCTTGAAGGGGGCGGAGCCAAGATGGCGGAGTAGAAAGACTCACCTATGCTAGGTCCGAACCCACAGCCCATAGATTTCCTGTAAAAAGAACTCCTGACAAATCCTGGAACAGTGGAAGCCGCGCAGCAACACAGTGAAGGAGATTTCCGTTGCAGAGAGCCCTGAAAAACCGACCGTAAAGGTACCCCGGATGGGAGCGGAGTCCACCCCTCCCCCGGCCCTGGCCACAGAGCCCTGCCCGGCCACGCGGCACTGAGAGGAGCGAGCAGAGCCCAGCAGGCGTCAGGGACCTGATTCTCCAGCAGCTGCGAAGGTCCCTCCACCCACAGACGCACAGGTCAGTGAGAGAGACGGGCTAAGAGGGGAGCGGGGGATCTCCGGGACTCGGACCCCCTGGGAA
>CM053772.1:46393522-46420979 GCA_028658325.1 Potorous gilbertii | reverse complement strand
GGGATGATAGAAGAGAGGGCAGATTGGTGATATGGGTAATTAGAAGGTCCAGTGTATGGGGGAGGGGGGAGGGCACAAATGGGGAGAAAATTTTGGAACCCAAAATCTTGTGAAAATGACTGTAAAAAGTTAAATAAATTTAAGAAATAAATTAATTAATTAAAAAAAAAAAAAAGAAATTCTTCCCCTTACTCAAAATAACTAAAAACTGCATAAAATATTTGGGGAATCTATCTAACAAAACACACAAGATGCTTGCATAGATTCAATTACAAAGTGCTCCTTAAAGAAATAAAGAACAACTTAAATAGCCAGAGGAACTCATGTCCAAATGTAATAAGAATGGTAATATTGTCTAAATTAAGTTACACTTTTATGGTATATTATAGAACTCAACAACAGAAAGAAAAACAACAAAATTCACTTGGGGAAACAAACTATCAAGAATATCAAGGGCAATAATAAAAAAAAGAGGCAAGAATGAAGGGGAAATAACACTTTTAGGCCTCAAACTATACTATGAAACCGTAGCCATTGACATAATTTGACATTGGTTAAAAAATAGAGAGGTAGATCATTGTAACAGATTAAGCAAGAGAACACCAGAAACAATGCAACTCAAAGCCCAATATCCACAAAGGCAAAAAAAAAAATTATTTAGAAAATAATTCCCTATTTGATTAAAAATTTCTGGGAAAACAGTTTGGCAGAAACCAGGCATAGACCATCACCTTATAACATATTCCCCAAAATTCAAAATGAATTCATGACTTTAATATTAAAGATACTATCATTAAAAAATTAGCGAAGAAGCAGGTCATATATCTTTCACAACCAGATGTTTTCCTAGTCAAACAAGAGATAGAGGCAATTATAAAAAATAAATAGGTAGGTTTTTTTTTTACAAGAAATTAAAAAGGGGTTTGTTTGAGCAAATTTAATGCATCTGGGAAAAGAGAGGAAGTGATCAGATGGGGAAAAATCTTTGTATCAAATTTCTCTGATAAGGGTTTGGTATCTAAGATACACAGATAACTAACTAATATGTGTGTGTAAGTGTACATATATATATGCAAGTCATTCCCTACCAGATAAATGATCAAAGGATATGAACAAGCAGTTCTCAAAAGAGGAATTAGAAACTATTAGCAACCATATGAAAGAATAATCCAAATATCTACTAATAAAATAAATATAAGATAAAGCAACCCTAGGTTTAATTCATAGCCAGTGAATTGGTACAGATGACAAAAGATGGAAATAATAAATGCTGGAAGGGTTGTGGGGAGATAGGAACACTAGTGCATGGTTGGTGGAGCTGCAAATCAGCACAACCATTTTACAAAGCAATTGAATTATTCTACTAAAGTGTCTATAATATCCATACCCTTTGACTTAGAGATTCCACTACCTAGCATATGACCCAAAGAGATCATTGATAAGAAAATTCCTACAAACACCAAAATATTTATAGCACCACTTTTTTTATTAACAAAGAACTGAAAACAAAATAGATTTCCACAATGGAATAGTTAAATGACTTGTGATACATATTAGACTGTGGTATAACAAAATATTAAATATGACTACAAAGAAGCATGGAAAGATTTATGTGAACTGATGTAAAATAATCAGACCAAAGAAAATGATATATACAATGTTCATAATAAAATTGTAAATGGAAAGAAAAACCATGACAAATAATAAAAACTGAGTGTTATTATATTATAAAGAAAAAGAGTGGCCCCAAAGAAATATAAGAAGAAACTGCCACTCCACTGCTTTGTACATGTAGAAGGCCCCAAAATGTGGAACATTGTATGTGTTTTCAGACTTTTCCCATGTTTTTATTGGCTTTGCTGGGTTTTTCCTCTTCCTCTTTTTCTTTAAAAATATTCCTTCTTATATGTTGCAGCTCTCTGGTAAAAGGGAGGAGAAGAAATATTGGGAGAAATTTTAGTGATCTAAAATCAAAATATATCAATAAAAATTTATTTAAAAAATAACCACCACAGCAAAAATTCTCTTCCAGCAAGAATTATGATAGGTATCTTGTTCTTTAATTTTTTTTAATATGGTGTGATGTTTTATATTTTGGTTAAGTATCTATTTAGAGTTAATTGTGATATATAGTATAAGTTGCTGGTATAAATTTAACTTCTGCCAAACAGCTTTTCAGTTTTCCTAGCAGTTTCTATCAAATAGAAGCCCTTCCCCCAGTAATTTATGTTCATGGTTTTATCAAACCATGAGATAACATTTTCACTTGTATCTGGTTTTTATTTGTCTCATTAAAACCTCTGGAGTTTTCCTATTTTGTTCTGTACCTACTCATTTTTTAAAAACTCTTCAGATCTTTTCCACAAGAACTATTATGTATCTATACCTCTCTTATTTTTTATTCAAGATATTAAGTTTTTAATTTAGATGAAGATTTTTACATTTCTTCCTATTAAATTTCATCTTATTGTATTTGGTCCAATGTTTTAGGTTGTTGAGATCTTTTTACCTCCTAACTACCATTAAGCATGTTAGCTGTCCCTCCCAGCTTTGAGTCATCTGCAGATTTGATAAGCACATCATCTATGACTTCATTCCAGTCACTAATAAAAAGACTAAAACAGTTTAGATCCAAGGACCAACCCCTGGGACATTTCACTAGAAAACTCCCTCCACGTTGACTTGAAACTATTAATGACTGTTCTTTGGGTGAGGTCGCCCAGCCAGTTCTGAACCCTTCTAACTGTTCTGTGCTGTCTAGATCATAAAACCCTCCATTTTGTCTGAAGGACAGCATAAAAGACTATCAAATGTGATCTAAAAATCTAATAAATTCTTAGTAGAGCATCACTTTGATCTATCAAATATCCCTGCCAGAAAAAGGTAGTTTGATATGACCTTTTTTTCTTTTAACAATAAAATTTTCTCGATATTCATATCCCTTCAATAACCCATTCTAGAATTTTGGCAGGAATCTCTAGTCTATGATTTGCAGACTCTACTCACTGTCCTTTTCTGAAAATTGGGACATTTTAGAAATCTATTTTGGATGGAAAGGGTAATAGAAGGGAGGACAGACTTGAGAAAGGGGTGGATGGGGTGCATGTTGTCCTGGGGTGGGGGTGGGGAAACATGCGGAGAAAATTTTGAATTCAAATTCTTGTGGAAGTGAACGTTGAGAACAGAAAAATAAATAATACATTTTAAAAAAAGAAAATTGGGACATTTGACTTGCTCTAATCTTTCAGCAATCCCCATCCTTACTTCTCAATACACATTCACAAGCAGCTTAGAAACTGTAACTTTCAGATAACAGAAACAATTTCTTCTGTACCTGGGATCTAGTTCATTCAAGTCTGATGTCTTGAATTAGTTGAGGACGGTTAGGGATTCTCTTATTACCTCCCTATTTATCATGGGTTTGAACTCCCTATCAGTCATTTCTGTTCTATCCTTTCTAACCTCCAAGTCATTCTCCTTGCTAGAGAAAAAAGAAGTGAAGTCTGAGGAGAGTCTGCTTATTAAATTTTTAATAGCACCCATATGACTTATCAATTACTTCCTTGTATTGCTGTTATGTGTGTACATGTGAGATATATCTTTACTTCTGCTGTACTGTCTAACCCTTTGGTGTTCCCATAGCAGATACATAATAAATACCTGTTGAATGAATGACTAACCTGACATCCTGGAGTTAGTTCCTGAAGTCTAGCAGACTTCCCAGATTTTTGAAGGGAAGGGTAAGAAGCTATGATCTCAACCTTGACATAAATTCTTCCCTTCTCTCCACCTCTCCACACTTTCCTTCCACAAAGGGGATCTGTTTCTCAGAGCAAGGACAACTGGAGGTCACGAGATATGAGGGACAGCTCAAGCCATGACTCCTTACATACCTTTCCTGTGATGGGAGTTGATAACCCAGGAGGAGGGGCTCTCCTGTGAGTTGGAAATGAATTGGAGAGAAAGGGAGAAAGAGGACAGAACTTAAGTTTGATTCTGGTCAGCTGTTGGGTCAGGAGAGCAAGTAGGCAACAGATACCCTAGAGATAAGTGACTTTTAGTGAGGTATGAGAATAGGAGAAGCTGCTCCTGATTGGGGAAGGGAGGTAGAAGGATTGTTTTGGGTTTTTGTGGAGGCTGTTGTAAGGGTGGAAAGTTGGTGAAGCTCTTGATGATGTCAGGGGGATGGAGGGGCTCTGGCTGTTGGGGTTGGTTGTCTGAAGAGTGTCTGGCTGAGGCGGGAAACAATTCCTAGGTGGTCCTGGGTGTATGAGTGGTGCTGGGTTAGGGAAATGGAGAGGGTAAATCTTTTAGGCTCTTCTAGTGTCTTTTCACAACCTGCTTCCTAGGTATTAGTAGAAGCCCTGAACTCTCTCCTAGTATTGGCTGGAGGGAAGTTTGAGGTGGAGATAGAATCCTTCTGTGGGAAATCAAAAGAATTGTGATTGCAATAAGCTTCTTGAGTACAGTGTTGTCCAGTAGCCAGGTGGGTGAAAAGTCTGTGGGGGAGTGAGGACTTTCTTGCTTCAATGGACGCCCAGGCTCTTATGTAAGCACTTAGTTGGCTATGGACTCTGCCCCTGGAACAGAGTTCAGTGATGTCACATCTCTTTAACTGTAATCCCAGGTTTCCTGGGCAGTTTGAACACAGCAGGGTAACAGGCAGACATGGGGTGAGTGTCTGGGGGAGTGATGGTGAGAACTGGGTTAGACCTAAGGACCCCTGCTGAGGGAAGACGGAACCAAGCATAGGCTTGGGATCTGCGGAAGGTCCAGATGTTTAGACCAAATGTCTAAATTGGGAAATTTATTTCCTGACTTGGAAGCAGTTATTGCTAATAAAGCAGCTAAGCTGTGCACCAAGATGTAAGGATGTCAGGCTAGGGGAGGGAGAGGGAAGAGGGGTGTGGATGGTAGTAGATTGCTTCTCATTGGTTTTGTGGCTGTGGTACCATGATGAAAACAAGTCCTAGAGCTTCCTCTGCTGGGGAGAGATTGTGAGGAAGAGAAGTGTGACTTGGTTGGGATAAGTGGCCGTTGTTTCTTTTGTAGGTCTGAACTGGTACAACTGACCAGGATGGAATATGCAATGAAGTCCCTCAGCCTTCTTTCTCCCAAGTCTCTTTCCAGGTGAGACTTGTCCCTATTCAAATTTATCTTAACAATTCCCTGAGCTATATGCCCACAAGAAGGCACATAGTAAGCAGATCTTGCCTTCTAGCAGCTTATTTATGTTCTGATCCAAGCAAGGTGAAGTTCACCATGGAAGTCTTCCTGAAGTAAGTCTGGAATAGACTTCAGAAGGAAGGGAGATGTCATTTGGCTGGAAAGAGAGGGGAGGTGGTTAGAAGTTGGGAGAAGGTAAGTAAAGAAGTTGGGAATTATAGAGAGGACTCATCCTTACTTCCTATCTGACTTTCCAGTTGGGTAGCAGTAAATGCCTCTGTGGTGACACAGCAATTGTTGACTGAAACGAGTCACATGACCAAAGCCCGACCCTACCGTGTGAGCAATGCTGATCGGAGTGTTCGGAAGGGGATCATGGCTGATAGTCTCTTAGACCTCAGTCACAAGGTGAGAGGCCATGTTAGACAGGCTCATCTTGCTATCTAGTTGAAACAAATTAGCTTTTATATTTAGAATATTGTTTAAGTGAAGTGGAGATTCCATGTTCTCGTCTCCATCTCTATACACAGAGTGACCTGTGCCTACTTGAAACCCAACCCACCTCAGACTAAAGGTGGGTTAAGATCTTTTGCTGTTTGTTTTAGAACAGGAAGGAACCTTGTGTGAATCAATTTTAAATCAATCTCTGTATTTCTCAGATTAAAAAAAAAAGCTGAGCCAGGTCCTCTCATCTCATGCTTATAGGGTTCTTTCCTTTTTCTATTTTCCTTGTATTTGTTTGTCAATGTGTCATAGTCCTCCTAGGAGAACAAAAGTTTCTTGAGGGCAGGGTCTTCAAAAAATATCTTATTTTGATTGATGACACTTGGTTCTTATAAGACTTTCATTTCCACATTTATCTTTATTTATATGGATTTGATCCCTTGAAAGAGAGATTAGAAAAGGAAGGAGAAGCCACAATTCAACAAACCCAACAAATATGTTAGGTATTTCACAACATGTACAATATTCTACCCACATAATACCCTTTCCCCTCCAACTTCCAAAGAAAAGAGAGAGGTGCATTTTTCAACTCTTCTCTAGACCTAGTGTAATCATCATAATTTCAAGACTGAATTTTTTTTCTTTTCTTTTTTTCCCATTATGGTCATGTGCATATTTTCTTGCATCAGTTGCTAAGTCTTGGAGAGACCATTCTTGTCTTTATTAGACCTAGTGCCTTGAACATCTTAAATACTTAAATGTTTGAATTGAGTTAGTGACAGAGGTGAGACTAGTACCCAATCTCCTGACTTTCAGTTCTGTTCTATAGAAGTTTTTTAGGCAAACTATTACTTACTATGGTCAAGTTCCTTCCACAACTGCAGGAAGAAAGCCCTTTGGTCTAAGTTTGGTGTGAGGAGGAGCCTTGGGAATCCCCTTTAGACCAGAGGTTCTTTCCTTTTTGTGTGTCATAGACCTCTTTGGCAGTCTAGTGAAGCCTATGGATTACTCAGAATGATGTTCTTAAATATGTAACTACATGATTAAAGGAAATTGAATATATTGAAATACAGTTATCAAATAATTTAAAAATTTTTTTTATTAAATCCCATATGAAGAACTTTTGTCTTTGACTCTTAAAAAGTTAGTTAGATTAGGCGACCTTTTGAAATTTGTCGATAACGACATCTAAGTCTGAGCAGTATCCCAAACTCTGTTTACATTACTTGCCCTTGGAGTACTTCTGGACTAATGGTAGACTCCATGAGGGAATTATCTTAGTCTACTTTTCTGGTGGTGAAAGAAAATTACATGAAATAAATAGTAAGCATATTGTAGACTAGGTATCCAGGGACAAGTTCTGGTCCTGATTTTGTTGTGGTTACCAGTTGTGACTCTGGGCAAGTAGCTCAAGTTCTATATACTTTTCATATCTTCATCTGTTAAATGGGGATAAAACTGGACTATATCTAAAGTCTCTTCTATCTCTATAGCCTTATCCTCAAGGAGAGAGTTTCCAGCCAACTGGCCAGGATTAAGGAGGATGTACATCTTAACTTCCCTAAAGAATGGTACTTTGTGTAAACCTTGGTCATATCAGGGTCCTCTGCTCCTTGGATCCTTGGGACCCTTTTCATCCTTAGTCAACTGGTTTAATTTCCACTTAATGTCCATCCTGTAGAAGGATAGAACTCTAGGGTTGGGAAGATCTGAGGCTTAGCCATCCTTATCAGAAAAGAATTATTGGCATAAAACTAGAAAGAAACCTTAAAGTGTCATCTAGTGCCCCTTACTTCCTAGCGGAAAAAAGAGAAGGGAGTGATTTTTTTTAACCCCATCAGGTCTCGGATAAACCCCATCACCACAGTTGCTGAAGTTGAACTACATATCCTAAAGTCTTTTCCAGCCTTAAGCCAAGGTAAAATTTGAATCCAGTTGATGACTCTAAAACCAACTGTCTTTGAAGTACACTACATTGTCTCTTGGCTTTGAAGAAGACACAACAAATGCCAGTTAGGGTCTGCAATTCCCCTAGTTGGGGAAATCCTGTACCTCCCTCATAACTGTGGGGTATTCTTTTGATGCTGAAGGAAGATACTAAGGAGCTCCAGATTGATTATAGGCAATAGTTTAATAAATCCTTATGAATACTTACAAAACAGGGGCAATCTTTGGTACGGAGCAGTGGTCAGATGGTTCAGTGGATCCTTGCAAAAAAGCCCCCCAAAATCCCTATAGAGATTATAGAAAACAGATGAAAGGAGGAAGAGCTAGAGAGTGCATCACTACTAATTGATGGATATTTTTGGTTTTCTGCTTAGTAGTGAGCTTGGGCATTAAGCCAATGTTGTGCTCAGACATAAGTTTGTGTATTGATCATGTACTAGTCACATATATCTCATGATATTCTTGTGACAGCTTTCACTGGTCATAGTATCTTAAGTTATGAATCAGTCTAAGTTATGATTCAGTGTCTAAGCTATGATTTTTAACAGGTCACCATGTCTAGATTTCCACTTTTCATAGAGTTTGTTCTATGACTTTTCACTTATTACTGTATTTTATGGCTTTTCCCCAGTAAGAACCCTATAGTCACATTATTCCTTTTTCCCTTTCTTCCTCAGAGAATTCTTATATATCTTCTTTTATCCTCATTCTATAAAATTATATAATTAAAATTAAGATGAATAAGGCCAATAACATATGCTTCTTGCCTTCCTCTTAAAGGAAGAGGGCAAGGGGAGTATAATTATCTGCCCTTTCCCCACAGTCAAGAGTTAAGCCCCTTTTCTCCTCAAAGCTTCTTCTAGACTACAAAGGAAACTCTACAACACCTCAGCAAGTCTGGCTATATTCTAGTTGTCAAACACTGTTTGATCAGTTACCTTAAGGGGAATTCTCCCCCTCCACCTTTTTCCCCTCCCCTCAAGTTTCATTTTGGAGCCTGTATGCACCACACTCTTAATGTGATTCTAGTTAATGCTGTTTTTGTTTGGGTAATCCCAAAGTCCCATACTAAAGCATACTTAGAGTAACCTGTGGTTCTAAAGTCCTGAGTGACTTATTCACTGTTAGCATGGGTTAGAGGCAGGACTTGAACCCATATCTTTTGGACTCCAAGGAGAAGCCTCTATACCAAGAGTACTAGCCTATCACAAATTGGTACACATGGCACAAGAAGTGATGACTGACTGCTTTCTTTTTCCATATCTGATAAGAATGTTTAAAAAAAAAGCATAAAAATAATAATTAAAATAAATAAATAAAAAGCATACTTGAATCTCTTGGTATAGAGACAAAGAGACGGACATATAATGCCCCCAATTCTGACAGGATCAACAACTATTACATAATATGACTAGCTCAAATCCTATTTAATATACTGTGCTTAAGAAGGCAGAAGCTTGCGATACATCTTGGACCACAATTGCAATAATAACCCTTTAAGGTTTGCAAAGTGCTTTATATAGTTTCATTTTCTTCTCATAAGAACCTTGAAAGGCAGGTACTATTGATCCCTATTGTACAGATGATGACAACCAAGGCAGACAACAAATTCCCTAGGGTCACATAGTGTGTGTCTGAAGATAGATTGTGAATTTAGGTCTTCTTGATTTGAGACAGCACTCAAACCACTGCACCATCTAGCTGCCTTTAGAAAAATTATGAACAATTCCAGCGGTGAGCTGAAGACAGTTGGGGTTTAGCTTCTGAACTCCTTTTTTACCTTAGCAACTCTCCTAAACATTGCTTGCACAGCCAGTGTGCAGAGACAAGCGTGGATTCTGGAAACAGAAGTGGATGTGGATTTGTTTCTCTGTATGCTACTTTCTAACCTATCTCATGTTTTTCAAAATTGACATCTTGGTTAATTTCAGTTACTTCTACATAAATATCAAACATATTCCTCCACCACCACTTCCCTCCCATCCAAAGTAAATATTGGCAACATTGTAAATAGAATTCAGAAAAGGATTCACTTCCTAGTTAAAGAAACATTGTCTACATTATTAAATCTGGTAACTTTGTTCAAGTAAGACTTATTACAACTAAGATAGTAAGAGTGTTGGACTTAAGAGTTGGGAGGTCAATCTATCTTGGTTCTATCCCATTTCTCCCTTTGACTGGCTTTATAGTCTTGGACAAATCTATTCCTCTTCCTCCCTTAAAGGGACCTGTCTAGCTTATTTCTCTAATACAAATATGTAGCAGTCGAAGTTATTTAAGACCCTTATTGTGTGGAAATGATTGCCATATCGATTTACCTCCCACCAAATCTTTCCATTGGACTAGAGTTAAAATGATAGGAGGCTCAACATGAGGTAGAGGTGGGGTAGAATTTCTAGCAGACTAAAAGGAAGATACTGGTTCCTCTCCACCCCGCTTTCCTTTTTGGCAGCCACTAAATATATATGACTTCATTTAGCAAAATACTAACATGTAAAATTTTTGTAAGAAGCTTAATTCATAAACTCAGATTTTATGCATTTGTATTTTTTTAAATAGCATGAATAGACATGGAAAGTATATCCTTGTTCATACTTTGAAGTTTAAGAACTCCTCCTCTCTTGGCTACAAAATTATATTAAAACCTAGGTGGAATTTCAAACATACTAAAATATTGTCTTGAGTGGGGGAGGGGCTTTATGTATGATTCTTTGAAGGTTTAGCCAGCAAACTATATTATGGACAATACTGTTTTCTATTATGTGTTTGTTTCAATACTTTTTTATGACATAGTAGTTTCATGTCTCATACGCCCATAGCCAATAGTTTCTTTTGCTTTTTCTGGACATCTAACTACATAGTTTATAGATAACAGCCAGCATTTACATAGTGCCTACTCTCTGCCAAAACTAAATGCTTTACAAATTTTATCTCATTTGATCCTTACAACAGCCTTGAGAAGTAGGTACTATTAATATCCACACTTTACAAATGAGGAAACTGAGGCAAACTGTAATTAATTGACTTGCCCATAGTCACACAGCTAGTAAGTATTTGAGACTGATTATGAACTCAAGTCTTCCTGACTCTAGGACCAGTGCTGTATCCACTGTGCCACCTATATGATGGAAAGCTTTAGAGCTGAAAAAGATCTTAGAGACCACTTAGAGACTGCCACTTTTCATCTTTATACCCCCCAGCACTTAGCACTTCTGTTGAACTGAATTTCATTCTAGTCAATTCCTTGACTTCTGTTAAGGATGGGAAGGGAAGCAGGGGAAAAGAAGAGGAGAAAGATCTGGTCATATTTATGCCTCTCTTTTCCTAGGTACAAGAAGCTCTGTCTGTGGTAGGCACCTTCTCCCTGGCTTTGGAAGAAGATGGTACTGTCATAGAAACAGAAGAATATTTCCAGACACTAGATGAAGGCACAGTTCTCATGGTCCTAGAGAAGGGGCAGAAATGGCGACCAGCATCCAACCAGGTAAACCAAGCAAGAGGGACATGAGGGGAAAGAGAAGATAAAACTCTAGTGGTGGAAAAAGGTGTCTGCTAACTGCTCTTATCCATATTTTAACTAACCAGTTACCTCCTGTGACCTGTAATGCTCATTTTAGGAGTCTGGATATCAACTCTCACTTGCTCAAAAGCCCTCTAAGAGGATGGACGTGGCTTCTGTGACCTTTGACTTATACAAAGCAAGGCCAGATGACTTCATTGGCTGCCTGAATGTAAAAGCAACACTGTATGGCAACTATACTCTGTCCTGTGATCTGCACTGCTATGGGGCCAAGCGTATTGTGAAGTGAGTAGCTTTGGGGAAGGCAGTTCAGCTTCCCCAGCACATTTACCTACTTCCAAGTTTTGTTCTTACTTAGCTTGATGAGTATTTGCACAGCTAACATGACCAGAGTACTATCCTGGATGCTGAGATACAAAAGCATAAGTAAGATACAGTCCCTGACCTAGCTGCCCAGCCAAACTGGCTGCCTGGTTGTTCCTCAAATATGACATGACACATATGCTACCTGGGCGCAGGTACACTACCTACCTTCCTCACCACCTCCTTAGAATACCTTGCTTCCTTTAAGGCTCAGCTCAGTCCAATTGTCTCCCCTTCCTCTTTGTTGTTGTTCAGTCATTTCAGTAGTGCCCAACTCTTCACAATCCCATTTGGGGCTTTGTTGGCCAAGAGCCTCAAGTGGTTTGCCATTTTCTTTTCCAACTCACTTTACATACGAGGAAACTGAGGTAAGCAGGATTAAGTGACTTGTCCAAAGTCACACAGTTAATAAGTGTCTGAGGCCAGATTTGAACTCATAAAGATGAGTTATCCTGATTCTATCCACTACACCACCTGGCTGTTCTTTCCTGATGCTACTTTGCATTTTCCTGTCTATATGCATGTAAGCATCTAAGTAGATGGTGAGTGAATAGTCTTGGACTAGAATCTGAAAGAGTAGAGTTCAAATCCTTCTTCAGATTCTAGATATATGACCCTCAGAAAGTTACTGAACTTCTTAGCTTCAGTTTTCACATCTGTAAAATGGGGTAATAACAACACCTACCTCACAGATAGTTAGGTTCATAACATATGTAAAGTGCTTTACAAATCTTAAAGCGCTACTATATATGAAGTAGCTATGATGATGATGTTATGTTGTAGCGACCTAGTAAAACCAATCAATAGGGCATTAAGTGACTACTATAAATTCCTTGAAGTTAAGACTATTTAATTTGTCTCTGTATTCCTAATGTCTTACACTCAGTAGGTACTTAATAAATTGTTTGAAAGAGTTTTATATTCTAGTTGAAGAGACAAGATGTTCATTTTCTCTCTTGAGTATAACTGGGGGCATGTGGGTGATTAAGGCAGCAAGTGCCTTAGATTAGTGGTGTCCAGCTCCAGTAGAAGTAAGGACCACTTCTCCATAGATAAGGGTCCTTGCAGGCATCATATTGACTTTGTTTTAAAATGTGATGTCACCAATTTTCTTGTGTTTTTATCCATTTCATTAAATGTTAACCAAACATCTGAATCTGGTTCTGCAACCTGAAGTGTTGGCCACAAGCTTGACATGTCTGCCTTAGATCATAGAGGGAGAGCTCCCTATGAGCTGGCGAGACAGAAAGAGGCTCCCCTAGATAAAGTGTCCTTTAAGCTGAGCCTTAGAAGGAGTTAGGTTGATAAAATGAAAGGGGGTAAGGGGGCCATAAGGAGTCTCCCCAAACTTAAGAGATCTTCATCATGACAGATTTGTGAGTTTACCTGAGAAGGGCATGTCTGAGCGTATTGTTGTCCAGGAAGTTGTCCTAAACCTGGCACAAATGATCTAGTACCAACAAAACCCAAAGAATGGGCTTACTTCACTCAGACTCATACTGGTATTGAATCTAGAAGAAGGATCCCTATTAGTGGTTTCTGGTTCACTTGGATGAGCTTCTGTTGTTTCCCTTTCCCCCATGGAGATGATGCTTTCATGAACATATAGTACAGACCCATCAAATCTGAGGAGATATCAGCCTCTCCCCGCCTCCACAGGCAGCCTTCTATTTCCAGGGGATTACTAGAAACCACCTCACCAGGACAAAGTCTTCAATTATGAATGAAAAAAAATCATTAGCTGCCTACACAGGAGCAGGGCTCCTGTCCATCAACATCCCCTAACTCCCAGTGGCTTTTACTTCTTTCTGCTCCATAACCTGAGAATTTCCTCCTTGAAATCCTGGTTGCTCCTTCAACCCTCTTTCCTCCCTTCTATAAAGGCCTGGGTACATCCTACTTTAAAAGCTATGGGGTTTTTTATTCCCTCCTTCCCTCAATATCCCTGCTGGTCCCTTGACTTTGAAAAGCTTTGCAGAAGTCACTTATCTTGATTGTTATTCCAGAATGTAAAGGATGTTACTTGAAAGTGCTCCCCTGTGCCCAGGCCAAGGCTGTATTGTACATTGCTTGGCTGAATGGGCGGTAACCAGGAAGAGCCTGGAGTCTGGGGCCCCAAAGCCTGCACTCAAATTTGCTCTGATGGAAACAAAGGTTCACCTTATGCTGGATATTGACATTCAGCTAAGGTCTGAAGATTTCCCTCTGTTCACAGCAGGCATTCTTAGGGGGTGTGTGTGTGTGTGTGTGTGTGTGTGTGTGTGTGTGTGTGTGTATGTGCGTATATGTGTGTATGCGTGAGTGTGTGTATATGTGTGCATGTGTGCATGCATGTGTGTGTGTGTGTGTTAGATCATTTGGTGAAGCCTAAGGACCCTTTCTTAGAATAATGTTTTTAAGTGAATAAAATAAATATATAAGATTACAAAGAAAACTAATCGTATTGAAATAGTTATTAAAATATTAAAAACAAGTTCATGGATCCCAGATTAAGAACACCTGGTTTAGAGAGGCCTGGGAGGAAAAGATCTAATGGAACTCAGGTTCATTAGAAGCAGTAAGTCAGCAAACATTTATTAAGTAATCACTATGTGCCAGGAAATATGAAAAGCGCTGGAGAAACAAAGAAAGGCAAAACAATTCCCATCCTCATGGACCTTATATGCTAATGGGGGAAAGTACATGCAAACAACCATGTACATACAAAATAAATTGGAGGTTATCTCAGAGGGAAGGCACCAGCATTAAGGGGGACACAGAAAGTTTTCTCAAAAAGAAAAAGAAGAAAAAAAACCATTCCAAGTATGAGAGACAGTCAGAAAAAATGCAGGGAATTAGAAATTAAGTATCTTACGCAAGACACAGTAAAGAAGCCAGTCATTGGATCTCAGAGTATGTGTGTGGGGTGGGGGTGGGGGAGAGGGAAGGTAGGCCAGGGCCAGGTTATGAAGGACTTTTGAAAGCCAGGAAATAGAATATTTTGTCCTGGATATAATAGGTAGCCACTGCAATTTATTGAGTATGGGGAGTGGGGTGGGTCAGGGCGTGGAAACGGTATGTATTTTAACATCAGTCTGACAGCTGGGGGAGGACAGACTGGAGTGGGGAGAGGTGTGTGGCAAGCAGACCAACCAGCATGCTATCATAATAGTCTAAGCATGAGGTGTACTGTACCAGGGGAGGTGCAGTGTCAGAGGAGAGAAGAGGGCATATAGAAGAAATACAGTGAAAGTGGAATCAGTGGAATGTGGTAATGCACTGGGTGGCCACAGGGGAGGTGGCGATAGTGTGAGTTGAGGATGACATCTAGGTTTTAAGCCTGGGTCACCGGGAGGATGGTGGCATCCTTGACAGTAATATGGAAGTATAGAAGAGAGAAGGGCTGGATTTCAGTTTTGGACATGTTGAGTTTAAGATGTCTGACACAGGACATCCAGCTCAAGATGTCCAATCTTGGTGATGTGAGACTGGAGGTCAGAAGGGAGATTAGGGCTAGATCAATAGTTCTCAGACATGATCTGAAGTGTTTTTCCTCCTTCCAGCACTGCCCTTCAAGTGAACAAATGTCTTTTCCCCCCTTTCTCCTCCCTACCCTCTCTACTCAGGGAAGTTCTTCGATATGCACTCTTCAGCATGCAGGCCACTGGTCATGTCCTTCTGGGGACTTCCAGCTTCATGCAACACCTCCTTGAAGATACAGAAAAGCCACAGTCTCTTGAGGGGGGCATACTACCTCTCCCAACAAAGCTCATGCTCCCTTCCCTTTCAAAAATGCTACAGTGAAGCCTCAGGCCAAACACTGAACTGCTGAGAGCCCAGAGTGCTTATGACTGCCTGGGAATATTTTCACTAGGATTTCTGCCAGTCTCCTAGTCATCCTTTCCACTCTCTCGCCATTATACCACAAAATCAGAGGAACAGTGGAAGCAATGGGTTTGTACTGAAGGGGAAGTTGTGGGCTTTCTTTTTCATTTTTCCCTCATCTTGGCCCCAGAGTCTGGCCAACCCTTTGCTTGGTCTGAGTGACCTATGCTGTAAGTCATAATCCTCTGGGACCCATGATTTCTGTAACCCATGTCCCTGAATATGCATTTCCCTTCTTTTGTCTCATTCTAACATTGCCTCATGTTATCATAAATTAAACCCACTATGATGGGATACATTTGTAACATGTAACTTATAGAAATTACAGCTTCTTTGTCTCTTTTCTTGCCAACTCTGTGCCTGTGTGTGGATCTACAGGGTTGGGTGACTATGTAAGTGGAGACCCATAGGCTGTGAATTTGATAGCAACAAATTGGAACCACTCCCTGCAGTCACTAGAATGAGAACTTCTGGAATTGGAGGAGTTTCAAAAAGAGGAGACTGAATCAGCCTCTTCCCATTTCAATTCCCTCCTGTGGTGGCAAATGCTTATGTAATGTGTACTTAGGTGTTAAGCTAAGCGACCGCATTACAAATGAGTGACAAGGCGATCCCACCCACAAAACAAGTGTTTCAAAGCAGGTTTATGAAAGATTTTTCTTTGTGGCTAGATAGAGACAGGAGTAGGATGCTATGGGGCTTGCTATCTGTGTCCAGACTGGGGTGACAGTATGACCAACCTCCAGGTTGAGGTGGTATGAGGGTATCAAAGATAGCACCCCAGACTTGTAAAAACTGTTGCAGAGTGAATTGAGCAGGATCAGGAGAACTTTATACAATGACAGCAATATTGAAAAAACAAACAAATGTGAAAGATTTGGAAACTGATCAACACAGTGAGCAACCACAATTCCAGAAGACTGAAGGCGAATCACACTGCTCACCTCCTGATGGGGAGCGAAGGATTCAGAATGCACACTGAGACATACATACATTTTTCTCTGGGGGCATGGCCAATGCAAGAATTTATTTTCTTTGGCTGTATACATATTTGTGTCAGGTCTTGTTTTTCTTGTTTTCTTATTTGAAATGGAGGTGGAAGAGAGAGGATATGGATTTGAAAATAGATCTGAAAATAAAATTTAATTAAAGTTTTGTTTAAATACTTGGCAAAAAAAAAAGTTGCTTCCTTTTTTTTTTAATAGGGAAGTATTCTATCTTGTGTGGTTGTGATTTTTCCTTCATTCTCAGAGAAGACCATGACATCGGGGAGGTGACATGACTTGAATTAAATTCAAGGAGGGAAGGAGTGCTGTGCAAAGTCACCAGCCTCACTTTCTCCTCCAGAACCATCTTAGTCCAGTGGTCGTTCTGAGTTCTTACTTTGAGTGAGGCAATACCTATTCAGTGAATAGATTTGTTGAATAAGTGAGTCAAGGGATAGCCTATTAATTTATATACATATATGTGTGTATGTGTGTATACACACATACACACATACATATATATATACAGTGTTAGGAATACATTTGGGATGGGGGTAGGGGCAAAAATTTCTAGGAAGGGTAATAGGGAATAAGATAAGGTGCTATATGCTAAACTCTGTTTCCAAAACTATACTTTGGGATCTTTAAGTGACACTAGAAATGACCCTTGATTTAGTCAAAATTATCTAAGAAGGGAGGTATGGCTGCTCTCAGGGGCTTTGGGTCTCTATAGCCCCATATGGATACTTTAAGGTTATTGTTGGGCAAAAAGTAGAGGATATTATTGACTGATTTTAGGAAGAAATCAAAAGGCAAGAGACAATTACTGCAAGAGATGTACAAACTAGCTGACAAGAGATAGGAGAATGACTCTGGTTTGCCCTCCAGTGAGTAATCAAAAGTCTTACAGAGATGCTTATGGTATTTCTTCCCACACACACCTTAGGATGTTACATGCAAAATGCTAATTCAGATATACACAAGTTCTAACAAGGGAGAAAAGCCTTGCTTATTAATAGGTCTATGAATAAAATTGTGCATGCATATATATATATACATATATATATATATATATATATATATATATATATATATATATATATATACACACACACATATCCTATAGGGAAGGGAGTAGGACTGGTTCTGATTATTATTAGATATTTCTATATATAATATATATATATATAATTAGCATAGAAAACTCTACCAATGCAAGCTGGAATTTTCTATGCAATTTATAGTCTCAGTTGACTAGAGCAGGGGTTCTGAACCCAGGTCTTCCTGGTTTTGAGGGTGTTTTTCTGTTATAGTTATATATCTATTCTATAATGATTTGATTCATTTATATTCCTCAGGAGGAGAAAGAATATCATTTACAGTTAGAAAATTCCAAGAATAAAAGTATATCTTCATATGCACAATAAGGAGTACAGAACTGCAGGAACTTGGTGTAATGTTCTGGCTACAGCAATTCAAGTTTGGCCCTGCCACACCTCATGAATTAAGTGGTTTTAGGGTAAATTATTTGGCAGCTAAGTGGTACAGTGGATGGAGCACTGGGTTTGGAATCAAGAAGATTGTTTTCACAAGTTCAAATCCAGCTTTAGACACTTATTATCTGTGTGATCCTGGGCCAGTCACTTAACCCTGTATACCTCAGCTTCCTTATTTGTAAAATGAAAAAAATAAAAATTTTTTAAAAAGAAAAGAAAAACTGTGACACCACCTGTTGACTGAAAACAAAACCTGAAACGGAAATAATTTTGAAAGCAGTTTAAGTCCTCCAGCAGAGTAGAGAGCTGCCCAGCCCCAGTATCTGTAAGTTATACATTAATTAAAATTAATTAAAAACCACTCCACTATCTTTGCCAAGAAACCTGCAATGGGGTCACCAAGAGTTGAACACAACTGAAAAATGACTGAACAAAATAAATAAATACAAAGCACAGGTAAACCAGCACAAGGTAATTGGCAGAAGCAGACATACTACCAGCTTGGGTGGAGGATCTGAACCACGTGTGCAAAGGCCTGGAGAGAGCAAGGGAAAATGTGTGAGAAACTGCATAGTTATTAGTAAAACCAAGCCACCTGGGAAAACATGGAGTGTTCAGAGAAAATCTCATAGAAGAAGTTAGTTTTGCCCTGGGATTCAAGGCTAGAACTTGGATGGGGGATGAGGGGATGGGCAGAGAAGGAAAAATCATTAAGAGCAGTGGGTATCTAAGTCAGGAGGGGAATGTCTTGTCTCAGTTTAACTGTTTGTGTTGTGGAGGCAATTTCCTGTTTTGCCTTCATGCTGTGGTCGTAGCTGAATGAGATGAACGCTTTTAGTACCAGGAAGTTTGCCAGATGTAAGTAGCCTCATAAGGCTGTTGCAAACTCAGACATCTCTCCACCCTAAAGCAAAGTTTTATTTGCATTGTTGTCCCTTACTACTTAGAAGGGAAAAGCACAGTTAAGCCAAAGAGCCAACAAACACACTGATTGTGTCTGACCACATATGGCCTGTTCTGTACCTGTAGAATGTGCCACATCTGGAGCAAGAGGTGGAAGCTGTGCTTCTTCATCAGTCCTTGGGAGTTGCACTGGTTATTACACTGATCAGATTTGTGATCTTACACTATTTTCCTTTATGCTTTTGTGGCCTTTGTGCACATTCAAGAGAATTTTTCTCACTTCTGTTTGCATTAGTTCATGTCTTGTCAAACTTCTCAAAATTCTTCATTATTTATTATAACACAATATCATTCCACTACTGTAGTAGTAGTTCCATATCCATATCCAATTCCATAATTGGATCAGCCATTTCCCACTCAATGTTACATATTAAAAATAAAAATCTCAGCTAAAGTCTCAGAAAAAGAATGCACATAAAATGCTATATGAATGTGAACATTTATGTTCTTGAAGTAGATATAAATAATCAAAAATAGAATTGAGTCGCACAGGGTAGGAGGGTATTGGCTAGCTAAAGTGGATATGATAAATGTTATAGCAGAGAAGAAATTGTCCCCCTAAATCAGCAGTGTCAAACTCAAATAAATCACATGTTGACTTAGAAAACCATGCATCAATGTTATTTATGTTGTATTTGCATTTATTTCATTAAACATTTCCCAATTACATTTTCATCTAGTTTTGGCTACACTTGGGAGTTTTGTAGGTTACTTGTGGCTAGTAGGCAGCAAGTTTGATACCTTTACTCTAATTCATCTGTTTTATCAATTTGGAAATCTACAGACCCATCAGCTCTAGCTCCTTTTAAGAAAGGGACAGAATCTCTTCTCTGTTTTCCTCACTATATTGTCCTGGGATCTTGAGATTGTCAACTACCTGTATTCAGGTAAGCTAGTAACTCCTGGCTTTAGAAGTCATAAGACTTGGATTCTAGAGCATTCTTTACTACTGATTAGGTGACTATTTCTTGCCTCTTCCCCATTAGAATGTGCAACCCTTAAGAATGGGGACTGCCTTGCTTTTCTACTCGTATCCCCAATGCTTAGCCTAGTGTTTGTGCATAGTAAGTAGCTAATAAATGCTAAATTCCACCATTCATTTAATGATGCTAAAGAGAGTCACATCAGTTTCTGAGCCTCATTTCCTGTACCCATAAAATGAGGACAATCATGACTGACCTATCCACCTCAAAGGATTATGGGGTCCAAATGAGACACCATGGAAGTGATTTGTAGAGTCAGCTGCAATCACCCTTTTCTGCAGGCTTGCTGACCTATTTGGTGGATCAGTGTATTTTATTTTGTGAGTAGAGCAGACAGGGAATTTGGGGAAGACTATACTGAAAGACAAGAACTCTCTCAGTTTCCATCATAATGATGGGTTATCTCTGTCTGAACCTAGCTAATAAAGTTACTAACATTTGCTCAATCAGGAAGAGATTTATGGCTTGCACCTGGTCAGGAAAAGTCCTTTATCTGTATAGAGAACCATGTGACAAAGTAGGTTAAATACCTAACAGAGTTCTGAATACAGAGGACCCACCCTGCTTAAACTCATAGAAGCCTCCATCCAAATCCATCCAATCCAAATCATTTCCACAAGTTCCCTGAAGCCATTTTAGAAGTTCTTTACTGGGGCTTCCTCCTGCTGCTTCCTATTGATTCTGTGGTTATCATCACCTTTAATGAAAATTATTTCTGCCATGGTGATGTGATTGACTATTTTGGTGCTCTTTCAAACCCCGGTTGTCCATAGGCTACAATGTGTGTGGTTGTATGCATGTTGGAAGGTGCTGGAGTATATAAAGTATCAATCAAAAAGTTTCTTGGGATTAAAAAAAAAGAAAAACTGTGACACCACATGTTGGCTGAAAACAGAACCTGAAATGGAAATAATTTCAAAAGAAGTTTATTAAATCTTCCAGCAGAGAAGAGAGCTTCCCAGCCCCAGAGTCTTTAAGTTACACATTAATTAAAATTCAAACAAAGGCATAAGAAAACACTAGCTGACTGGCCAGCATGGAGGCAGTTTCTCCATAGTTTGAGATGTATGATGGGAGAACACTGAGTTTCTAGTCAGCAAAATCTAGATCCTAAGTTAAGTATTAAAGAAATCTGGTTTCTGAGCAACGGGTCTGGTTTCTCAGCCATTTAAGGCTAGTTTGAAACAATGCCATAAAGTTTCCCTATACAACATAAAATGTTTTGTGGCTATTTTATTATTTTTTAAAACTTTTTTTTATTAACAACTTATTTTATTAACAACTTATTATTGTGATGTAGTGGATATAGCCTTGGCCTAGAAGCCAGGAAGATTAGAATTTAAGCCTTGCCTCCCAACTCACAGGGGCTACATGAACCTGGGTAAGTGGTCATTTCATCTCTCCGCGCACAATATATTATGGAGAAAATGCCAATTTGCATTATATCCAATGATAATCCCAAGTACAATCCCTATTCCTAATACTTTATTTCCCCCTCCTCATTTTATATCACAACTGTTTTCCAATATGTTCCTCACCACTGGACTTGTTCCTTATAACAAAGGAAAATGAAAGCAAAACTGAAGTGACAAAGCAGTCATATCTGACAGAATATGCAACATTTCACACCCACTGTCCCCTCCATCTCCGCTGAGAGGAAAAGAAATCTATTTCCCAACTTCCTTTTTTCCTGGGATCCAGTCTATCATTTAAACCCCATTATTCTGCAGTGATGGCATACAATTGACAGCTTCCAAAAATATATAGATTCACAGTATACCACTATGATTAGAACCATATCTAATGCAACAATAGGGTTGCTCCTCTTTCCTATGTTGAGTACAAATTGATAGCTTCCCAATGTCAATTAATTAGTTAACATTATCAGCTTTTTGAAGAAATATAAAGGACCAACTAGGATGGGCTAGTTAAGATAGCGAAGCTGTCCCTGAGACCTGATTGGTCTAGAGGCTAGGTCTGGGCTAGAGGATATGGCTTCCCAGTCACCAAGGGCATAAAAAGGTCAGTCTCTCAGGAGTCAGAGCTCCTTAGACCTGATGGATGCTCCATTTCCATCTAAATCGACAAGACCTTCTGATCAAGTACACTTAATAGAAAGATGCATGATAAATATAAGGGATTTGCAGTATAATGACAAGGTTAATTTGCTTACAAGAAATGCAATAATAAACACTATCAAGGATATAGATAGATATGAAAAAAGTTATATCATAAGTGAAAGATAACACATGGACAATCTGAATTTCTCTCTCTCTCTCCAGACATACACACAAACATATTGCTGCTTTTCTTTCCTTTTTAAAGAAGGATCAATGACATCTTGGGGTGTTGGCTTGACTTGAGTGTGAATTGGATTTAAGTGAAGCAGAGTTGCACAAAGTCATCAGCCTCACTCTTTCCTGAGTTATAGAAATCCTGTGGCAGTAGAAAAATCAAGATGACTGGTGATAGCCCAGAATGCAGTGGATGACCTTGGTGTCTTTGATGTCTGACTAAGCTCTAAGCACACCATAGATCCTACTTCTGTAGCATTCACAGTCAATTGAATTGATTCAGTTTAAAGGCGCAGGAACCCCAAAGCTATTGCAGTCCAGGGCAGTCATCTGGAAAGAATTCATGGACTCAAGCAGTCTTTAGGCAAAAAGTTTTTTGTAATGCTAGTAGAGTGAGCACAGCTCCTTAGGGAGCTTGAAACTTAATGGGGGTGATGCTAAAATTTATATAAAAAAGGTCAGTGAGTAGTGTGCCAAGTATGCTAATTAGGTGGCATGGGGTAGGATTGAGGAATGGTCAGCTCCTAAAGTTTCTGTATCCTGGGCATATTCACCACTGGCATGGCCTGGGTGGGGGCAGTGTTCTTCTAAGGGATGTGTTTTTGGTCTGCTACATCTGTACCAACATAGCCTGTATAACTTGACCTCTGGATTGTACATGGTAACTGTGGGGATCAGCACATGATAGTTCTATTGGTACAAGATAGTCCTGTTCATTCAAGAGAAATTCTACAAAGATCAGCTTATTCCTATAAGAGGGAGAGAGAGTTTGCTTCACTGGGGCCCACTCAAGAGTTCTTGTCAGATAGGATCTTTGGGCTGGGGGAAATATATGATCCTAGGATACCCCATTAGAATGAACTGTTCTTACCCAACCACTTTGCTGGATGAAATCTTCCATGCTGAGAGTAGACATTCCCTAACTCACTGAGGAGTTTGAGAGCTGTCAGTTACCCTCAATCTAGTTTAGCCTATCAGTATGTGTGTTTGTGCACGCATATGTATGTGCGTGCATGTGTGTGTACATGCATGTGTGAGTGTACATGTGTATGTGTCTTTCCATTAGGTTATAAATTCCTTGAGGGCAGGGACTTGTTTTTGTCTCTTTTTGTGTCCTTAGAATTTGACACAGTCATAGTGCTTAGCACAAAGTAAGTGCTTAATAACTGTTTACTATTATTATTGTATGTATACACACATACATATATGCTTAGTATGCAATGAGTAAAGGCTCAGTACTTAGAGCATGCACAATATTATACTGTGTGGTTTAAACCCATGAAGCTGCTTGGTAAATCTGCTTTCAGGTATTCTTGATGGAAAGAACCTCCCTACCCCACCCCATTTCAGATTATATGTGCACAAATCCTCTCACTGTTTCCTGTTGGCTTACTGCATGGTGACAAAAAGCCTTTTAATAGGCGACTAAGCCAGAATTTAACAGATATGCAAAAGATCTGAGAGGATAATCTCTCATTCTCTTCTGTGGAAAAACTTTTGAGTGATGATGTGGACCTCTGGGTGAGGAAAGGGCAACAGTCCCTATCTCACACCTGACTGCCATGTGCCCATGAAAGCACAGTGTCTCTGTTTCTTTTATTTATTCTTTCCTGGTTACAAAGATAGGAAGGGAGAGAGAGAGCTGTGTTGTTCAATTGGCCAGTTCCAGTTGGGACCCAGTGGTGCAGCAACTCCTCTTCCTCCTCACAGAATTGTTATTTGTCCTTCATTCTAGAAGACCATGACATCAGGAAGATGATGCTATGACATTCAAATGAATTGGAATGAAGAAGAGAGAGCTGTGCAGAGTCAACAGCCTTACTTTCTCCTCCAGAGTCATCTGGATCTAGTGGCAAGATATAGATCAGGAGGACTGGAGATGGCCCTGGATGCAGTGGGAGACCTTAGACTTTTTTAAGCTAAAGTCTTTAACAGGCCCCGGTTTACCTGGGACAACAACCACTCAGTGATTAAGGCTAGGTAAAAAATGAGGAAGAAAATGGCCTTTTTTACCTAGTCAAAAAAAAAAAAAGAAAATCATTTTGAAAGGGGAAGACCCTCAGGGTTTCTGGCCAAAACAAAATCAATTGTTATTTACATTCACTGTGAGTTAATCAGGACCCAAACAATGATCAAGTGTGGCTTGGCCTGGGACCTATGGTTGACCAATCAATGAGATCCAGAATGATGTGGGTGAAAGGTATGGTTCTCAAGAAAGAAATCTAGCCCATAAATCCTCAGATATCTTGGGAAGGTTTTAGCGATCAAAGTTTACATTCCTTTAGGCAGAACTAGGCTGGATTTCTTTCTTAAGGGCCATACCTTAAACCTGGGGGCCATCTCTAGTAGTTCTGATGTATAGCTTTTATGTGAATGTGTGTATATATGTGTGTGTGTATACAGATACATATATACATGCATATATATCTGTGTAGATATATGTATGTGTATGTGTGTGTATGTATATCACTTAAAGTGAGACCTGGGAGGCCTTTCTCTGCCTCATTTTTTACCTAGCCTTAATCACTGAATAGGAGCTGCCTTAGTCAATCTGAGGCCTGTTAAAGACATTAGCTTAAAAAGATTGAGGTCTCCCACTGCATCAGGGCCATCTCTAGTCCTCCTGAACTATACCTTGCCATTGGACCCAGATGGCTCCAGAAGAGAGAGTTGAGGCTGCTGACTGCACAATTCTGCCTCACTTCAATCTAATTCACTTGCATGTCACTGCATCACCTCCCTGGACCATCATGGTCCTCTTCCAGAACAAAGGACAGGACAAACAACCACAACAATCCTGATCACAGCAATGAAGCGTGATTATGGAGGGAAAAGTGTGCCAAAGACAGCACAGTGGATAGAGCTCCAGGCCTGGAGTCAGCCTCAGATACTTATTAGCTGTGTGACTCTGGTAAAGTCATTTAACTCTGTTTGCCTCATCTTCCTCCTCTGCAAAATGAGCTGGAGAAGGAAATAGCAAACCACTAATATTTTTGCCAAGAAAACCTCAAATGGGGTCATGAAGAGTGAGACACAATTAACTGACTAAACAACAACACTTGCTATACTGTTTCAGTAAATATTACTTAAAAGCTAATGGATGTTAACTGGTTACTTGATAATGGGAAGATATCAACCAGTGAATCAATATGGAGGGAGGAGAATGTTATTGTAAGAAATAGTATTAGAATTTCCAACCTTTCCTGGTTACCCCTAAAGAGAAGACTAGTCAGCTTTCCCCTCTGGGGACTCAACCTGCTAGTATAAGTGGAGGCTGGGAAAGTGAGCCAAAAAGGGGAGTGTTACATGTATGAAATATTAAAATAACTGGAGGAAGACCTTCAGTACTTTGGGCAAATCCTCAATGGTCAATTTGTGGAAAAGCATGGACAGGAATTACCTAGGTTCAGAAAGCCTCTTAGTGTTGCAGAAAGAGCACTATACTTGTGTTTACAAGTTGTAAAATCATAATAGTTCATCCATTTATTACGTGGGTGACCATGGGCAAGTCATTCACCTTTTCTGGGCCGCTCAACGTATAATATGAGGGGAGGAGTGGAGTAAATTATCTTTTAGATCTCTTCCAACCTTAGATTCTATATTCTGAGATTAGGTACAAAGTTGTTTTGTGTTATTTCAAATGTTATCTATTAAGCTCATTCCTCAAAAAGTTTACTTTCTCTTTCGGGAAATAAGATGAAAGCGCAGGAAATTGTCTAAAGAATTATTCATTGTCAACATGAGTGCTACAAAAGGTGAGTGCTTGCAAGGTCACAAGCATCAGGAGAGAGAAAGAGAGAGATGGGGTGGAGGAGGGGGGAGAGAGAGAGAGAGAGAGAGAGAGAGAGAGAAAGACAGAGACAGAGAGAGACACAGAGAGAGAGAGAGAGAGAGAGAGAGAGAGAGATCCCTTTCAGTTTTGAAATGACTTGGCAGCTTCACTGACACCTCCCAAGAGACTGCCATGGGTTTAACTAAGTAGGAAAATAGGAAGGACCCATCTTCCTGCCATGACACTTTATCCTGCCCCACCTCTGGCACCCCCAGTCTGGGACCATGTTATCCTGACTGGTAAAAAAGGTCATTCTCTATCTAATCACCCTGAGAACTCCTACAATCTTTTATGTTACCCATCTCTCTGCCATGTTGCTGCGCTGACCCATTCCTCATTTTCTTCCCTTCTGTGACATAGTTCTGGCTGGTAGGGGTTTCAGGTTGGGAGAACCTGATAAATGGATGATAGTAAGGTCGGTGTATATCCATCTAGTAAGCAGCACAGGTCCTTGATGTATCTATGGCTTATAGGGAAATAAATTTAATCAAGCCAGAGTGCAGGTCCTGAAAGATTATCAATAATGCCTGAGCTCTTCTTCTAGACAAGGAAACCATGTGCAACTCAGAGCAAAGAGAGCTCTACAGGAGAAAGCTATTTGGAAATAAAACTTGAAAATCAAGTACCAAAGCTGAGAATTAAGTTATTTGCCCGTCTTCCTATGGCTTGGGGAAGGAGGAGGAGAAAGAAAACTGTAGAACAGAATGTGGAAGAGAAATGGTCGGACATTTAAAGGGTTCAGTCAAACAAAATATAAAAGGAATCCTCCAAAAAAGTGGGGAGAAGGGGAGTGGGAATTGGCTCTCTGTGCGCTAGGAGCTTCAGGGAAGGCTTAAGAATGGATAAATATGGGAAATGAGGCTGAGATGCGTCCGTCCTGGTACAAAATCCGAGGGACATCAGGGTCCGCATTTGGCCTGGGCCAAGTTATGACGGTTTTCTGGAGCTGGAAGGGACCTCAAAAGTTCATCTAAGTCTCCCGCCCCATTTTAAGAAGGTGCTGCCTCAGCTCACGCCAGCCAGCATCTGCCCAGCCCCCCGCTCTCAGGCCACGCCCCTTCCCCCGCCTTCCAGTTTCAGGCCCGCCTCTGGCCTGCCCTAACTGACAGCTATTGTGTCCAATCGCCGCATGGCGGGGGCGGTGCTCCGGGATCTGTCGTCGCTCTTCTCTCTGCCCCGCCTCCTCCCTCTTCCTTGGCGCATGCGCTCACTCTGCTCCGACTTCAAGTTCCTGTCACCATGAGGGGCCGCGTCCTGTGTCGTTTTTTGTGCGGGGGGACCGGGCAGGAACCAGGGGTCAAGACATGGGCCCAGACCCAAAAGAATAAGACCTGGTGATTGATCCCCCGGGGTGGAAGTTGGGGTGGGTGTCTAACTTAAAGGAGCAGAGTGTACGTGTAGGAGGGGCAGTAGAGAGGACCACGTGGGGGCAGGAGTCAAGTGGGGGGAAACGGAAGTGAGGGAGGGGGAGGAGGAGACAAGGAGGGGGAAGTAAAAGAGGGCAGAAGAGGACAGTCAGGGGGAGGGGAAGGAGGAGACTAGGAGGGGGAAGTAAAAGAGGGCAGAAGAGGACAGTCAGGGGGAGGGGAAGGAGGAGAC
>CM053772.1:46376042-46393022 GCA_028658325.1 Potorous gilbertii | reverse complement strand
AGGGAGGGGAAGGAGGAGACAAGGAGGGGGAAGTAAAAGAGGGCAGAAGAGGACAGTCACGGGGAGGGGAAGGAGGAGACTGGGATGGGGAGGGGAAATAAAAGGGGCAGAAGAGGACAGTCGGGGGAGGGGAAGGAGGAGACTAGGAGGGGGAGGGGAAGTAAAAGGGGGCAGAAGAGGCCAATCACGGGGAGGGGATGGTGATCGAGAGAGAGACTGGGAAGGACGGAGAAGGAGAGGTGGGGGAGGGCACAGGATAGTGAAGGAGGGAGGAGGGGAATCCTAAAGCCCTTCAGCACAGAAGCTTTCACCTGCCCTGCCTTTCTGGCCAGGGTCACTCCATCCTTCCTTAGGTAGCCTGGTGGCTCCCTGCCCCTGAGTGCTCGCCGTATAGGCTGGAAGGTCTCCCGCTGCAGCTTCCGACTCCTGAGCTCAAGCTGTTCACCAGCCTCAGCCTCCCCCCAGCAGCTGAGAGTCACAGCTAGGCTCTAGATCATGTTTACATGCCATTCTAGTGCCAAGACCTCCCATAGTCATGTCCGAGGGTGTTTTCCACTGACATCTTCCTCAGTTGCCTCAGCATGGCATGGATTCTAAAGGATTGTATTTGTATAGTAGAAGTTTTATGATGTCCTAAAGACTGAAAAAGGTTTTGTGCATGATTCTGGTGACAGGCTTTGTGTCTTATCATTTTAAGACTGTCCTAGCTAAGTGTGAGAAGGCTTATCATATTTGACCAACAGGAAACGAATTTTTGGGCCATAGCTCTTGAAATCATCAACAAAAGTTCAGAAGGCTTATGATAGTTATTAGTAAAGAGAGCTCCCACATTTAGAAAATCACAAATCTTTGAATACATCACAGTTACTTGACACTTTAAAGATTACAAGACTGTTTACCTCAGCAACATAGTACTAGAGGTAGACTATCATTTTCCCCATTTTACAGATAAGAAAACTGAGCCCCAGCAGTTAAATGGCTTGCTCAGGGTAAGAGTGTCAGAATTGGGGCTTCCTTATCTCCTGATTGAAAGACCAAAGCTCTTCACTACTATATGTGACACCAAAGTTATAAGTACACTTTTCTGTTCATTTCTTTTCCCACCATTATAGGTACCAGATGTACCTTAAGGAGACCCAGAAGAAGAAAGGACTCTTTCTTGGGATGGTACAGCCAGAGATGCTAAGCCACAAGGAGCTGGCTGAGATGATGAAGACAACTGTGCTATACCATAATGGTGAGGGGGACAGAAGATTTGGGAATCAGAAATTCTAGGATAGTGCTTTCACTGTTTCCCATTAGGGAACAGGAAGGGGACTAGAGCCAGCTCCATGTTAATTTTTGTTTAGATATTGTATTAAAAACTTAATATTGTTAGTGCAACCAACTAAACTTGTTTGGTAGGTCTTTACATTTAAATAAACTATCTTCCACACAAAGTATTAGTAATAGTGCTTCAAGTTTTCGAAGCCCTTGGCACAATTCTTTCTCCTTCATTTTCTCAGTTTTCCCCTTCTATGGTCATAGTTAGTGTGTACTTCATCATATTGGTTCAGTTCTTTCTGTTTTGTTTCATAAAGGTCTCTTTCTAGATTTCTTTGTATTTCCCTAATTTATCTCTTTTCCCCATAGTATATTCCATTACACAAATACAGAATGGATTTATTTACCTATTCCTTTTATCTTTACCTATTCAAGTTGTTCTGCAATGCCATCTTCATTTCTAGGGTATCTATCTGAATGTGATGACTTTGTTGTTTTAGGACCTCTGGTGGCCCTGAATAAACCACAGGGACTAGCGGTGACAGGTATGTCGAGGGGAGGACAGTGGGAGAGAATAGGAATGAGGACTGAGGCAGTAATGGAAGTGGGGAGAAGGTAGGTTAAAGTATCTGATATCTAGGAAGCCTCATTCCTTTTCTCCCTGTGTCTCCAGGAAAACCAGGAGAACTTACATTGCTCTCAGTGCTTCCAGAATTAGGCCAGCACTTGGGGCTCAGTCAGGAGCTCCATGTTGTCCGAGCTCCTGGAAAGTAAGTTACTGATAATGCTAAACCCCAAATCAAAGGTGCAGGTCAGGTTGAGAGCTGAAGTGAGAACTAGATTTGCTGAAAACAGTATGTCAGGAGGGTTAAGTCTTGCCAGCAAGATTTGGGACTGTAGACTTCCCTACAAGTGTTGGAGATTTATTTAGGGTGGTAGGAAAAAGTCCTACAATTGGAAACCTAGGTTCTAATCCTGGTTCTGCCACTTAACTATTTGTGTGGCTTTGAACAATTGACAACTTCTGGCTTCACTTCCCTCATTTGTGAAATGAACCCTAAGATTCATTTTGAGTTTGGGGCATACTGTATGACCTTGCTGTCAGATTCATCCTTGTACAATGGTAATGATATAATATTACCTACTTCAGTGAATGGTTATGAGAAAAGGGTGTTATACATCTGAAAGTGTTTTAGATATATGAATTATGACAATTATAATATGTCTGGTTTTTTTTCTGCACCTCCACCAGGGAAAGCTCAGGGCTTGTCCTCCTTTCTAGCTGTCCCCAGATAACAAAAACCTTCCAGAAGTTCTTCATCCACTCTCGAAGAGCTCAGAAACCCACAGTGACGTACTGGTGAGAAGCAGCTGTGGGCTTCTAGTATTATCCCATGGGTCCCCCTTTCAGTGATAACTGCTCCAGGGACGATGCTCTGTGACCCCGCATTCTTCTCTTCTTTCCCCTCAGGGCTGTAACTACTGGGGTCCCGAGTACACCCCAAGGTGAAATTCGAGTTGCTCTGAAACTGGATCAAGTTAGGGGAATAGACCCGGTAAGGGAAGTGTTAGTACTAATTTCTTGCTTCATGGGAAAAAGGAGAGGCTGCGTTCATATAAATTTGGTAATGGAGGTTTGGTGAGGTTCTATGTGACTGATGGGAAGCATGAGCTTTTATCAGTCTCACTAATCAGGAGCAATGGTTTGGGTTAGGAATCAGCTGAAAGCATCTGGCACTCCTGTGGCCTTAATTCTGTTGTTCTTAGAACATTTGGGAAGGGGGTGGGGATTGTCAGCATTTGAAGTGGTTCTTCTTTTCTGGGGGACTGGTGACAGGTAGTCCCAGTGAAGGCCTCATCTCGACAGACTTTAAAAGAGGGTGTCAAGAAAACCCTGACCCACTTCTTTGTGGAGGACTCCACCACGTTTGGCTGTGCTCTGGTAAAACTCCAGCCACTTACAGGTAGGAGTTGGGGCCATCCATTGGGGTTCTGAAATGTTATTTCAAGGGGGCAGGAGTTGGGGTGGGCTTACTACTGAGAGCTAGTGCTTAGGATTGGCCTGGCAGTTCAGTGTCTGGCCATCAGAAGGCAGAGCTGAACCCCAGGGCAAAACCCTGGCTCAGGAAGGCAGCTGGGGAGTTCTTAGTATGCCTGTTCTTGTCCCTAGCATTTCCTAGCCAACTTCTGGTGCACATGGTGCTTCAGCTGTGTCCTGTGCTGGGAGATCACGTGTACTCTGCTCGAGTTGGCCGTGTCCTGGGCGAAAACTTCCTGTTGCCTTTGGACACCACAGAGCCTCAGACACAGGTACTTGGGTTTTCTTTGCCTGCCCACCTGGGTTAGTTGTTTTGTTCAGGGCCCAGTAGCAGGGTGGGACCTTTGTCACTGGTGATAGATACAACAGAAAGCTGACCCAGTGGAGTGGTAGGAGACCTGGACAGTAGTCTTGGCTTTGACATGAACTTGTCTTTGAATATGTGAAGTAAGTTCTTTGACTCATCTAAAATGAAGGATTTAGGCTAGATTTTTAAGTTGCCTTTCAGCTCTAATATTCTGATTATGTATTGATAAAAGGTCTTTGGACTTGAGGTAGAGCGAGCGTAGAGTCACGTCATTCCCATTCTGAGCCTTTACTTTCAATGAGTGTTGCTGTTTGGGTTTTCTTAACTATTGGATCCATGTCCTCAGTCCTAATTCTTTTCTGCCCTATAGGTCTTGAGTGAGCTGCTCCTCCGTCGCCTCCAACTAACTCCAATGGAGGTGGCCCTTCTACCCCTCCACCTCCACCTGCATCAGATCCTTCTCCCCCAAACCTCATTGACCCCCGGAGTGCTCATAGCTCCCTTCCCCCCTTTCTTCTCACAAACCCTGTGGAAGTTAGGGCTCCAGATGTCGGACCAGCCCAGGAGGAACTAGCACAGATAGCATTCAAGATGGCTCTCAGGTCATAAAGTGGGAAAAATGAGACTGATGTTGACTGCCTTTGGGGAAGATGGCCTTCCTTCTTATCTGGGAAGCATGTGTCTAGTCCTTTCTCCACCCCCTGGGGACTCTGGATCCCTGCTGGAGTTAGGCGAGCTAACTTCCTACTGAGTAGTAGTTAGCTTTTAGAACATTCAAAGACTGATGGTTCCATTGGTGACTCCCTTATTCTAGAGGAAGATGACTCCTCTCACTTACATTCTTTGGAGTTAGAGCCCACCTTAGGAAACTTTCTTGATTTTCAGCTTTAATTTCTCCTTACCCTTTGCAAGGGCAATCCCCCCTTTCTGTCTCTCCTCTATTGCACAGTGACCATTCCCCCTGAACTGTCTTCCACTTCCTGGGCTTAACCCCTCCCCCAGCAGTGTTCCTTTATGATGATTCCCCCACTCCTCTACCCATATACTTTCCATATACTTTTCAGCCAGCCAGATGTGGTGATGTGTCCAATCCCTGTCCTAAGTGCCCCAGCAGTAAATATGACAAAAGCAGAATGTATCTCAATCCCATTTATTTGTGGCCCAGGAAAATTTCTTTGGCCAGGACTTAAGTTTTGGGGGCAGGAATATGAAATGTGGCCAGGAATGTCCCAATTTCATGGTCTCCAAGTCATGGCGTTCTCTCCTGGTCCTTCCAGACTGGTGAAGGTTGGAAGCCAGGTACCAGTAAGAGCCATGAACTTGGGCATTCCTTATAAGAGACTTCAGCAAAATTTGGTCTGTTATCAAGCCTGGGCTTCGAGTTGCTAATGGTGGCAGGAAGTTGCATTTCATCTTCGAGCAAATGGGGCGCAGAAGCGTTTTCTTTTTCTGTGATTTGGGTGGATGGAGTTCTGAGTGATCTAAAACTGCCTTTTGAGGCTATGGGAAAAAACTGATGGGAATTTCTCAGGAGAAGGGATGAGGGGTTAGTAAGGGGTAGTTTGTCTCCCTCCCTCCCCCCACCCCCCAATCCTTTGACTACAGCTTTGAGGTGAAACCAAAGCACACATAACTTGCCTCTTGTGCTCCTTTGGGCTTCATCACAGCCAAAACTCTAAACTGGGGACACCTTGCTGGGGCCAAAGGGTTTGGTCCAAGCAGGGGTCAGCTCCCATTGGCTCAGCCTAGACCATGAGAAACCCTTTAACCTCCCTCCTCCCGCCCCAAATGCTCAGCACAAATCAGCCCCCTCCCAGGCCCCTCAGGGTTTGGGGCCCACCTTCACCTGCTTCCCACAATTGGGAACAGGCTCTTTATGAGCCGGCAACATAAGCAAGGCCCTGCCCGTGGTACTGAGGTTCTTGCTGGGAATGGGTGGTTTTTGGAGCTGCAGTCTGAGAAGGAAAGTATGAGGTTTAAGCACTCGGGAATCAGGCAGCACAGGCTTATCGAGGAGGCTGGGTAATCCCTTTGGCCCTGGAAGGCAAAGCACAAGCAGGAGCATTAGAGGTATTGGGATCCAGTTCTTTTTTCACAGATGGACGGACCAGTGTCCTCTGGAGACCCCCAGCTTGGACTTGTTAAGTTGTAAGAAAGAGCAGAGGAAGCCCCCTAGGACAGCCCCAGGCATGAATACTTTCTCCTGTAGGATTTGCTTGGAAACATACTGTTTGTGTGTGGACTGATTCTCTCCCTCCAAACTCTCCTAGAATGAGACAAGAGATGCATACTGCACTCAAGTTTGAGACCCACTCTGGAGCCCTGGGGATGATCTAAACCCAAGAAATGGTATGACCTTAGGCAAGCCCCTTCTGGGCTTTAGATTCCTCATCTGTAAAATGAAGGAGTTGGATTAGGTGGCATAAGATTTAAAGTCCCTTCTAACTTCTAGTAAGTCTATAAATAGACCAGCTTATGTTCCCTGCAAAAAACCTGAAGGGATGACTCCTGTATTTTCATCTGCACTATCTATTTGGTATTTATATTATGTTACCTTGCCATCTTTTCATCCTGTCTTGTGTGTTAGTATTTGCTGTCCGTCTAGAGGGCAGGGGCTGTAAACATACCAGAACTTATGTGTCCAAATGAATGTTGTTCCCTTCAAAGTAGTCATTTAGGAGGCTACACACTTATTCCAGCGAGGCGCCATTACTCAACATACTGTGGGAACTCCTCTTTGGAAATTGCATTCAGAGTCTGTGATAGATTCTTTGGAATATCCTCAAAGGTGGTAAATCTTCATCCTTTGAGGAAGGGTTTGATTTCTGGAAACGGCCAAGAGCCTTTTGGAGCCAAGTCTGGTGAAGAAGGTGGGTGATCAAGCTAGGCAATACTATTTTTCATTAAAATGAAGTGTGACTATAAAGTAAAGAGACTGATTTTCTTACGTGGCTCATAACCTGGCTCTGAAGGCACTTCCCAAAGAGTTCCCAAAATAATTTGAGTAATGGCAGCCTTGTTTGAATAATACGTATAACCTCCCAAAGTGATTTCACTGAAGTGAGGGGTAAGAAACTACTCTCTTGAATGTCTGTGTCCTGGTATGTATGTCAATAATTCACATAGAGCTTTACAGGCATCATCTTACTGGATCCTCACCACAACCCTCTGAGATGGGCAAAACACATTCTATTCCCATTTTACAGGTGAGGAAACAGGTCCAAAGAGGCTCTGAGACTTGCCCAGGGTCTGACTGCATGTCAATCAGAGAGCCTAGGTCATTGGTCTCCAGGTCCTATGCTCTTTATATTCTCCTGCCTTTGTTTACAAACCAGTCTCATTACATTACAGTCACACATTATACCCATAGCATTTCTTCTCACACAGCCAAGCATCTGCTGTGAAGACCCCAACCTCTAATCATACTGATCACAGACCACAAGGAGTGAGGAGGGGCCAGAGAGCAAGAGAAAATCAGCCAAGGGCCCAAAGCACAGATGCTGCCCTACCTGAAGGCACAGGATTCTTCACAAGCAGCTGAGGTTTGTTCACGGGATGAAATTTCCTTCTCTGATTGGCAGTGGATGCTGGTGATGCATTGAAGAGGTGGCTTGGCTTGGGATTGTGGGTGTCCCATTTCTGGAAGCTGGCCTGGGCAGTTTCTGTGGATTGTTTGGTGTTGACTTTCCTCTTTCCCAGGCTTATGGAGTCTGTTTTCTCATTCGGCCCCAGGTTCTTCCTGCTTCCTAAAACTTTCTCATGATGGTGGGAATGCCCTGATGACTTGGAAGCAACAGGCACAGAATCCTTAGCCTCTCCAGGCACAGAATCCTTGACCTCCCCAGGCACAGAATCCTTGGCCTCCCCAGGCACAGACTCTTTAGTCTCCCCAGGCACAGAATCCTTAGCCTCCCCAGGCACAGAATCCTTAGCCTCCCTAGGCCCAGAATCCTTGGCCTCCCCAGGCACAGACTCTTTAGCCTCCTCAGGTATGGAATCTTTAGCCTCCCCAGGTTCAGACTTTTTAGTCTCCTCAGGCACAGACTCCTTAGACACAGCCTCTTTAGTCTCCTTAGACATTGAATCCTTAGTCTCCCTAAGGTGTCGACGTGCCAATGGACGGGGTGGTGCTCTTCGGCTACGGACAGTCAGGGGCTTCTTCACAGGGGAGCCTTCAACCATTAGTCGGATACCCACATAATGGGGTACCTCTACAGCTGCCTAGAGGGCAAAAGTGTAAGTGTGATAGACTGTTCAAGCATGAAACTTCCTCCACCTCTCTCCCTGAAATGTAGAAACAGCCAAGAGGCAGCTAGTGCATGAAATGCTTTTCTGGGGAGATGAATGGGTAATTTGTGGGACCCTAGGTTTCATCAGGATAGAAAATTGGAGAAAAAAACAGAGGAAGGGGATACTATTCTCTGGAGCACATTATCCAAAGGAAAGAGAGTTGTGCCTTGGGGCCTGGGGGGCAACCAGCTGCTGGAGTAAGCCAAATCATTTAGAAACAGACAAGACAGGCTTCAGGTTTATTCACTGATCCTTGACCATCTTGTGCTTTTAGGGTCTAAGTACTGCACATTCTCTTTACTGTAAATGCATTCCTCCCTCCTTTGCCCCATAAAGTCATACCCTTCCTCTAAAACCCAGTTCAGATCCTTTTTCATCTGTGAGGACTTTGATGTGCAATCTGGTCCAAAGTGATCTTTTCTTCCTTTGCTCTATAAAAGCTTTTAATGAAGGACTAGAATCTAATATCTAGAAGGACTGAGCTGCATCAATGCATTTTTCCCCCAGAAAGCAAAGAAAATAGAAATAGGATGAAAACATTTATTTCAAAGTAATCTGTTATTGTTTGTATTTTTGCTTTTGCACAGATAAAAAGAAATAGTAAAATTATTTTTTAAAGATTTTTTTGCATCAATTGACATACCTGGTCCTTCTAGTATTAATACCTTTGCTCATCTTTTAGCAACCGTGAGGTACTCCTTTTAATTTTGTTATGAGTGCTTATCTCATTTCCTCAGCTAATCATTAGAGGGCAGAAGTGATTATACTTTCCTGTCTCCTCACTCCATCCACATCCTCCCCCTTGTGCCTAGGGCCATGTCCTGCACACAAAAGGCTGACTGGAGCATCAGGGATTTGAAAGGTTCCTTTTAAAAGAAGGGACCACGGATCGGATGACATTTTCCCCTCAGGAAACCTGAGGAAGGGAGGTTAGATGGCCTCAGGACCCCAAGCATCTCACCTGCTTGTAAATAAGCTCAAAAGCACCAGTGTCACAGTTTCGGTCTTGTCGACGGTCTATGACTACACGCAACGTATCAGCCAGCACCTCAGCACAGAGTCGTGTGGTGACAGCCGTAGAAGGTGCCATAGTTGGACTGGCATTGATCTCTATCAGCCAGGGGTGGAAGTCTTCCCCAAAAACGAAGTCAGCCCCATAGAGCTCAAAACTGCCCTTGCGAGACTGGACAGTGTCCTGAGAAGTCTGCAGTACATGAATGACTGCAGCCTTCATTCCTGGAACCATGACATGTGCCCAAGCCTCAGGGGCTCCTAGCTCCTGCAGGTGAGCCTGGAACTTCTGGCTGCACCACATGTTGTCGGGAGGCAGGAGTGGGTGACGAGTGTTAGAATTCTCCAAGTGCTTCTGAATTGAGTTGTTGCAAAGATGCACAGAACTAAATGAGAAGGAGAAGAAGCTGAAGCGCTCTCCCACCTCCCTTCCCCGACCTCTCTGTGGGAGGGAGGGGGAGAAGACAGAAAACAGCCAACTCGGACCTGTTTCTACAGGTTCTGGTGGCTTCTGCCTAGAGTTGCCATAGTGACCAGCTCTGGGTCATCTCTCCTCCTAAGTACTCAAATTCACCTCTGGGTAGATCTCGGGGTATTCTTTTGTTTTGATGCTTTAGACAAAATGTCAGTATGTCAAACACTTTCTCAGGTTTGGCTCTCTAGGTGTCAGTCCAGGGCAAGGTGTTGTCTAAAAAGACAATCATCTTGGAAGAGTATTTCTAAAGGGGACCTGGTGCCAACCTAAACCCAAGAATTGGGTGCAAAACCTGGATGATTTCCTAAAAAGGATACAATGCTAGATGAGGGCAAACCTGTGTAAGACACCCCAATAACTAGCCATGTAAACTTAGGCAAAACACTTCAATCTCCTTCAAAGAGCCCTGTGAGGTAGGTAGTACAAGTAATATTATCCCCATTTTATGAGGAAACTGAGGCTGAAAGGTTACATGACTTGCCCAGAGTCACACAACTAACAAATTTTTGAGCCAGGATAGGGACCAAATTTCCTTCTGAAACCCAGCTGTGAATTCTGTCTGCTATGTCATATTAACTCTCCACTCAGTCTAACCCTAGAAAGAAGTCCCTTCATTGATCTCATAGTTCTAAACTGTTCAGCCACCCTACTCTTTCCCCCTTTCCTGCCAAACCTAGGAGGAGAAACAAGTGGTGGAGGGAGGCAGGGGACACTGTGACCTCCTTGGGCCTAAACTTCTCCCCTGTCACTCAGCTTTACCTGTCCAGATTTCTCAGGGAGAAGGGCTGGGTGGAAAAGCGGATATAACTGTCCCGGTAGAACCAGACAGTGAGTGGGTTCCAGTCAGTCACTAAGAACCACTGCCTCAAGTCGAACTTGGTGCCAAAGATGAGTAAGGGTCGCTCAATGTACTTCTGTACCACCCACTTGCCGTCTTTCACAATCATGGGGTCACAATCCACCAGCTTTAACATCTCTTCCAGGTGGTCCATGCACATAATGCCTGGGTAAGAGAGGATACAGGGAGGAACAGATCTCAGATCCTGGGAATCCTCAGGGGTCTACAGCAGCAAGCAGTAGGGGTGAAGTACCCTTGCCTGAAGGGTACTAACTCCTCTAAGGTTTTGTTGTTCAGTCATTTCAGTTGTGTCTGACTTTTTGTGACCCTATTTGGGTTTGATTTTTTGGGGGGTGGGGCAAAGATACAGGAGTGGTTTGCCATTTCCTTCTCTAGCTCATTTTACAGAGGATGACCTGAAGCAAACAAGGTTAAATGACTTGCCGAGGATCACATGGTTAGTAAGTATCTGAGGCTCAATTTGAACTCAGGTCTTCCTGACTCCAGGCCCAGTGTTCCAGTCACTGTGCCACATAGCTGCCCTAGCTATAAGGTAATGAGCCTAATTTTTTCCAGTTAATAACTTTTATTTTTTTTAAACATAATTTCCCAGAGTATATCCTGACCTCATTAAATTTTACCTTGAAATAAATAAAAATACAAACAAAACTATATCTACAAAGTGACCATGTACAATAGTATATGCAACATTTTGTATCTGTGGTTCTGCACCTCAAAAGGAGAGGTTATGTTCTTTGCCATTTGACTTAGCATAGGAGCTTTGCAGTGTTGTTTTACATTTTTGTAGCCGTTGGGTACACTGTTCTCTCAGTTCTACTGTCTTTGCCCTGTATTAGTTCATACACATTTCCCATGTTTCTTTGAATTCTTCATAGTTGTAACTCCTTATGTAACAGTAAGATTTCATTCCACCCATACCACACTTGGTTCAGTTAGTCCCCCATTAGGCAGCACTAGCTTTGTTTTCATTCTTTTGCTTCAACAAAATATGAGCCTAATTTTTTTTATTTTGAGGGGTTTCTGTCTTTTTATTTCCCCAATCTATCCCTTCTCCATTTGAAACACCATCTCTTTTTAAAGAACAAAAGAGTAAGGGTAAGCATTTCTCCAAAGCCAATCCATGCATCAACCAAGTTTGACACTGCAGTGTTGTGCACACCTAGCCTCTTGCCCCTCGGAAAAGGAGGGCAGCTGAGTCTAATCTGAATGGATGCTCTCATGTGTGATGAGGTGCACCTGCCATCTCCAGCACCACTTTATCATTTCAAACAATGGATTAAGAATTGTTGCCACTCCAAGTGATTATGCTTTGAAGGTGATAAAGCATTTTTGAATGCACCATTTCTGGTACATTTGAAACTGAATCACCCCTTGTTTGCCAAAGATGTATCTTTACACAGTGGGCTAGCAATCATTACAAGGGATGTCCTCAGTGCATGCTGACTTCTCCCTTGTCACATGCCCTTTTTGGACCACCCAATGAGCAAAGATGGCCCCGCAGATTTAGATTTGTAGAAACAGAGGCATAATAGTTCACATTTGTTAAGGGCTATACAGAATTCCAAAATGCTTTTCTCATAACAAGCCTGTGAAGTAAGTGACACAAATGTGATTATTCCCATGTTATAGAAAAAGATGAAGACCAGTGACTTGTCTAGAATGTTGGAGCTGGTAAGCTGTCATATCTGGTAACAGTTCAGCTGGTCCATCTTCCTTATTTTACAGAGGAGGAGACAGATGCAGAGAAATGATTTGCCTAAAGTCGCACAGATAGTACAGGAAGCCCAAGAGCTGTGAGCCTAACTTCAAGTATTCTGTAGCTTCTAATACATCACACTGAGGTCACTCATTTCTTCCAGTGAGAAGACTTACATAATTCTTTGAGGTTCTACAGAATGGAGAACTGGGGGGTGGTAGGAATGAACTGGTAACATACCTTATAAATACTATGTTATAAAAATTAAATGCAACGGCTAATCGGATGTTTATTTCTTTAAGTGAACCAAAATTTCAAGGATATTTCTATACTCATTTGCATCACTGATTATGAGATTATGCTCAGAGAAGGACATGGGGTCTTTCTCTCTCTACCTAATCCTGCAGATCAATATCCTTCCACCTTCCCCCTCTCCAGTTTTGCCTTACCTCGACCTCTGGACTTGGCTCCAGGCTTCACGATCCAGATATTTCTGTCTCCTTCCATGTCAATCTGAGGCACCGCTGCCCGTAGCTGCTGAAGGATGTCTTCACAACGCTGGACCTGAGTGTCAGCCTTCTGTAGCTCAGCCCCCTCACTGTGGGGAAATAGTGAGTGCTCAAAGTGGTGATAGAGAGCAGGCCTTTTGTCCTTTCATCTGCTTGCATGCCCCTGTAGGAACCTAGGAAAACCTTTCACTCCCAGATATCTCACTACTCCCATATACTTGGAGAACACCATGTAGCTCCTAAAATCACATCTCTCCTTCACCTAATTCATTTAAAGGGGCTCCTAAAATTCCAGCCTCCTCTAGGAAAACCTTCCAAATAGGGGAAAAGTTAAGCTTTCTTGTCTGAATAGGATATTCTAGCTCTATTTCTTACCTCCTCTCCTCACCTCCCACCTTAGATCCTATTCCAAAGTGCATATATACTAGCTCAATATTTACAATTTTGCTTTTCAATGCTCTAACCTGTAGTTATTACATCTTTTTCTAACTACTCTTGCAATTATTGTCAGTTGCATGCAATTAAGACCTCATAATAGATTATGATGTTCTAGAGATAATAGTATTAGTAGATAGATAGATAGCTATATACAGATATTAAGTTAGTATTATGTACCCAGTCTCTTCAGATTCTTTTTCTTCTGTGTTCTCTTTGAAGCACTTCTGCTCTTCAAAGAACACATCTCTGATAATTAAAGAGGCTAGAGAAATGTTCTTCAGTCTTTTTCTTTTCCCCTCCAGGAGAGAGACTAACCCGCATTTTGTGCATAAATAACTATTACTCAGCACTGACAGAAACACAAACATAGAATGTTCTTTGCAGGTCCCTGAAAAATTCACCTTGGACCTTATATTTGCTGGAAGCAAGATCAATTTTCTGTCATTCCTGTTAGCAACTCTCAATGGAAAACTACCTGGTTTGTTCCACCTTTGTGTCTTCCTTAGGTCCTATTCAGTTAGGCTTTATTTATAGGAGGCTAGATATTCTTCCTTCCTTCCCTCTTGCCTTCCTTTGTTTCTTCTTCCAATAAATATTTACCTTTTAAAAATTTCAGCCTTTTGGTACTTTCTCTTATACCACAGTATACATACTCCCTCCCCATACGAACACTTCTTTGTAACAAAGCAAAATAGTTAAGGCTAAGTGATGAATAAGGCCCCTAAATCAGACAAGTCTCTCTCTCCATGCTCTCTCTTAGTGATCTCATCAGCTCCCCCGAGTTCAATTATTTTGATGCAGATGTTCTCCAGATCTACACATCCAGCTTTAATCTCTTTGATGAATTCCAGTTCCACAGTGCCAACTGTCTACTAAATATCTTCACTTAGATAACCCACGGGTATTCCAAAATGGAATTTATTCTCTTTTCTCCGTCATTTACTCCTACTCCAAACTTGCCAATTTCTCTTGAGGGTATCACCACCTTTCCCAACACCTACATTCACAAACTTGGAGTCATCTCTACTTTTCACTTGCCCTCATTCCCCAAATCCAAACAGTTGCCGGTCTTGAAGACTCCAATGCCATAACATATCTTGCAGCCATGCCCTTCTCTTTACTCATGTGATTACCAACCCAAATGAGGCCCTCTGTCACCTCTCACCTGGGACAGTACAGGGGGAAGGAAGGAAACAAACATTTCTTGAGCATTTACGATGTGCTAGGCACCGTGCTAAGCACTAAACAGATATCTCAGTGCAACACTTGCAGTTGGTGTCCTCACTTTCGATCTCTCCCCACTCCCATCCATCCTCCAAACAGCTGCCAGATAAACCTAAAGCATTCTTTATTCTTCTGGAGGTTCTCTATAGCCATCAATAAATATTTACTAAGCACCTACAATGTTCCAGACACTGTGGATACAATGACAAAAATGAAATCATTTCTGTGTTCAAAGAGCTCACATTCTGTCAGTAGATACAAAAGAGATAACAAGTTAAATTCAAGGTAATTTCAATGGGGAAAGGCTAGTAGCTTGAAAAATCAGTAAAGGTCTCTTCTATGAGATATTTGAGCTGAGTCTGGAAGGCAATTAGGAGGTCTTAAGGGGCAAGGTGAAGAGGGAGTATATTCCAGGCACTGGAGGTGGGGGGAAGCAGGTACAACCTACACATCAGAGGAGGAGAGATATAATATCCACTCTGAGGAAGAATAAGATGGCAGGTAATATTAGCCTGGAAAGGTAGGTTGAAGGCATACTGTGAAGGGCTTGAAATATCAGGGATTTTATTTGATGCTAAAGGTAATAGGGAGCCACTGGAGGTGACAGGTTCAGACCTGCACGTTAGGAACGTCACCTTGGCCACTATGTGTAGGTGGATGGGTCACAGAGACTGGAGGCAAGGAGAACAGCTGGGAGGCTACTGCAGTATACCAGGAAAGAGATGATTAAAAAGCCTCAAGCTCCTCTCTTCAGCATTTCAAGTCCTGCAGGATAGGGTTTCTGTCTGTCTTCGCGGTAAATTATGCATTTCTCTGCCTTGTCTATGCTCTGGCCAAAATGACTTCACTCCAGGTCTTGACTAGCACCTGTCACTGCCTCTTAGAATAATTCAGGTCATGTGCCCCTTCGTCCAAGCAACCCGTCTGGATTCAGTGTTCATCTCCCTCAGGTCCTTGACCACTTTTGTACTTAATTTTGTATATATCTTGTATTTATTTATCTACGGACATATTCTATGCATCAGCAGGATATAAGGAAGGCCCCAAGGACTATCTTGATTGTATGTTTGTATCTCTGGTCCTTAGCACGGTGTCTGTTATACAACAGGCACTTGATAAATGCTTGTTGATTGACTGACACCTGAACACTCTAATAAAGCTAATAAAGCCTCTAAGAGGAGGGATCACCTTTTCTCCAGAGATCCCTCAACTGCCTGGGACAAATAATAACTTGCTCCCAAAGCCTTTACTTTTGTCTATTAGAAGGGGTGGGGGTGGTTCAGTGGAAAAATGGCTCTATCAGGTCACATGACCTGAATTTGAAACCTGCCCCTGCTACTTACTTCATAAGCAAGGGTAGTTATTATGCTTTGCTAAGCCTCCATTCCCTCACATAAAATGAAGATGTCAAGTCTTAAAGTTGCCTCATCAGAAGTCAGTGACTAACTAGGCACTTCCCATAACTTCCTCTCCTCTTTCCTCCTATTCACCTTCCAGAGTGCACTTTCCTCTACACAACTTATATATGTTTATTGATTCACTAAGCATGAGAGTTCATTTCTATCTGTACTTTGCCTACTTCAAGCAGGCTTATAGATTTTAAAACACATTTAATTATTCAAAATTACTAATAATAAGAAATGCAAATCAAAAAATTTAAGATCATAGCAAATTGGCAAAGATGAAAAAATATGAGAAAAGATATAAAAAGATGAAAGTGCTATGGAAAGACAGACACACTAATTCATTGTTGAGAGAGTTGCAAACAGGTTCAGTCATTTGGGAAAATAATTTGAAAATATACTGGTAAAACAATGATTAAGATATCTGCACCCACCCTTTTACCCAGGGATTCCATTGCCAGGGATACATGCCAGTGAGGTCCAAAGCAGAGTTGGGGAGGAGTGGAAGTTCCTATATACTCTAAAATATGTGTAATTACATATTTTAAAGTAGTAAAGACCTTGAAACAAAGTAGGTGTCCCTCAATTGGGGAACTATAGTATGTGAGTGGAACAGAATGTATTACTGTGTGATAAGAAAAGACAAATATGAAGAATTCAAGAAGCATGGCAAAGCTCATGTGAGCAGATGCAAAGGGAAGTAAGCAGTACCAGGAAATGCGTATGTATGTATGTACCTACACACACACACGGATTGACAATAACACGAGAGACAGCATGATTTAGTGAATATGGCACTTGGACTGGGAGTAAAGAGGATCTCTGTTCAAAACCTGCCTCAGACACCGACTAACTGTTTGACCCTGGCCAAGTCACTTAGCTTGGGCCTCAGTTTCCCCATCTGTAAAATGAGGTGGAGATGGATAAGACTCCAAGATCTCTCAGTTCTATGAAAAGAACAACAAAAAGAAACTGATCGTTTTATAATGCTCATGCTTGGCCTCAGAGAAAAGAAAAAGGGATTCTGTTTTCTGTGTGATGGTGGGCAAACTGTTATCTTCTTCCTGTATATTATGGTCTGACCAAACTGGACTTCTTTCTGTGCTTTACACCGTGCCCTTGTCGTGGCCATCCTCCACACCTGGCACTCGCTCCCTGTTCTCCAACTCTGCCTCCTAAGATGCCTCACCTCTTTCACTCCTCAAATTTAGCCCCGTCTTTTACATAAAGCCTTTCCTGATTCCCCCAACTGCTAGTACTCACCCTCCCTAACTTATATTTTACCATCACATTTTTATTTTATATTTGTCTTAATATTTATTACATATTATATTCATATTTAGTTTTTATATATTTATATTTATTTTATATTTTAATATAATGTATTCATAACAGTATATGATATAATTATTTGATATTTATATTGATTATATTTATATTTTATATATTTTATTTTAAAAATATTTT